>VYZM01000592.1:432252-537037 GCA_013398915.1 Dromas ardeola
TTTTTATTTTAAGAAGTATATTGACTTAACTACATTAGAGATTTCAAATATAATTTTAAACACAATTTTGGAGTAGTATGTTTGGAAGCTGAGGGGTTTGAATAAAGTTACATGCTTGCACTATTTGGAAATGTAATATTGGCATAAGTGAAACACAATTTTTTTCTTTAAAATCTTAAATTTCTATGGATTCTAAGTATAGCTGAGCACATCCTTTCTTGATCGATTTTAATAGCTCTTAAGTGTAAAAATTCAGGAATTTCAAGGGTCCTACAGGTCAGATTTTTAGTAGCTCTTTTGATCTATGTTGATACAGATTGCAGTTAACTTTGTACTGTTATTGTATTAATAATGCACTGTTAACTAAAATTTATCTTCAGTGACTTCTGAAACAAGTATGCCACTTTTACAAGTGAAAATGCTTTGTTAGCAATCAGCATAGAAATTTATTGTAAAATCTGAAGGCTCAACTGGACTCCCTGTGAATGCGTATTAGCAATTTAATTTGGATCAGAAATGCACCTTTGAAGTGAATCTCCCTTGTCTCTACGTATCCAACTTTGCTTCTCGTTACTGTACACTCACTGAGGATGTGAATTGGATTTATTTCTGATCAAGTCAAACCAAAAGATGAACTCCAAGAATGCACTCCGTGTGCTAACACTTTCAATTCATGAGACTAGAGTAGAGCTAGTCTACATTAACCCATGTAATGTCTAAATATAACCCAAGGGAACCCCAGTCTGAGAAGGAAGAAAATCCTCACCATCAACACTGTACTCCTCCCAAGGAAAAACTCAGGATCTTCAAGGGAGGAACTCAGGCTGCTAGTGGCTCACTGACCCTATCAAAAACTCTATTTTTGATGAAACTTTTCTGTAATAATTAGGCAATTTTTGGATCACAAGTGTCATTTTAACTCTCTAATAATGTTTTTTATTCTAATTAGCCTTTTAAAACATTGGTTGGACTAAAAAAAAATAATGCTGGCTCTGTATATAGGGTATATTCCTTTTGTCCATGGCAAGATACCGAGTATAACACTTCTCGGGAATGATGCAATCAAATGGCAGCCTCTTACCTATTGCCAAGGAAAGCAGTTTGAAAAAGCAGGAGAAAGAGAAAAGGAAGGAGGAGGACTTGTGAGACCATCAGTGGTTTAGAGCATATGACCAACAAGGAGAAAACTGAAAGCCAGAAGGTGGGCATTTTTAATGCAGTCAATGTTTCAATGATTCTGTGGTTTAGTGTTGTCAAAAGTGTGGAAGGTGGTTCAATGGAGTAGAAAGATCATTCTTAATGGATAACAAAAACAGAAGAACTCTAAAAGAAGAATGTAATAGTAGTGTAGGGAACACATTTACATTTAGCAGGTGGAAGCCAAGCAGTGTTTCAGTACTGTCAGAGGATATGACAAGAGGGATTGTCATGGTTTGGGCTGGATATTGGCCAATGACAAGACCTCAAACCAGGACAGGGATTGACCGTGCACTGTGGTTTTTGAGGTTCAGGTTGGACATTAGGAAAAAAGAGGCACTAGGAGGGCAGTGCAACACTGGAACAAACTGTGAAATTTCCTTGTAGATTTTCATGATTTAGCCAGACAAAGCCATAGCTAATCTCTTCTAATGTTTTCTGTGGTAGCACCTGGAGCAGGAGGATGGACCAGATGACCTCCTTGGGTCTTGTAAAAATTCAGTTTGTTTAAAATTATTTTATTTTCAATTGAAAACTAAACAAAGTATCTATATTATCTCCTGTAATAATGAATCTCCAGTTAGAATAGAATCCATCTCTGGTTTGTCAGGTTAGGTCAGTTCTTTTGTGATAATATGAAATAGTAATAAAAGCGTTGTCTTTTTTTCTTACTAGATAAATGACTACAGAAAGTTAGAAAGGATACGTTACTTAGGTATTTTATAGATACATCATCTTTCCAATAATAAGTTAGAGAGGTAGATAAGAAGCTAATAGAAGTCTTTGTAAAGATGTAATAATCTTGGATAGCTGTAAAAAATACAGTTGGAGGAATTAGATTGGACAGTTCTGGGTAATCCATACTTTAAGATTACGTAAGTGAGTGAGAAAGAAGAAAATAAGAGAACAAATTCACTGTCTTGGGAGATAACAGTTGTGAGAGATTAAAAGAATTCGCCATTGTAGATGTTGAAGGAGGGATTACAAAGCCAAGAAGATAATTTATTGACCACAGAGCCACTTTATCCAAAGCAAGAAAACAAATGAGTAAACATGTCAAAAAAAAGACAGATCAAGAAAAATAAGGATGAGAAAAGTTAACCAGATCCATTGGTTAGAACATGAGATACATTTTTGGTTCCAGCTCTTCAGAGTTTTGTCACTGGTATGAATAACTGTAAATCCTAATATGCAAGGAGTAAACATCTTAAATAAAAGATGCCATTTGTAGATCATCACTTTCTGAGCTACAGCAGGTTTTCAAGGGCTTGTTTGTAGAAGTAATTGCAGGAAACAGTATTTGCTTTTGTTTTATAATTTAGATTTTTGTGAGACTGGTAAAAGAAAGCTAATGCAGTTGAAGGCTCTTTATGCATGTCTTTGAGGCTTGCCTCTTCCTAAAGGTTTGTGGCCTTTTTTAACATACTTTCTTACGAAGGGAATTCTTATACTACATTTAACACCAATAAAAATCAGAAAACTGCATTTGTTGGTATGCCTGATTCAATTCATAGTATTTTCCATCTTCATGTATTCCAGGTCTTTCTTATTTCTTCCATGCTCCCTTCTTGAATCATACACAGTGAAGTCTGTTAGACTTTCTATGTGGTTTAAACATGTGCTTCGGTTTTACAGACTGTTGATGTGTTAGCGGATGTTGACACAAATTTAAAAATAGTTGGAAAAGAAAAATCTAAGTTAAATGGAATTTTCAGATTAGCTTGGTTGAGAAGAGTCTATAGGTTAAGTTGTTCCTTATTTGAAATGAATCCTGGACCTCTTAACATAGAAGTAATTTAAATATCGTCTTAATGATCTTCATTTCAGTTTGTTGTCCTAAAGCAAACCTCACTCACTGGAAAGATCTTTATTAAAGCCATATGTTCTTTTCTTTTGAACTGCAGCTCACCACAGCCACCTTGGATGGCAAACTCCAATTGTTTCTACCCTGATATTTCCCAGCCTGTGAAGCTTTGGCCCTGGTGCTCTGAGAATAACGACTTGCTGAGAGAAAGGAGGCTGGTAACTGACCACAGGCAAGCAGCATAATATTCTCTTCTGAACTACAGTTTTCTTCTGACTTTGTTTTCTGAAAGTTCCTCAAGCTGTTCTCAGAGTTCTTCTATTGTACAGTCTGTTACCTGTATTGCAAAAATAAGGGGAAAAGATCAAGAAAAGAAAGAGACTACTCATTCTGACTTCATTCTAGCAAATTACCACATAGGTGGCTTTCAGAGAACTTCTTGGGTGCTTATAGTTACGTGTGTTCTGCAGTGCTTTGCTAGACTGGGATCTCTTTACTCGAGATTGAAAATGCATTTAAAATAGCAACTGTTCCATTTTTAAAGCCAGGTCTGCCAAATATTTAAATTAATCTGAAAGAGAGAAGAATTGTATGTCTTTCTGAAATGCCACGAGAGTCCTTCTGTTATACTTATTTGGGGTTACTGGAATCAGCATGGATGTTGTTTGAAGGCAGAATTTTAGTGGCTTACCCTTTATACTACATTCTGTAAATTTCTTAGGGAGTATGTGAGAAAGATCTTCTCTTTAAAATATTACTTTATTGCTACAGGCTGATATTATTGAAACAGCTTTAAATGTAAAGAAACTATTTCTGTCTTTTAATAACTGTTTAAATATTTGCAAAGCAAAAGTAATATCAAAATAAAGTTATGGGAAAAAAATGTTAATTTCTTGTATTCTTCCTAGTTTATTTATTTTGATCTTAGAAAAGATGTGTTAGACAACTGTTTTTATAAAACTAGGCATTTTAAGTGTTCATTGACTCTAGATAAGAGTAGGGAGCATGTATGTGGCTGGTAGGAGGAGACATATTTTTTCTTTTCTTTGCAAAATTGCACTGCCATTTCAGTTAAATTTGCCAGAACGGAATCACTAAACTTCATTAATCAGATTACTTTAAAAAAAATAAATGGAAAAAATGGAATTCCCACCACCACTTTAACATCAATCAGTATGGCCAGATCACTTTCAGTATTGTAAAGGGCATCCCCAATTTGTACATATAATATTTAGTATGAGTAAATAAAAATATTTCTATAAGCTGATTAATTTCCATAGCAAATATTCTTTTGAAAAGTCTTTAGCTGTTTTTTGGTATGCAATATCATATACCGTCTCTACGTATCAAATTCAGGTATCTTCTTCAACACAACAGTCTCATCAATAACTGTAGGAGTGTAGTGCAGCTAGAGCATACCCAGCAGGAGTCTGAATATCAGAATCGGGCCTGCAATGATCAAAGCAAAACCCACCCGACTACGTTTTCAGTTCAAGATCAGATTAGCCAAGAGATCACCTTCTATGCTATGGCTGCACACTGGTGCACTATGCTCATGAGTTATCAGCAAGATAGGAATTTTTATCTCCACCATGGGGATCTTCAGGATGATCCTCTTCAAACTTCATTTAGCTAACTTTCTCATCTGCGTGCTCTAAACTCCACACCAAGAGTCGCTATTCAAATACAGAAAAATAGCATGGCTTATAGCTGTATTTTCAAGGAAAGTGTACCTGAGCCCTGATTTGCAACTTGCTTAGTAGTGACCAACTCTTTTGAGAGTTTGTAATATCTGCTGAGGAGGTGTGAACTGTAATTATTACTATTATTTTTTTTTTTAAAAATGCCACATTTTAAAAACAGAATAATAACATTCTCAAGACTCGAGGCAGAGGATACATTCAGAAAAACTCTGCATCCTTGCGGCAAGCATGGAGGTTGTGACAATCACCATGGGACTGAAGTAAAAAAGAAAGGCTTCCATTTTCTAGATCTCCTACCTAGAAGGACTAACAGTTGTCAGCCCCCAGTCAGCCAGTGTGTATCCCAAATCCCCCTCTTAATCTTGGGCTAGTTTGATCTCTGCAGGAGGAGCTCTTCTTCCAAATCTAATGTATTATCTCTCTTTCCCTAAAGTGAGACTCAGCTGTCTGGTGCTTTCTGGTTACTTTCATCATCAAGGACTTTTGCCGGACAGAAAAGCCCTTTGGGGGCATGACCACAGCGTCATCAATCCGTGCTGAATAGGGACTTTCATCTGTTCAGGACTTGCAGATGTGCAGCTCTTTGGTAGCCCAAGAATTTGTTAACCCCTTTTTCCCTCAGGGGGTGAGAGAATCTGCCCTACCACATAGGCATTAGAACTTTTCAAATGGAAATTCCCTACAATTTTTTCGTATGTTCAAAAAAAAAAAAAAAAAAAAAAAAAAAAAAAAAAAAAACACATTCCCCCCGCCACCGTGCCCCAGGTCCTCAGAAATGCTTGAATGCTTGTGGTTTTGAGAATGGAAAACTTTAGCTGACACGCTTCAAGTTTGGCAAAGTCAAATGCTTGAAAACAGGTTTTCTAATGGCAAATAGGGGGAAAAAAAAGTCATGGGTGGTGCTACCATCTTATCATATTATATTTAAAATTTTCATAATCACTAGGCTTTTGTTCTCAGGTCTGTTTGATAGAAGAAAACGGGAGACTATACATAATTACTAAAGGGTCATAAAAGATTACTCTTGGGGATTACTATGTGGGTACATAACATTTTACCTATGGAAGCACTATACTTTTGGTTTTAAATAGGCAAACCTGACAGTTTATATTTTCAGTTTCTGGCATAAAGGCAAGACTATTTGAAATGAGACAGTCCTAAAAGCAGATAGGAAAAGTTCCTGGTTAGCTAAGGTGGATAGAGTATTTCAGCTATAAAAAATTGACACAACTGTAAGTGTAAATATTTAGTAAGTCATTGTGAGGAATTTCAAGTATGCTTTCAGACTGTTTTTTGGAAAAAAGTGACTATAGTATAGCTCCCAAATATCTTATGAAAATTAGAAGTCTGGCTTTGAAGGAATATGTGGCAATATGTGAGGAAAACAGTTGGCAGAAGAATAGTCCAGTTTCATTAAATATTTGCTGTGTCATTATGTCTTTGTCTGTCTTTGAATGCCCTATATGTTGGGGAGAGGAGTAGTGGTTTTGTGACTTTCTGTGTGCTGTTACGTGGGGGGCTTTCCCGGCTGAACATCTTCTACCAAATGCTGCAGAATTCTTAAAATGGTTTTACACAGCAGTTTGGTCTGGTGCTCTGGAGGTCAGAAAGCACAGGGGAGCTGGCAGCACTGTTCTGAAGTGGATCCTGTTAAAAACCGTTTGGGATTAAGTGGTTTGCAAAATATCACGTACTACCCATTTTTCTGTGTAGAATAAAAGGAGAGATGGACAAGTTTGGGTTGCACTGTCAGAAGGGGGAAAGAGCAAACCCATGAATGAACTCTGCTTTCCCTTGGCCTTTTTCATTTCCTTAATTCACCATGAAAGAAGTGCTCTTTGGATGCATTCTTCAAGACTATATTGCTTTCCATTATACATGATGATTGCATTTAAATACATAGTGAAATACTCCTGGAATATGTAGTGGTAGTTAGTGCCATTTATTCTTTTCTTCCTTCCATTATTACTTCATTTAATCATACCCAATTATCTTTTCAAAACTGTGTTGTGAATCATATTTTCCCTTTTAAACAATGAAAAGATCTATTTGTTTTATGGTGTTTTATTGCAGGAAGAAAGTATATAAATAAAAATGGCATAAAAAAAATTCAAAAAAATGTTGGGGTGTGACTGACAAATAAAAATGTAGTGATGTGGTATGAAATGTCTATTAATATAGTTTAGGATGCTTTGCTTCAGTGCATGAGCGACCGTTCTAAAATACATACCAACAGAAATGGAAGACTAACATAGTACCTTCCTTGAAATCATTGCAGGTTTAAAAGAGTAATCTTATTTAAGGATAGTAAGATGTTGGTCTGGGAGATATTACTTTTTATCTTATTGTCTAAATTGGACTTCCACCCACCAGTATTCCAATGATCACTTAAGCCAAATTCTGCTCTTTGGAATTCTGCACTTCAGTAAGCAAGAGTAATTCTGCTTACTTTTATGAACATGGTGCTGCTGGGAGTAGACTCTGTCTATATTTTAATAATTTTCAAGGGAGAACAGTATACTTCTATTAATAAGAAATTTTTGGAGTTGGAACGGTGTAAACTCTGAAAGCTGTGTAGACCTGAGGAGGCCTATAGAATTTACTGATGGCAAGTAAGTTCTATGTTAACTCTTTTATGTTAACTCTTCATAGTTTTGATGTAAATATGGTATCTTTACCCGAAAAAATATCTTAATCCAAAAGGTAGTTTTTAGCTGAAGGCCTTTCTTATATATGTTTTCATGAAAGATGAACGTTGCTAAAAGGAAGGTACTGGACTGTACACAGAGTAAATGAATGTGCAGAATTATAGGTATGGTGAATTTGATTTAACATAAAGTGATATAAATACCATTCCCAGATTAAGCATTTCCAGATAAATTTTATGTTGTGGCCAAAGTTAAATGGCCCACAATGAAACATTTGCACTGTCTTAGTTAATGAAAACAAATGAACTCATTCCTTTCCCTTCTGTTCAAACAAGAGAGACTTTGTGATTTGTTGAGGTTTGTTTTGCTTTGCTTGTTGCTGGAAAAAAATATGTTCTGAGCAGAAAAGGATTTAAGATAATGTGGCAATTATGTTAATCCTGTCATCCAGTCACAGAAGAAAAATGAACCCTTGAGAAGTCACCTCTGAAGACCCGCCTACTAGCCCAAAGCAGCTACTTCTAAATCATTCTTGACAGATGTTTGTCTAAACTGTTCCTCAAAACCTCTGGTGACAGAGATTCCACAGCCTACCCAGATGGGTAGGTGCTTTTTGGTGTCCTTGGTGCAATTGCTCTCTGTCTTAATCCATTAGGCACAGGAGATAATTCATTACCTTGTCTTTGTAGCAACCTTCTACGTACTTGGCAATTGTTATCATGTCTCCCCTCAGACTTCTCTTTTCTAGTCTAAACAAAGCCAGGTCTTTCAATCCATCTTCATAGGTCATGTTTTCTAGACCTCTGTTAATTTTTGTTTGTTTTTTTTTCATGTACTTTCTCCAGTCCAGGGTTCCTCTTTCTGGAAGTGCAGTGCTCCCAGAAGGTTACGCCATTACATGTTATGTCAGTGCTGTGTAGACTGAAGACATGGCTCAGTGCATCTTAAATATGGCACTCATAATTGACGTTCCACTGTGGTGTTGGGTTTGCCTACAGCTGTGTGGCAGCACGGACTCATGTTCACCCCCCAGCTTTTCTGGATCCTTCATAATTTCAGGTCATTTTTCCAAGTGGCCAGCATCACACTGAATTCTGATCCTGCACTCCCAAGTGCCTCCTGCCCCTCCTAATTTATTATTGTCTGTAAATTGAATAAGTAATGATTCTGGAAGGTGGAGGAAGTCAATTCCCTGCTGACTTGGCTCCTAGGTTATATATTCCCTGCCAAGGAAGGTGTTCTTTTTATTTCACTTACTCTAGATGGGGGACAGGGGGAGAAGACATTCAGTGAGATCATTAGCTGAAATTACCGCCTTATTCCAGCAATCCAGTGAAGGCAAGGCACTTGCACTTTTACTGATGTAAAAGTGTCAATGTTGTTAACGTCAGCAACATGTGAATGTCATCATTACTGTGTCACAGTACAAATTTCTTGTTCCTTCACTCATCAGGACTTTGCGTAAATGCATTTGTCTCCTGCTGTAAAAAACCCTCAATCATGCGCATACATATATGCATAGATTTTAGTTTTATCCGAAGGCATGGGTTTTGAAACAATTTGTTGGCCTGACCCTCCTGTTAGATTCAAGGAGAAAGGCAATTGACCCTTGGACTAGGCATGTTAGCCACGATGACTTCACTTTTGTTTTACGTCTAATATCTGCATTCATTTTCAAAGAGCCGTTCCTCGTTTGCACTGATAGTATTAAGATGAGTTTAATCTCTGACTTTTCTTTCCTCCAAAGGCCTTGTATTAATGTAGCACCAAACACTGCAGTTTGGCTGTGTTCATTCAGACTCAGGGAATTCACATCTTTTGGAAAGGGACAGGAAAAAGAAAAGGGGTTACTACTCTGTTCTTCAAGATAGCATTTTCTGATTTTTTTTATGCAGCGTTCATGTAAAGGCTACTGCGTCCCACTGCAGGACTGGCCATTTGAGGGGACCTACTGGAGGCTCCCGGCTGCTGTTTCTCTCATTAGCTGGGTCAAGTACAGGGAGCTTGGATATTATTGCAAAATATTTCTCTGAGCAGTTGAATTGACAGAAGAAAATAATTATACAATTTTCTTAAGGCCAGAGGAAAAATGCAGACTATCTGAAGTAAGCATTTTCCCCATTGTTTCAGGCTTTTCATCTGGCAATTAATAGCAATAAAAGTGAAGGATAAAAGTTAACCTGATTTTGCTGTGCCTTGTTTTAATTTTTAAAAAAGAGAGGATTTCAAAGTTCTGAGCCTTATTAGCCTTAAAGCTCTGTTAATCCAAAACTTTTTTAGTCTCTACATGAAAGAAGACTTCTAATCATCTACAAGCATCATTCAGCATGTTTCTGCTTGAGGACTATGATGGGACAGTCGGGCTGTGCTCTCCTCCTACAGGGAGTAAGCTTACGTGCTGCCAAATCTTTGTGGCACATTCCATCCATTATTTTAAGCTACAGTGAGAGAGTGAATAAGAAAAGACAGCTTTATCTTAAATTCAGGCCCAAATTCAGGGTTCACTGGAATACTTGTTGAGTACTTCCCATTTGTTTGTGGAGTCTGTAATGGCAAACCCATCCTAGAGCCGACTTGCAACGTGAGCTGTGAAAAGTAACAGCACATAGTAACGTAGCTGTGGATCTGCTTCCATGCTATTACTCAGAGATCTGCCAAAATGCCTGGATTAAGCACTTTTTGCGTTCCCAGGGCAGCACCTGCCGCTAAACTTGCCATTTAAGCTCTCCTTTTGGAAGCGAGAAACGTCTGTATATAGTTTACTCTCCCACAACACCCAGAGGTATCTCGTTTTACCAATTTGTAGACAGGACTCACAGGCAGCTACCAATCCCTGGGCAGAAAGCGTTGCCTCACGTCTGTGCACGCTGACTAGCCGCCCTGAAAGCCATGCCTCGGGGGAGGATGCCGGTTTCAGGTGGTAACGATCCCAGAGAGGAGGAGACCAGAGGCTGAAAGTGTTCCTGGCCCAACTCCACACACTTGGCTAGGGTTACACCAGGGGCGAGCTTGGCCTAATGAGTATAAAACACACTCTCCACAATCATAGATAAAAAGACATCTTGAGGAAGGGAAATAGAAACTGAAAAAATGAATTGAACGCCTTCCACCATGTGTGATCCTGGGCTATGAAAAATTCACTTGGAAGGAGCTTTTTTCCCTCCTCTAGCTGAAACCACTGTGATCAGTGGTTTGACATGGTGGTACGCTTCCTTTTACCCATTCTTCCTCTTTGCTCCCACCCATGAAGTCATAACAGAGAATATATTCAAGTGAAGCACGATGTGGAGCCGTGGGATCCAGTAAATGCAAATTACCTTCCTCTGTCTCAACCGAGTAGTACAATTTTTTTTCGTTCATTCATCCCAAGGCTTTTTCATCCGCTGCAGTTTTTTGATAGTAAGCTATACTGAAATTACTTAAGAAAACAAAGTTGTGTAATAAGAGAGTTGTAAAAATACCATTTCAGGTTTCATTCAAGGGACACACCAATGTGCTTTTATTATTCTTCTTCTTCAGAAATATTTTATGCTTTTGCACTTTCCAGATTGCCAGTCAGTACCTTAATACAAATAATCCTCTTTGTTATCTCACTTTTAAGCATCTTCTAAAATGATCTGCATGCTGAGAACAGTCGGAATAATCTAATATACAGCGATTAAAATAAAGACTGTAAGGATGATGTAAAAACAAATATAGTTTGGGTGGAGGAGACTGGAGATTTAAGGCATTTTTCTTCAAAAGTGTGGACATTCACTAAGGGTAATGAAGTTGCACACCCTTTATATATGTCATAGTATAGGCACAACATCATCATCCTACATAGTCCTTTGGCAGACAGACTGGAAAAACATTTTAAAGTTAATAAATGACAACTGGAACTAACACCCAGCAACATCCCTATGCATTTCATATTTATTGTATGTAGTTAATACATTACCTAAGAAGACACCTATACAAAATGTAATTAGGAAGGGAAATAGCTTTCTCCCAGAGGGAAACCTCTAGGAAGGGTGAGGTTTCCTCTTGTAGAGCTTTTTCCAAATTCCTTTCCAGTAGGTTGCCAAATTATGTGAAAGATACAAGAGCTTCAAGTCCCAACCTTCCATAAGATTCACTAGAAACATATACACCCTGTATTTTCTCTAAATGGAGCAGAGGATACGATACCCAGAAAATGAGCCTGGTAAAGTGGTTAATTTTAGGTATTTCTTTTGGTCTAATTAACATTTCTAAGGCCTTATATGATAGCAAAAGCTATAGCCAAATCAGAAAGGATTTTCTGCTAAAGATACTGATACCAGGATCATGGTTCCCTAACGTCAGCTAACCCACTGACGAGTCTTGCCCATAAAACTGGCCTTCTGTGTGATAGAAAAGAGGTGTTTCTATAAAAAGGGTAAATAAAATTAAATTAGTTGCTACAGCCACTTCCTTTCCAATCCTAACCCCTTCACTAATATTCAGTTGGAAAAACTTCCTAACATAAAAGTCTGGATTCAAAAGTAATGTCAGAAAAAGACATTCTGAGCTTTCCTTGGTCTCTTAACCCTTCCTCTAGATGCTTGTCCTCCTCTGCTTTTGCAATTTGCCATTCACTGCAAAACGGACTCTTCTAGCCTCTATTTTGAGAAAAAAAAAAAAAGGCTCAAATGAAATGCCTGAGACCCCAGAACTCATCCTTGGCATTTTTTCCTTAAGGAATAGAGCTCTGAAGAAATTCAAAGTTGCAGCCACATTTAGCTCTGCTTCCCTCGCCCTTCCTTTGTGGGCACACTTCAGAGGAGAGGGAATGTGTAACTGGCTCCCATCTGAAATGAAATTAACAAATGGCCTCATCCGTGGTGCTGGCAAAATGAGACTCTCTTCCCGGGAAATGTTGCTGTATTGTAAAAAGGGCTTTGTTTTGAACGAGGACAAAATGTCAAAGGGCAGGCTTTGGGGTTTATTTCCCAACATGGGGCGATTTCCAGGAAATTCTACTTCATGAGATGAAAAATGAAATGTTCTGCTCTCCTTGCTGCTCCTGCCTGGTTTGCAGGCAGACAGGCTGCCTGCCTCCACACTGTCTTGCTCTTCGAGGTAGGAGAAATCATAGGAAGATGGTTAGTTGACAAGTCAGATGCCGGGGAAGGGGACCCCCAAAATCCCAGATGAGCTCTAGGAGACAGTGAACAGCTACCCCTTTTCCCAAGCAGTGCAGGAAACAGCAGAGCCTGGGAACCTGAGAATCCAGAGTGCTGGATGGGGAGAGAGCTCGCCATGGAGCCCATTGCTTGCCTGCTGGGCTGGCCCATACGGTAAGGGAAAAAAGCTTGGGGAACTGGTGAAATGCTTATTCATCTTGGAGTAGCCCCTGGCATCTGGAAAACCAAAGGCCTCCAGATCTCTGGCATTTTCTTGGAGAGGCTGAGCAAAAGCAGACAGGTGAAGACCTCAAACAGCCAGCCCACCAGGGCACGTACAGAGAAACCTGGAGTGCAAAGCATAGGTGGGCTGAATTGACAAATAAGCAGCCAGTCCTCTGCCAGAACTGTGTCAAGTTTCTTTCTGAAGTTGCCTCAGTATCAGCTTTTTCCCATGGAAAATTGTCTCCATGGAAAAACTTCCACCGGGTCTAGTTACCTGTCCTGTATCAACAAACTCCAGAAACGTACAGGATGTCAAGGGGGTAGGAACCAGAGTGCCCATTTGCTCTGACAGGACCTGCCTGCAAATCCAGCCTGGAGAAAAGTCCTGCTACTCTGCCCTTTCAGAGTAAAAAACCTGATCCGTGTACTATTTTAATAAGTTAATTGCCTTCCTTTCCACTAGTGTTCTCTTAGATGGCCTGAAATCCTGAATTTCCAGGCTGGGAATAGCCTACGCTCATCAGCCCGTTCTCATTTCCATGTTGTATTTTGAAGGAGAGCAAAAGATTGAATTTTTCACATTTTTGTCCCATAAATCATTGTCTGTTAAACCATTTTTCATTTAAATGAAAGTTTCAATCAGAAGATGAGGTTATGACTAGACCAACTGGCAAAATCCCAGTGAAAGCAGTAGATTCAGATTGCGTCCGAATGCACAGCAACCACACGGGATCTCCAGGCACATTCAGACTACGAGAAGTACATTTGCTCAGTGCAGCCCCCTGGACAGCTGCCAGACCTGGTAGATCACTTTGTGTTTGAGCGGCATAAATTTAATAGCAGAACCACAGCTTCAAATTGTATTGGCTTTGTTTTGCTGAACAAAGCAGGAGGTGGGAGAGGCTTTCCTTGAGTCCAACTGCAGCTTCAAAGTCAACGCTTGCCATCAAGACATGTCACTGATGTTATTCCAGGATCTGCTCATAAAGGGCTCCTGTGTTTCTACCAGGAGATCGCAGACCGCAGGGGATTTACAGAGCTTGCTCAGCCACACTTCATGCACCAGAGAAGCCAGTGTGTTGGGAAACGTCAGCCATGGCACTGACACGTTGCCCTGATGATCTGTGAGAGGGCAGGGTCTCTGCCTGCAATGTTAGTTGGGATAAGACTATGACAGGTCTGTGGGATGTCTGCTAGATGTCCCAAGTCCTCCAATTCTACCCAGACGTAGTTTCCAGGCAATATGGTAGGAGACCTGCCCCTGTGGACGTCCTCCCAGATCCAATTCAGAAGTCTCTCCTATGCAAAAACAAAGGCTCTTCCTCTGGGCTGGAAAACACAAATCAGGCATTAGGGTCTGAGATTTGTCCTGCTTTACAGATGAGAGGGCAGGTGGAATACATGGAACTCTGACTTTGGATGAGTCAGGATCCAGTCAAGATCTTATGGGTCAAGATCCTGTGCAACCTGCTTTAGGAGACCCTGCTTGAGCATGGAGGGTGGACTCGATGATCTCCAGAGGTCCCTTCCAACTCCATCTCACTCTAATTCTGTGATGAGCAAGGTAAGCATGAAATACTACTGCATTACTGTGTATAACTAGTCACAGGGAGTCTGGAAAATGCTTTTAACGCTTATCTGAGAGGACAAAACAGTCTTTTGGAAGGATGAAAGCATTTCAGACTCCAGCTTGACTTAGTTGCCCTGGCCTAAATGCTACCCAAGGGTTTTGTCAGCTAAGTTAAGGGCTACATTCAAAATGACTCTCATTTGTTAGGTTTGACAACTTCTGCCGCCTAAGGAGTAGAGTTGTGGCAGTACTGATGCACATGCAGTTCCCAAAAAAGCAGCTTATGTTTCCTGCAAATGCAATAAAGAAATGCCGGTGCCATTTCTTCTTCTGGGTAACTCAGTGGGTGGCTGAGAGGGATTTGTTTGTATCTCAGAAATGAGGAGTAAGTTACGTTTGAATATTAATTCTTTGGGCTTGATTGTTTTTGTGGTGTGGACTTCTCAGATGAAAAGCCAATTTTGTTTGTAACTAACAATCAAATCCAGGAATGATTTATTCATAGCCTTGGCCAAGTCTTTAAATAGGAAGGAAAAAACGTATTTCAAGTCCTTATAGTCTACAGCCTTATACTTCCATTTAGACACTTTCTTGCACTGGAGGACCTTTGAAAATCCAAATTAAGAGGTAAAATATTCAATATTACTTCGTTAGGAAAATAAAAGCAGTAGGTCTCTACTGACATGACTTTCAAATGCAATCTGAAGTATGAAATAATATTCTTCTTGATAGCTTTTAAAGTTTCCTACCACACAGATTTTCTATTTCCAATCTACAGAAAGAGTACATATAAGTCTGAGGTTTGGAGTTCTCAATAATTTTCAAGCAAGGGATGCTCATAGCGCAGCGATACTCACGTGATGTGAATTTTTATACTGGTACAAATGCAGAGATGAAAAGAGTTAAAATTCTTGGGTCTGTTGAACTCCTTGGCCTCAAGGCAACCAGAGTGTTAACTAGAGACTGGTACTTGCCGGTACTGTATGTATTGTAGGTGTTGAACTCGGCATGCTGTGGCATTGATTATTGTCAGGTTCTATTTTAAATCGGTTAAAATTTCTGTCCGAGAAAGTTTTAATTGCTTTAAATTCTTTTTTTCCAGACTGAATAGATTTTTGGTAGGCAGAGACAACTTGCAGAAAGGTATCTGCGTGCCAGGAAGCTTCAGGATTGCCCAGCCACTTTCACTGAGTCACTGAGGTTGCCTTAAGACAGAAGCCGCTGAGACCCACCTCTGTGTCTTACAGAGGACAAATGTGTTTACGTGAACGACCCGGAAATGTGGGTGTCTTACTGACGAATCAAACAATATTAATGGGCACCAGCTATTCCTCCAGGCCCAGTCAGCTCTTCTGCATTCGTTTTGACTGTTCTGTACCACAGTAGCAGCCCTGCTGTGGGTGTTTCTTCCAGGCACCTTGCGTGCTTTGGAATCATTTCAGTGAACAAGAGAGTCATGCTCATAACTCCCCTACATGCAATCTGGCATAGGTACACTCAGTTGATGCAGACTCAGGACTACTGTGATGTAAACCACTGCAGAAGACCAGAAGGGAACAAAGTATATTCATGGATTAGGATAACACTGGGACGCCCTGGCTCTTTCTTTCTCCCACAGTCTGCCGTTCCCCTCCCTCTCATTCCGCACTGCGTCTGTGCCTGAGCTGCAGACAGCAAAATGATTAAAAGGTTTTCTTTGAACTTTGATACTGACAATCAGTCTAACACTGAGTGGTCAGGCTGGCTGGGTATGCTGTGTCTGAACTCAAAGGCGTCATGCTGCACAGCACAGCCAGAGCTGATACGTCACGTAAAAATTGCCCCAAAAGCAATTCTTGGCAAAGCACAATGGATCAGTGTTGCCGTTTGCATATTCTTGCATTGGCCCTTCTTGGAATAGTGGGGTTTTGCTCCCTCTGCTTGGGACAATATCCTGTTTCTCGAGTCTCTGCCCTCAGAGGCTGATGAGAAGAGATCCTCCTAAATTTTTTTGCTATGACATTCTTTTTGAAGATTTAAATACGAAATGCCAAAAAAGCAATGCATGCAAAAAAGAATGTCACCTCCAGTTCCAAATGTGAAGGGTGATAATGAAGTTCACATAACATACGGGGAACGGTACTGCTTTGTTTAGCCACTTGGCTTGAAATGTAGACTCGATGGTGCTCGCTGTGCAAACAATGCTCAGTTGATCCATCAAAACAAAATCATGGCCGTATATAATAGTAACGGTTCTCCATGATCACATACCATATGGCTTTGTGCTAGAACATACACAGTCCCAAAGGACATTATGTGAATATAAAAGATTGTTGACTCATGATTCCCCAGTTGTGTTCTCTGGCAACGTGTCTTCAAGAACAGAGAGACACATACACAAATATGAGGGCCCTAATGGGATTTTTTTTTTCTTTCAGCTTAATGCGTTACTGACAGCAGTGTGTAGGATCTTTATTAGCAAAAATATACATAAATATATTTGCAACATTGAACTCCAGGTTGTATCACTGATCTAATAAACTAGATTGAAGCACAGGATCTTTATATATTGAAGTAACTTTGAAAATGTTTTCTTTTTTTCATTCTGTTTTGCATGATACTTTTATTCTGATTTTTTTATTCCTTCGTGAGATAATAAATAAAGGATGGGGCAAGAATAACTTGTTTTGGTTCTGTACAAATCCTCAGAAATACTGTTGGTGTTAGCCACAGACTTTGGTGCCAGCCACAGACTTTTCAAGCCTGCATCCTCATACCATTTTGTCTCCTTCCTGAGGAGTTTCTTTATTCCCCTTTGCTTGGACCCCACTCTTTCCTTGCCAACTTCCTTTCGCCTTGTGCGTCTTTTCCTTATAATTCCTGGTAGCCCTGCTTGGCAACTAGTAAACCTTTTATTTGCTCAGGTAGGGATGGATGGTGGCAGGGGTTGCCAACAGTTTTCTTTTGACTGCTTGCTCTGCCTAGGCAGCTCTTTTCGGGTCCGGACCAGGCTCTGCTGCTTTCCACCGGAGTGGAGACACTCGATGGCAGGAGTGACATGATTGGCACAGGGGTCCGGGCAGGTCCTCTGAGATGCTTGGGGACAGGCGTGAGGCAGAGGGTAGGGAAGGAGGGAAGACCTCCCCTGGATGGGAGCGATGGCAGCCAGGGTCTGACAAATGTGCACAAAGCTACTGAAACTCCCATCAGGAGGGAGAAGTGTATCCAACTTCCTTCTCCGAGGTGGGACTAACTGCCTGGATGGCTACACAGGAGTCCTGGCTGCTGAGCGCTGCTCTGGGCCTGCCTGCGCCCACAACCCCAGCCTCACCCTTCTCCGTTCCACAGCAGATCGCCGTCTCCCCAGGCATATTTAGCACCCAGAGCGCAGCGTGGAAGCTTTGCTGCGTGTCTGTTGCTGGCCGACCAGGAAAAAAGACGGATGCTACAAAATAAAATCATTAAGTTTACAAAAATATTTTTGTAATGCTTATCAGTTTCTGATTATGGTATTATCATTCACAAATCCTGTTCTCTAATTATGTTTCTATTAATCTGCCTGCTATGATGCTTTCAGTTACCTGCTTTCAAAATGCTCTGGAGAATCATTAAGTCCTTTACCCGCCCTCACTGTGGCAGTTTAGTGGTTTAGTTCCTCCACAGAGGTGTAAACGGAGGAGCAGAGCTATTTCATTTACACAGCAAATCTGTAGCAGAGGCTGAGGGAGAATCTCAGGTTCATTATTCTCCCTCCAGCCAATTCACAAGCTGCCTTACTTTAATGGTATCTCTGCTGCAGGGCTACGGGCTGTGAATTGGCTGTGTCACTGGGAAAACAGCCGCGATGGTTTGTCCAGGAATTAAAAATCCCATGCTCCACAGCTGTTGATATTTTGCTTCCTGAGCCAGATTTAGGGAACGTATCAGTAGTTTATAAAGCAAATCTTTTATCTTTCCCGCCTCCATTCAGCTAAAGCTGTAAACAGGACACGTTGTGTAATTTTTGTACGCTGAGCTGCGCGGAGCATGGCTGCAGCTGTTAATCAAACTGAGTAATTGTAAACATTTGATTGTCTAAAAAGCACTGAAAGGGCTGCTTCGCTCTTGGTTGCGGTCAGCAACCCACAGGAGTGTTGCTGTGTGTCTTCTTGGGCCTGGTCTGAATTAAGAGCTATCAGGTGGACACAAACCCAGCTCTGGGTTTTGGCTCCGACAGTGAAATCCAGGCTGCAGGTGAAGCAGCAAATCCGTTTGCCCAGAACTTTCCAGTTCACTGGGTAAAATCTGGAGGTCCCAGTTTCAGTGTAAAATGTTCAAATGCATAAAGCCGCGTATGAAGTGCAGACATGTAATTGGCAGGCTGCAGTAACGTGCCGGCCAGGTCAGAGATTTATACTAGCCTGCACCATGATTAGGTCACTGGCAACCTGTGGAAACAAAGCAGGTTGTACTACAAAGTTAAAAAGTTGCATTCCAGGTCCTGAGGAGAGGGCTGAAGTTTGCCAAGACATTCAGAAATCTTAGAAACAGCCAAGTGGAGACTGACATGAGTTCTTTATCTGAGAGGTTTTATCTTGTCTGCCAAGCCCTTAGCTCCTGAAACAAAGAAACTCTGTGTTCATGCAGAGTGTGGCACCTACAGCCAAAAGCTGAAGGGGACTTTGCCCTGTCAGGCTGCTCGGGTCTGTGTGGCTGCCAGGTCCTTCCCAGAGCCATGCTCCTGGCGCAGGCTCAGAGCCAGGGCGAGCCTCAGCGAAAGGAACGGGCCACAGGCATGCCGTGGTACCAGAAGCGATGGTACCGGGTGAAGGCGTTTTCCACACCGGTCTCCAGGTGCTGATTTCTTAGAGAAAAAGGCCAATTCTGCTTGAGGGATGCAAGAACAGGAGTAGGAGTTGAAAGCATGAATCCAAGAGGACCAAAAGAGGGACAAAAATGTCAAGGAAGGCAGAGAAACGGTGGTGTTGCAGAGCACAGAGCAGGCAGCCATGCGTGGAGAAGGGCTGTGAGGCCATATGACTTACAAGAGAGATAATTAGGAGTTGTGAAGCCACATTTTGAAAGCATGCCAGGCTTATGTTTGGCCAATATATTAATCTAAGCAGACCTACACTGACTGGTTACTTAATATAGAGTCTGACTGTTTTGCAAACCATTGGTCAAGCCATTGGTCAAGCTAACATTGGTCAAAGCTAGCTGTAAAGACATGCATATGCATTGAGGACAACTAGTTTTGGGGCTAGAAGAAGACGGCACCAGTTGTCTTCGTGGCTGAGTGGGACCATTCCAGGGTCAGATGGAGACACTCAAGGGAAAGGGCTTCAGGGATCCCTTTGGTATGATGTATCTCCTGTACTGTGGTAATCCCCACACTCACCAATCTGCTTTGCAAAGGGTGTTCTGAAATACCGCAGTTTTCAGTGTGAATAATTTTTTCCCAATTATTTATCACTTTTTCATCACGATTATTATTTTTTTCCTTGTTGGTTTCCTTCCCACATTGTTTTAAGTGCTTCCAGACAACCTTGACACTCAGCACCCTCAGCATACGTGCTGTTGCATTCCCTTGGAGCAGCTAGATGTTTCCTTACAGGGACACGGTGTTGGTCAGCGAATTTATCTATAACGCACATTTGAGATGATTCTCTTCTCTTTAGAAATTTTCTTTCCATTCTGAGGCATCTTTGCTGAGTTCCTCTTAATGGTGATAGTCGGTTGAAAATGCATGTTTGCCTTCACAAGGAGGCTGATTTTCATTGTTTTCCTTTTGTGATTGAAGGCATAAGCTGATCTCACAAGCTGAGTCCTTGTAGCAGCATCTTTCAAGTATGTAAAATAATACTGATAAAAATTATGGAATTAGAACTCTGAATTATGCATAAAGTTCTATTTAATGGCTGGTCTTGGATGAGTCATACTATATAAAATGATAGCAGATTAGGCTCAAGAGCCTAAATGTTACTTAAAATCTAATGTTACATTTAAAAATAATAAAGGAAAACATAAGTAGAATGACTGGGGCCTTGATCCTCAAAGCCATTGTTTCCTATCAACATTAGACTAAGAATGTCAGAGCTGTGAAAAAATTGATCCTCCTGTCTATAAAGTCCTCAGCAAACAATTCAACCAAGCAAATGCAAGAGCTGCAGTGGGTTCATGACTCATTTAATACATAAATATCAGCTGGGCAATGATGAATATTAATACTTACGCACAAAAAGCTCTAATGTTAGCAGAGCAAAGAATAAAAATGAAACTTTTCCATCCTAAAGCCCTTAAATTTGAACAGGCAAATGTACCCTTAACATCACAAAAACAATGGAACATGCTCTCTGAAGTCATTGCACCCTATACACAGCTCCCCTATGGGATGAACAGAGTGTTGCTGAGCAGGAGGTTAGTTTTAGAAGTGAGATGGCTGTAGTCCCTAGAGAGGTTTGAGATGACTACAAGGCCTACTTCTGCCATCAGAAAAAAACGATGTCTCTGGCCTAAAACCATGGTACAGTGGCAAACTCGTGGCACCAATTAAAAAGAAAAAATATAATAAGCAGTAATTGTAAGAGAAGAAAATAGACAGAAGTCAGTATGTTTTTATTACATTCTTATACTGTCAGACCCAGGTAACTTCTGTCCAGAAATCCTAAAGCTGAGAATATCTTTGGCCTCCTGATACTAACTTTAAATAAATCTTTGAAAACTGAGGACATTTCAGAAAATTTAAGTGTGCTAATGTTCTGCCAATATTTAAGAAAAGTACTACACCATGTTCAGATGAAAAATACTTGATCTCAATTAGGCTTTGGATAAAATAACAGACAAATTGATACAGATATCAAATGATGGTTAAAAAACGGGGTTATAAATCATGACAGCACAATGCATGAAAAGTTATTGTTAAGCAAAAGCGTGTATCTTTGATGAGCTTTCTAATGACTAATGCAAAAGAGCTGCATAATAGAGTGCATTTAGACTTTGTAAAGAAATGTGCTTACTATAGCATGATATTTGAAATTAGCACTGCATAGTAACAGCACGTTTTAAATGGATTAAAGATTATGTGTGAGATGAATCTCACAAAACACAATGAAAAAAGCAATTGTCACTAGAGAATCATTGTCAAATTAATTATTTCAAAGGGTGCTCTCCAATGAGCCATTGTAGAGCTGGCAATCGTCCATGTAACTGTAACATGAAGGAGGAAAAATAAAATAACAATAGATAAAATTAGCCACTGGAGCAGAACTGGCAGTCATACACAAAAATGAGAATATGGCAGCTGGAGAATGGCTCATAGTGGACTTACAGCTGATGATTAACTTTCAACACAAAACTGACACAGCTGAGGAGACCTAGAAGAGCAGCAGAGTGATTTTGCTTTGAACATGTCAGACATTAAAGATTCAATGCTGCTGTCAACCTGTCATCCAGAAAAAGTAAAAAATTAGAGAGTTAATGTGAAAAAGAACACCAGAAACAATCGAAGAGATGGAGAAATTATTCAAAAAAATTATTCAAAACAAATTATTCAAAACAAATTATTCAAACAAGGGAGTTGTGAGCCATCTGCATCCATTATAATCTTTTTGTCATTCAGGAGTTACAAGACCACTGGCCTGCAGAGGACCAGCAAAAACCCCAGAGGTCCTCCTCTGCCCACATCCACCATTCCTGTCTAGGCTGGTGGGTCTGGAAAGGCTGATTTAAGTACAGAGGTGGTCATTTCTTAAAGTGACAGAGTTGTGAGAGTCAGTTAGGAGCTCAGAGACATCCAAAAAAGTGTTGCTTGAATAAAGTAGAGGCCTAGCTGGTGTTTCAAAGCCAGGAGGTGCCCTTGGGACGGGTATTTTGCAGTTGGCAGTCCCTTGCCTCATAAGTCATGACTAGACCCGATTTATTATTAAAGGTAAATCAAGCAGTAGAGGATTTATTGAGTGTTGGGTAATTCCTGAATCAATGCTATGCACTGTCTTTTAAACAGGGAATCAGATGCCAAACTTGTGCTTGACAGCTAGTTTAAACTCATGGGGAAATTGTAGGTCTGGGCTTTCCACCTGGACGAGCAATGTTAATTGGATTTGGGAGGTGATACTGAAAGAAACAATCCTAATAGGAGTCCATTCTCATCCTTGAGATTGAGGTTATGTGGAGGGGTGAAGTCAGGAGAAAGGGATGCAGAACCTTGGGGGAAGTTAGGAAAGATACATGTTTGGGGTGGCCGGTGTTTCAAGCCCTTTAGAGGAGATGGTGCATATATTTGAAGGTGGACATGATGAGAGCCTGGGAGGCTTCAGACTTGCTGTGGAGCCTTGGGCCTGGATTAGTTTTGTCTTAGTGCAAAGCATCCTTGAATATTCAAGTGTGTGTTTTGGAGTCGCTGAGAAACACGTTTCTCTTCAATTTCCAAACTGGGTATTGCAATCCATGATGTCATGGGTAGACTATATGCTGATATATCTATTTTGGGGTCCTCTGTTGGGCAGTGCCCTTCATAGGAGGATGGTAAGTTTTTAATAGCCCTTGTACTGCGAGTTTTTGGGTTACTGTGGGAAATCAGACCTGTGCTCATGGTTTCTGCTCTTTTTTTTTTTCTAGCACAGGTGAGACACTAGTGCCATCTGCTTTATTCTTTTCTTATGTTGGGTATTTGAAAATTAAATTTAGTTTTTACAGCTTTCTTGACAACAGAAATGATCAGAGTTCTTAAAGCCTCTTACAACCTATTTTCATGAAGTGCTGTTATTTTAAAAACTTTGCTTAGTGTTAGCTGGCACTTTTTCTCCAGTTGCAACCATTTTACAGGCACTTCATGGGTTTTGGTTTTTGTGCAGCATGCCCACAGGGACATTTTTGGTCAGAACTGGGAATAAACACTGAGAACCAGACCGTATTTGCCACCTCCTAATGATAGGCTTATTTTAAGGAATTGTTAAATAGTAAGTACATGCTGCTGGTTTAAATTGTTTCTGTGAAAAATGAAACTTATCCTTGAGGAATTTGTTCTGTAACTCAGAATTACGCTAGTGAAGACATGATTTACCCTTTCTTTCGCTGAGAATCTAGTCATTCTCCACAAAATGATCTCTGTCTGAGAAGTGGATCAGTAACTTCAGATCTCAGCAGGGCTTTACTTCTGTTCTGTGGATGAGATAGAGCAGAGCATGCTGGTGGTCTGCCAGAGCCCCTCTGCCAAAGTCAGGGAGTGCTGCACATCATACAGTTTCCCATGCAAAAATAAATAGGCTAATTTTGAAACATGGATCATTTTACTGTCAGTAAGCATGCATGTACTGTTGTAATGCAGTATGCTGTACCTGCAGTTCAGAGGGTCACTCCTGAAGAAAGGAATAGTTCAAGACTAGCCCTTCATTCCTCACTGTCAGTCAAAAAGCCAATAATAAACAACTACTGCACTCAGCAACACATTTTGGAGGTCCATACTGAACTGTATTCTCCCCATCCACCCAAATTTCTGCTCTACTTTCAACCTGATGAGAAAGTTGTCCAGGAGTACTGTGTTAGGCAATGTTAGTTTTAGACAGAATAAAAAATGAGGGAGCGTTGTGGTATGAGGAGGGAGCAAAACCCATACAGAAGAGGAAGAGTTAATTTTTGCCCAGAGCAAAGGTACTGAAATTAAAGTTTGCAAATTCATTTACTTACTATAATTTCATAACAAAAAATTAAGCCAGAGCCAATGCCATTTTGCCAATGATTCTCACTGAACTATGGCTCATTAGTTATTTTATGTTGCTTAGCAAGGTCTGTTTACATCTACAGAAATCCAGCTAATTCAATGAGTCCCTTCTCTCTGCACAGCCATCCCAGTATTCTTGCCCATCTGCCCATGTCCTGTGGGTTTGCCACCCATGTGCCGTATACAGACCTGAGCACTTGTGCTTATTTTGATGAGGAAAAACAAAACTGTTGAGATCCATTCCAGCTACATTGGCACTCATGTGAGCTATTTCAGACCAGGCCAGGGAATATTTCACCATGATTCACCCTACTTTTTCTATGTTTTTATGAGCCCAGAGATCAGAATCATATAACTCAGGTCCACGCCTCTTAAAAATGCCACAGTTGAAGAATACAGTTGAAATCTATTTTTCTCCAAGCTGTGGCTATTCCAAGCACTCTATTTTGACACAGATTAAAATGACCGTTCCAAAAGTTCTTCTTACATATTCCAGTCCCAAGGTACTTTGCTGCCACTGATACCAGTCACATATCGTGCCCTTGTGTCAGACAACAGCCGATGGAGCACACCAGGAGAGCACGTCATTGATGTGGAACCTTGGGATCAACTTGCTGGATGCTTTGAAGAGGCAGCAGAAGACCACGGGGTAGTTGATGAGCAGATTGGAATTGTTCAGCAGCAGATCGGTACTTCCAACCTGACTGGGCCAGGAGGACTCTGGGATTACTCCCACCTGTTTTCTCTTCTGCGTAATGATCCGGTAAGATCCCAGTGACCCTTCCTTAGCAGAGTCACATGTTAATGACTGGCACAGATCAACCTGTGTTACATGTTTGTTTGCTTTTTTCCTAACTTCAGATCTTTATTAATGCTGATGGTAGGAACTAACCATGGTATTTCATAACACGTTCTGTGTATCTGCAGCTAAGTGCAGATAAAATAAGAGCGATATAAGTAGGCAGATCAATAAAAACATCCAAACTGATGCTTTCATAGTACTTTATGACTTTCAGGAAACTTTTGAGTTTGATTTAGGGAGACTTACTTGTACTCGCCGTACGGTTTTCCAGTGTGATTGCTTTCAGACGTGATAACTTGCTCTTTAATAGAAGAATGAAACATTGAGACAAAAGCCGTCCCAGGATTTAGTTTTACCCAAACCAGTGGTTGGTATTATTTCCATTATAGAGTTCAAAGTACACAAATCACCAGCTTAAAACTATGGTTTAAAACTAAACATTCCAGGCACACTAAATATTATGTTCATTTTATTCAAGACATATTTCCTCAGCAGCACAGGAATATAGCCGTGACTTGGTCTCCCATTTCCATTAAAATTGTTGTTTAAATCCTTTCACAGTGAATGTCGTAGGCAAGCAGCCAAATAAGTAAGTGAATGAATTGTTGGCAAATTTTTGAGCACACTGAATGGTAAATGACTCTGAGATCTCAACTTTATACTAATTTTCGGATCTTTACGTGATTTTTATGTAAACTGGAAGGATACTTAAGAATGCCTCCTCTTCCCCCATCCTCTCTGTGCACGCACACACACACACACGCGCGCGCGCACACGCATGCGTGCATTTCCAGGATTTCATGTCAATATTTCAGCCAGCGAAAGTTTAGGGAGGCCCAGCTCATCACCTTAGAAAAAAATACCATGATGTGCCACTGGACTAACATTTAAGATGTGCACGTTCTTATCACAGCCCCACAGTTTTACTTCACCTGAAACATTGAGGATCCCTATACATGGCTTCCTCAGATTTCAAGGATGCTGAAAATGCAGCTGCTATTAAGACAAACAAAGCCCAGCAAAAGGGCTTGCTTTCTTGGCACCAGAACACCCATCTCTCTCTCGCCTTGCAGGTATTTGAATCAATGCAGATTGGCCTTCTCACCTGGACTAAAATAACAAATTGGAAACCAAACTGGAACAATACCTTTTTCCCCCTTCCCCCACCACGAAGTTCCTGCACGTACCGGAATGAACCAAAGGGATGAAGCACAAATAAGCAATTGGGAATTGAATTAATTAATCCTGAGGTAAATAACAAAGCTTTAAAAATAAATCAAACCACCCTGTTGAACAGGAATGAATAACATGATTTAACTCAACTAACACCCCAACAATAACAGCAGCATCTTTCATAGATCCTAGGCAAGCAAAGTTCAAGCCAGCAAAATACTTTCCAGTTTATAAAAGTTTTAAAAACTGCCAGGGGATATGTCCTGGCCTTCCCAGCAATGGAGCAAGAGTGAGCTCCAGCAAATCACATGGAAAAAGCATAAGGGGAGCAGATTTTCCAGGCACTAACTCAGTGCAAAAGGGGGTCTCCCTTCCAATATTACAGAGCACTGATGTGTTAGTGGTCTCCTTTCTCACATCACTGAGCCCTGTTGGACAGATTGCAGGGGGTCTCTTTCCAAATACCATTAAGTCCAAAGAAAAGGAAAGTTCTCTCTTCTCTAGTATCAATCAATTGAGTATTAACAAATGGATATATAGAAGGTCACAGGTTTTGCTGGAGATTTTTTGTTGCAGGAGAACGCGGGAATATCTTCTATAAGCACTCCTGCACGTAGCCCTTATGGAAAAAATATGATAGATTTTAATAGAGTAATAGTCTTCCTACAGAATTTAAAAAACAATTTATAGAATTGTATAGGAGGGATACAAATGTTGGATAAAGTAATTTCTATTGGACCATTTGGGCTTCACTCTTACTACATTCCAGAGGATTTTTCCGTAAGTGAATAAAGCTGAATATAGTGTATTAGATGGCTCTGCAGTTTATCTACTGAAATAACTATGTACCTACTGAAATAACTCTATAGAAAGAGTCTTTAAAAGGTTGCAGTTATACAGTGTGCCTTCACGTTTATATATTTCCATGAGTTTGTTGTGTATGTGCTGGTATAGTTTTCTTGTAGGACACTTTCATGATCTTCTAATTCATTTGAAAAAGCCAAACAAATCAGCAAATCAAAGAAAAAAAAAATATCTATGCTTCTGGTTTGTCTCCTCCTTTCTTTTTTCTCCAGATTTGTTCAGCTCCTTTCTGTTTTGTCCCTCTTTACATTTTGAGAAGATTTGTATTGCGTACCTCCTGGTAAGAAAACTTGCCCGTTATTGAGAGCTTTTATCCAATACGGTGAGAGCCATTCCCTCCCCAGTACGCAGGAAAAATGAGTTGGAACTCCTCAGTGAAATGATTTATTATTCAGACCTCTGCTTATTGACAGCAGCCTAGTAATTCTCTTAGTTTGCAAAATAGCAAACAGAACAATTTCACCCATTCATGATATCGTGAGATACCAGTAAAGTCCCTTTGGTGCCTTTGACCATAACCTCATTAGCTCCCTCCACCTGTGTTCTGTCCTTACTGATTCATCAGATCTTATTTAGAGGTGAGGGCATATGTTGACCTGCTTTCATTGCCTGTGTTTACATTTCCAAAAAAATTTTTTACAGGATTTATATAAAAATAACAGGTTCCCAAGATTCAGCAATTGGCAGTTTCTCTTTTTTTCCCCTCTCTTCCTGCCTTAATGGGAGAAGTACCACCTTATCCCTGTTATATCTGCTCTGCTGTTGATAAGGCAGGTCTCTGAAGTTAATCTAACTTTATCACCAGCCTCTTCTAGTCTGGTATCACTCATATGTGTATTGTATTGGAAGAGAGTGGTGATTAGCGTTTTTAGTTCTCTTTTGGGGACAACACGGGACACATGATCAGTTTGTGTAGAATGCCATGAGATTACTTTGTACAAGAAATGCTGTTTAGGCTTACAGAAAAACCACTGCAAACACTCATATACAGCCCTGATGATGCGTCGCAGTTGTTTTCTTAGACTTCATGCTCACTCTGCAACAAGCCTTCTGCTATTTCCCTCCAGCCAGCTCAAAGGGAGTCTGCTGGGAGTTCAGGCATAGCCTAGGGAATATTTAACATTCCTATGCCCCCAAATAGATGTTGAGCACCTGAATATACTGATGGCTCTCAAAATCATCTTGTGAGTTTTTTGGACAGAGATAGATGGCTAAGACCAGTGAAATGAGCTATTCTGGGAAGATGTCTAGCACTTTCCATTGTCTGTGGAAGATGTATAGATAATTAACTTAGATTGGATGTCTGTGTTTTTGAGACCCAAAGCTTGGTGTGATGAACCCAGCCCTAAGCGGAGGCAGCTGCACTGGACATTGCCACTAATTCTGGAGGATTCCTGAAAAGGAACTCTCTAAAGAAAAGTATTACTTTTTCTCAGCATCTAAGAAAGTATTTTTCTCATAGACATTGTGCTGCTAAAGCTGAGTGCTCTTTCATCCACTTTGGATGTGCTCTATAGCAAGTAACAACCCAAATGTCTAGTTCAAGTTTTCCGTTCTGACTTAGCAGAGTAAATAACTGAGTTAACATTTTTATTCTCTCCTATTGTTCTTGTACTTCCTTCTTGACCTTTCGACTACTCAGACATTTATAACAAACTCTTCTGTTTACCACTGTGTTCTAGATAACACTTTTTGAACTGTAGGCTTACAGCTGTCCAGCTGTAATCCAACAACCAGCTGCTGAGCACCGCTGTGGTCAAATGTGTTGATTTTCCAAGCCACGAACAACCTAGAATATATATTACAGTAACCATTGTTGGGTTGCAAAGCCCTCCCTACATCTGTTTTCTTTGATATTGTAAAAGCTGGAAGAACAAAAAGTGAATTTCAACTTCAGATGTGGTAGGACTGGGGGACAGACCCTCCTTCCCCTCAATGTCAAATCTCCTATTTGTAGACCAGAATGAAATCTGTCAATACAATGTCAAAAGAGAGAATCTTCTTGTTGTCTGTGACCTAGGGCTAAGGAGAAGTCAGGAGGGAGCTATCTTTGGAGGAGCTATCTTGGAGGATCCATCCATGGAGACATTCAAGGCCAGGCTTGATGAGGCTCTGAGCAATCTGACCTAGTTGAAGATGTCCCTGCTTACTGCAGGGAGGTTGGACTAGACGACCTCTAAGGGTCCCTTCCAACCCAACACATTCTATGATTCTATGATTCTACGATTCTATGATCTTTCCCTTTGCACTCAAAATATAATTGTCGTCTTTTGTTAAATATTTGTGAAAAATCCAAACTTTGGTTTATTTCTTTAGATACCTCTGTCTCCCTGACAAACCATATGCACCAGGAATGTCAAGCTGCAACTTCTGCAAGGGGAATCCTAGAAGGGCATGTTTGTGCTGTTCCCTGAAGGGTGAGGCAATATCGCTATTGCCGTTGTCTGATCCTTCAGAGCACACAACTGTGTGTTTTGGGATGAGAGGCACCCTGGATATCCACCACACACTCAGAATCAAAAAGACTTCATAAGATTTGCAAAACACAAAGCAGATGAGGCTAAAGAAATTCAGGCAGAGGTCATGGATTGTTTTCAGTTCGGTGTAAGATGCAATTTCTTTTGTTTGTTCATCCTTGGTAAAAGTGCAAATAGAAGTTTGTGTTTTCCAGGAAAATAGCAAAGCTGAAAGTTTCTGTGTCTTGCAACTCCTCTGCCTTGGGTGATGTGAGTGCATCTAGTGCAGACAGCTATTAGGGAACATGCCAAAGACTCTGACATCTGCACAAGATTCTTTCTGTCCTACATATTGCTGAACAGGTTGGGGTAATCTGAAGTGGACTGTGTTGTTCATGTTTGCTTTTTTAGTTAATTTGGGATGCATGTTTTTAATCCGTTCTCTGAGACTGTTCTGCCACTAAAGAAAGTATTTGAAGTATTTGAAGACCTAGAAGCTGCTCAGAACGTTTAGTGTCTTCTGTCAACTGTGGTGATATAGTGGTCTCTTTTTGATAATCATCCAAATGCTTCATATTAAAAAATGCTATATTTTTTATATTTTTTATTTTTTTATTGTATCATTTTGCATTTCCAAAATGGGCACAGTGCACATTTCTCTTGTGCTGCCTAATTCCATCCTAAAAACATATTTGAAACTAGTGTTTACTGGAAAATGAATCAAAAATATTTTCTTCTTTATAAATAGGAGAAATATTTTCTGACATTAAAAGCTGAAAATAATTCAAACCAGTTGTAAATCCTTCAAGAAAGCTTGTGGAAAAAAATCATTTTTATTTGCATATTGCTTGGAGCGAAAAGTTTCAATTGTTTCCCATTGAAAACTGATTTTTACAGCTCCACCTGCAGATACCTCCATTGTAGTGTAGGTAATTTGATGTGATCATAGAATTAGCAATGCTGGATGACAGTGTGGTGGGGCAAGACTCCATGATTTGGAAGATATAAAGTTGAACGCTCAGCTGACTACTAAAATTTGCACAAATGGGTCGGAAATCCTGTCAGAAGACTGTTTCAGGAGAGATTTATGATGTTTCTTTTTTCCAGTCAGCAAGGGGGAAAAACCCACCTGAAGGTTAGTCAGAACTCCAGGTGGGTGGATCTTGATCAACCCCAGATAACGAACCATGTGGTGCACTGTTTCTCCTTTGCACCAAGTAGAAACCCCAGGTTTGTATCTGGTTTTATTTCATGCAGGAAAAAAATACTGCCTGCCAAGTAGGCTAGACCTTGGGGGACTGCTTCTGCAGTTTTGAAACCACATCAAGTGTCAGTGCTGACCTCTGGTCTCATTGCATACGTGTGTGATGAAGGTTTCTACTTTTCTTTTTGCTGTGGAGACAGAAAGAAAAATGGAAACTAATCAGTCAGCTTGCGTGTCCGTCCCTGAGACTCTTGCTAGAAAGCGAGAGTTATTTCTGGTCTAGCTTTTGCTGCTCAGGGACCATTGCTGTAAGAACTATGAGTATGTGCCATCCCTATTCTCTCCTCTCCTCAGAAGGGGGAAGCCTGACAGATCAGTAGCTCTGCATAAGCTGTAATAAAAATAAATCCAAAGGGGCTGGCGTGATAACTTTCCTCCACCAGGAAATGCTCTGTGGAAGTGGAAGTAGAGCTGAACTCAGGGAACAAAGATCCCTGCAGTCAAGACTTGCATCTGAATTTGGGAATTATTTATATGGGGCAGATGGATGTGTGTGTCCTTGTGGTGTGATTTCTGCGCCTGCAGTAGGAAGTGAAAGCGTACGTTGTAAATGCAGCAGAGGCTGCTGCTGCAGCTCAGGGAGAGTTGATACAAACCAAGTAGTGTAAGGAAATCTCTAAGACACTGAACAGCACTGTTACCTGTTGACAGGCTGCATTACTTGCTGTATAGAAATACAGTGAACAAGTCCCACTCTCAACACTGGCTTAAGGAATTATTCCACTGGATTGCAAGACCCACAGACAGCTCAGCCATGCAATGCCCGCCATGAAGCTGGGAAAAGGGTGCAATTGCCCTCTCAGTTCCAACCTCACGTCGTGAAGGAGCACTGATCCTAGAAGTGGGAGGTGGCATCTATTTTAGTTTGGGGGATATAGTCAAGAGTGCCACCTCCTACCTTAACTGGGGCTGCGAATGAGTGGAGTTGCGTTCCCAAGGCTGCACTGAGATCTGAGTCTTGTCCTGGTTGGCTTTGCAACAGAGTGTCTGGGAAATAGGTATTTCGTTTTCTGCAGGAAACCCACTGCCCAGGTGCGAGTTCCAGCACGTGAGAAGATGGGAAGGAAAGGAGACCCTCGCCGTGAGCCCCGCAGGAGGCACGGGCACAGCCGGGCACACTCTGCTGTTGATGGCAGCATTTGAACAAAATGAGACTGGCTGTGCTTTTGGGAGAGGGGTTAACCATGGAAGCATTTTGTTGGCCTCATACAGTGTAAGCACCGTAATGAGACTTTGCTGCTTATTTTTTTCAGGACAGAAATGGAGAAAGCAGCTTTGTTGGCTTCTTTTTAGCCTCTTCCAACATTTAAGGCACATCAGGCAGAGAATCCAGACCAAGCTTGGTCAGTGGCTAAGACCAGTGAGAAAAGTTTCAATAAGCAAGGAATTTAATCAAGACAGACTCTTTCAAAAAAATTACTCTAACCTCATATTACACATTTCCAATTAAAAAAAAAAAAGGCTGATCACCAAGCAAATAACTCATGTACGTGCAGTTTGTAGCATAAAGTAATTTACAGCCTAAGAACTGGTGTCAAATCTAGTTAAAACCATGTACAGATTATGTTCTCAACTGCTTGTCTCTCTACTTGTCTGACAGCCTTTGGTTTTTCACCTACAGATGAACACATACAGATGTACCACACTGGCATGTTTCCAGCTTACACATTCATGCCAAATTTTTGAACTGCAGGCAGATTGCAATGTGAATCTTTTTAGTCTCTTTGTTACTAAACCCCACAAGTATAGCTGGTGTAGAAAATGCATAATATTTGGGCATTTAATAAATAATGGTATTTCTAGTTTCTCTTAGTGAGACCTAAAAGTCGGAAGTAAGGAGAAGTTCAGCTAATCTTTGTGATCAAATAACTTTCAGCAAGTTTGTGGTGAAGGCATGACGGTCCATGAGCTACAGTTTGGGAACTAGGTGCTCTTCATCCCAGCAGCCCTAAGGATCTGACATGTGCAAAGGCCTGTCTCCAAGGATGACAGACTTCCAGTACCCAGCCTTGCCTTTCCTGGTACCCTCTGGGAAGCCACGTCAGTCAGCTAAAAGATGAGGACAGGAGGCATTTGCAAATTTCATGCTATCTTGAAGAGGACATTTTAAATATAAATATAATGATATATTTTTAAAATAATCTGCTATTTCTCAAATATCTGGATCAATGCAATGAGTGATTTAAGGGGGAAAAAAAAAGTCATATAAATAGAAACAGAACGCAGCAGAACAGCCATGCTGAGATAATGAACTTGACAGGAGTGAGGCAGCAATGAGGATTATGGGACACTGGTGTGCTCTCTGTGAACCAGATCCAATTCCTGTTATTTTGTACCATTTAAGAACATGTACGGGAATTGTTTATGGTCAATGGAATGAAGCAGAAGGGAAGACAGAGAGTGATCTCCTTTGGCTGGCCTTTCTCAGGGAGCCTGATACACTTATGACTCAGAGAGACAAACACATTGAAATCCTCAGCCCAGTCCTTTGTTTTGAAGGTTGTGTAACCAACCAGCCACTCGGGTCAATTGGACACATTTATTTGCTTATATTTCAGTTAATATCTGAATGATTCTGTGCTGTATTTTGGAATTTGTTTGGACCTCTTTTTTTTTTCTTTTTCTTCTTTCTTACATATGTATTTTTAATCTTAGAAGTTATGAAAATTGGTTGAGCTGAGGAAGTTCCTGGGAGGTATCTACCTGTCACTGCGGAAGGCTTAAAGGAGGGATCAAGGTGCCAAGTTTATAAAGCCCAGCGGGGAAAGTAAATGAGAAAGAAGGTGCAGAGGGCAGCTTTTGTTGTATAGGCTTGGGGGCATATTTCTTATTTCAGGACATGCAGGAAGAAATGTCTGATTGGGACGGGGAAAATAGACCCACCATAGAAATCCTATTAGAGCTTGACATCCGATAGCTCTCTTCCTGCATGGGGCCACTCTGTGCCCAGGCTCTTGGGATGAATAAACCAAATCCTGCCATAGAAGAATGGGAAACAGAGTCTCAGGCAGCCCACTCTGCCGCTAAAAGGTAGAAACGAGTTTCTTTTGCTTCTCCTGACGTCTGTAATGCTTTGCAGCTTGCTTGAAAGACCCTGCTCCTTCAAATGAGGTCTGGCTCGAAATGAAGGAGATATTACTTGCTGATGTCCAACACTTTTATTTTCATTTTTTCCTTCATGCTCACTGCAGAGACAGATCTGGAATTGCCTCGAACAAGTAAATGAGGGAGAGGTCGTCCAGGGAGGACGATGAGGCTTATAGGTGGAGTCGGAGGCTCCATCCTTTCTCCCTTCTTTTGGTTCTGAGAGGTACCAGCCTGGGTGAGAGCAGCTCCTGCTCCTCTCCTGGGGACACCTACCCCTTTGAAGCAGCCTGTGGGACACGTGAACGCTGTCTGCGAGCTCCTGGGCTGAGATGGGGCTCCTGCTCAGACCCCGTCGCCCTGTCTGAGCCCCACAGGAGAAGTTACTCTGAGGGCATCCTCCCCTCGGGGATCTCGGTGCCTGGCTGGGCTGGGAAGGCCCCCAAGGGCACGACTGTCTCTCAGCATGAAGCTCAGCAGAGAATCCAGTGAGGTAATGCGGCGAGACAAACAATAAAATGACTCAATAAATAGCTATAACTTCAATTTGTAAAATGAGTTTACCATTCCCCCCCACCCCCCCTCGCCTTCTCTGCTAACGTAATGAATGCACTCATTGTCACTGCCTTTTGGGGTTTTTCAGTGCATTCTGGCAGCAAAGCATTCTGACTCATAAGCAGAAACAGATTAATATTAATAGAAAATGTCTACAATTAAGCTATGAACATTACCCATCTCTAACAGATAGACTCTCAAGATGTGCACAAATTGGAATTAATCCAAAATTGCTACAGATACCCTGGATTTAGCCTGACTCCTATCTCCTTCCAGGAGCACAATAAAACTCTAATGTTCCCATTATAAACTTGATCTATAGATGGTTTTAAATACTTTCACCCTCCGGGAAGAGGGAAACGAAAGCAACTCTGAATCTTACAGCAAAAGTTCTTTGGCTTAAAGCTTATTTTTTACTTAAGTGATGAACCATGAGTGGGTACGTTTAATTAGAAGATATTAATAATACTTCATATACTCTAACTCTAGTGGGACAATCAGATGCTGTATAACATTGCAAAAGTTTTGTTTAAAACTCTTATGTACTCACACAATAAGCACAATTTTAAAAGTATTTAAATGCAATATAAAATGTAGTGAAATTGAGAGGGGAGAAAAAAACCCAATGAATGACATTTATGAAAGCATTTTCTGTAAGGTTAAAATCCTTCCAGAGCTGGTGGTGTGGCAAGGCAAGGCAAGCTTTGCCAGAAATGGCTTTTGGAGGAAGATGCACATAAAGAGGATATTTCTGAAGGTTGTGAATGGATCCTGTGCTCACTGTGTGGTAGAGAAGACCAGAATTTCCTGGGTGTTGTTATATGTTAAATTTTCCGCTGGTATGAAGACAAGGTAAGATGGTCCCTTGGCTGTACCACATCCCAGGAGGTTCATTTCTGCTCATGTGCCACAGCTTGCCACCCCTTCAGGTGTGCAGCTCGGGCTTTCTGTGGGATGTCCTTCTGGCTGTGACCACTGACATGCCCCTACCCAAAAAGAAACTCTTTTGGGAGGAGACGGGGAGGGGGAAGGCTTGAGGGTTGGTGAGCTTCAGCCGGGGGACAGCTGTGAGTGGTGGATGAGGGACTGGGGACCGGGAACAGAAGCCATTTTTGCCATTGCAGGAAACCTTCCTCATCTTTCAGCAGTTGTCAGTACTCGATGCTGCAGAGGAAGAAAACAAAGACATGCAAAACAAAAAAGGGCAACAGCATGCTGTGACATCACAGCCATGTATTTCCCTGTAAATCGTTTCTCCCCCGAGTATCAGCTGGTTTGCACCTGGAGCCAACACAGCTGGTTGTCCTTTCAGATGGCCCAAGCATCCTTCCCCCACTCCCCGCCCTCCAGGAGCAATTGCTCATAGTGTCCAGGGAATTGAGATTTGTTTCTCCCACACTGTTCTTTCCCCCATGCCTTGTCCTCCTTGTCCCCATGTCCGTATAGGCTCTCAGGTGGCAGGGGAGCCCTAAATGCCTGCAAGGAGCCAGGTTGCTGAGCCATCAGCACGCTCCCCCTCTCGTGTTTGTGGCCAGAGGAGACTGAGCTCTGCCTGGGGACTGATGATGTGTTACACAGAGCAAGAGAATAGTCCCAAACGTGGGATCCTCCTACCTCGGTCAGAAGCTTTGGCTGCTCAGCTGGTTTAATTTTGTAGCTGAAAATATTATTAGTGGTAATAAATTTGTCCGCCTTTTTGGAAATCCAGCCAGTGAACCTTTGCTCTCCTTTGTAATGGGACGTAAAAGGATGAGGAAGGGCTACAATCCTAAAAAAAAAAATACTGCACCAGAGAGCTGCAGAAATTACAACGCACCAGTCATGTGAGAAAAATGTTTGCAGTCATCCATTGCGGGTGTAGCTAGAAACGCCTGTTGAAAGGGTTCAAACAGAAATAAACACACACACACACACACACAAAGGCTGTATCGGGTCAGATTCTGATCTCACCAAAAATTAATACCAGGCGACCTGCAGTGGCTCCTTTATGCACCACATCTCTGCACAAGTGAGACCAAACTTGGTCTTTACCAGGGAAACTCAGAAGAGCTGCGTGGGTCTGAGCCTCAGGCAGACTTACACAGCATCGTGTGTTGTAAGGAGACAAGTAGCAAACAGCTCATATTCTTCTACTGGCTGTCTTGTGATGTTCCCTTCCCAAGTGACATTTGCAAAGCACCCACTGAAGTGTGTTTTTTTGGTGTGTAACTGTGCAGCACTAAATATGGGGGACTTGGGGCTGCTGGAAGTGTCTCTGCGTTCGCTAGGCTTTGCGCTTTACTAGAGGAAGCTGAGGATGGATGCAAAGTGTTCTGGCCTTGCTTTTCTTCTCCATGCTCTTTGTTAGCTCTCAAGTCCCTCTGACACAGTTGCAGTTTTGCTTAGGATTGCTCGTGACAAGTGATCACACTTGTGAGGAAGAGAAAAGTGAAGAAGATCCTCCAGAATGATAGTTTTAACATGGTAATAGGAAAATATTTAAATACATAGCTAGTATAGAAATTGTAATTGTGCCATGCAACTTTACAAGCCAGGAATAAACCTGCACTTAAGAAGCAGACCCTGTCTTCATAGCAATGGCAGGATCTGTAAAATAGGAGGCGGTTGCTCCTCTGCATGGCAGGAGGACACCAGCTTTCCTGCACCTCCCTGGGCGTACAAGACCAGGGGCTACTTGTGGGAGTTTCCTGCATGCCCATTGAGTCTGCAGGGCTCCAGTGCTGTCAGACAAGCCTCTCTGCCCCATCAACAAAGGAGCATCCTCCTCCCCTTCTGCACATCTCCTCAGCTCTTCTTCTTGGGAGAGATGCTGTGCTCAGGTCTTGCACCAGTGGCTGGGAAGAAAGAGGAACACTGATGAGCCTTGCAGGTGAGCTGTCAAAGAAGTCACAGCAGCTTGTGCTCATGCCTCACTTGGAGGAGGATGATCTTCCCAATTGTACTGCTCAAATGCTGTTGCTTTTAGCCATATTTTTGTTGTTGGGTCTGTGATTCTGGTTTTGCTTTTTTTCCTGAAAGGAGAAAAGAGAAATGTGAATTTGCAAGATATGTGATGGACTCAGCATTTGGAGGGTAAAGATGGTTTGTTTCTAATGAAAAGTCTTTTGTTAGGCAAACTGCAGACCTTCTTACCGTGCCATTGGTCTGATGCCAAATCTATCTTTCCAGCTTGTTGAGACGCCTTCCACAGACATGGAATTTTCTTAAAACAAGAGGCCAAAAAAACTAAATGTATTGTTCTGAGAGAAATGGTAAAAAAAAAAAAAAAAAAGAAGTGCCTTCCAGGTAAAACATGTTTGGACAGTTATGCCCAGGTCTGTTGAAAGGAAACATTTTCTTCCTAAGAGGTATGATCTATTCCTTATAACTGCAAGAGATACTCTTTGGTAGGCTAAAGCGTTTTTTGCTTTCTGGTGGTCAAAGCTTTGCGTTGCATAAAGATGGGACAGATTAAAGCTGAAGGCCTGCTGTTGTCAGTGGATGCCTTTTGCCTCTGGGACCCTGACGACCAGAGCACCAGCTACTCTCATAGGCAGGGTTTGGTAGCAAAGGTGCTCTCTGGAGAACAGTTCTCAGTGCCTCTGGTTATAAGATAACTTGGTGTTCTTATATTTTCTTTTTATATATTTCTATAAAAGAATATATTACTCTTTTAATAGCAGGGGGAGTCCAGGTGCAAAACGGCAATGTTGGGATGCTCTGCTTTCAAAACTGAGGAGTGTTAAAAATAGGTCTAAGAAAATGGGTATTGCGGTAGTTCTTTCAGGGGACAGTCTCCCCTCTTTGATTAACAAATATCTGCACAGCTAAAGGAACTACCCATCTTTCTAAATGTAACATGGAAGTCACCGAATTGAACTACATCCCAAAACCGTGTGACCCCATGTGTAGTGTCAGTCCCTGGCCAGCACCAGATGCTCCAGAGAAAGGCACAAATAGCCTTGATGAAGGCAGGTGTCACCCACAGTACTTCAAGGCTGGCTAAGACCTAAAGCATTTATGTTTTAACTCTTGCCTTTTTTTGTGGTGGTAGTTTTAATTATTCCTTGTAACTAATTTGAATGTCTGATTGGAGATCAGACAAAATCTGAGCTCTGTTACATTTTTCTGTCACCAGAAAACATAGAGGTTCTTCGACTGGAATATAGCTTTCCTGCTCCCAAAGGTGTTTGGGTGAATTCCCCCTTACTTCCCTGAGAGTAGGATTAACTACTGCAGGAAATTCTGGATGCTCACAGCTAGAGCAGTCCTGAAAATGTAAATTCACATGGAAGAAACATGTAAATGTTGCTTCCCCAAGAAGACACGTTCTAAAAAATTATACAAAATGAGGTCTGGCTATGTGATAGACATCAGATCTGTGATCACTTCTGCAACACCAAGCCTGTTAATCCTTCTTCTGTGGCCTTGTTCCAGCATTCCAGCTTGAGACAACCAATATCTTTAAAGAGTAAAGAAATGTCCTTTCTCTCCTAATATTTCTTTCCTTCTCGTGGATGTGAAAAGTCCTGCCCAAATTATGTTAAAGGCAAAATTAAGTTAAAGGCAAACCTGCTGCATTTCAGAGAGCTGCTCTAGGCAATGCAATTGCTACTGCATCTCTGAAGAAAAGTTACAAGGATCTGTGCAATGGAGGCTCTTCAGTCGTGATTCATTCCCCATGCACTGAAATTTGCCTTTAATAGGCTCTGCTGTAATGATACAACAACATATATGAAACCTGTCCCTGTCAAATCATTTTGGACAAGTGACATTATTGTTCCAGGCTCTCTTCTTACCATCTGAATGTCTTCTCTGCCACTTTTCTCAATTGCCTTGTTTATTTGAATATCTAACACGGGCTGGGGTCACTTCCAGCATCTGGCTTTTGCCCTAACAAAAACTCCATTAATAACTGCAACAAAAAACAATGTAAGGCCTCAGAAGGTTAAAAGTTTTGCTTTAAAACAAGTTTATTGCATTGTGGATTCATTCACATCATGAAATAAAGTGAACATACTGTTGTGCTGACCAAACTCTGAAACGTGTGCTAAAATTAATTCTATTAAGTTGCTCTTCTTCGAGGTACGATGCGCTCCCTTCCAGGCCTAGCAAATGATGGCTCTTTCTTATCTAAGGAGACAAGAAAGCTATTGTCATATATAAAGCTGGAATAATAACAATTGCTTATTGCAGTAGGAATGTCAAAGAACTTGCCTGGTTATGTCCACTTGGCATAAAACACCTTTGTTTATGCCAGGCTCAGAGAAATTACTGAACTCATGCATTTTGATTGAACATTTTGCACACCAGGGTTTTCCTAGGACAACATAAATCATCCAGAAGATAGTAACGTGATGCTAAGAGACAACTTGTAACTTAATAAAACTACTGTCTGTCTGGAATTGTTTGGGTTTTTTTTCAAGATAGTTGATGAAATTCTAGCACTGATAGTGGTTTTGTCTGCTAACCTTGTCTTTCTCAGCCTTTGAAGCATTTGACTCCTTGTGTGACAGGTGATCTTACTGAAAAGCTTTTTGCTGGTGTGAGAGTCACTTGCTAAACTAACACTCTGGGATCATCATCTTTGTTTTATACGAAAATCTACATTTCAGAGTATGACAAGATGCATGATGAGGTTTTGCAGCAGGCTTGTCTCCCCTGTTTCCCTCTCTGCTGGTACAGCACACTTTCCACCACAAAGCAAGCCCTTACAGGTGTTCTGCCTTTGCAAAAATGCTTTTCTTCTTAGTGCCAAACAATTTTTTTGGGAATCTTTGAATCCAGGGGAATCTTGCCCTGGAAGTAGCACTCTTTGACAATTTTACCCATGGCTTGTTTCAGAGTGGATATTTGCATCTACATACTTGTGAAGTTGGAGGATATGTTTGGCTAGAACTAGTCCTGTGCTCCTACTGGAGTTAGTAACTGTTAGTCTAGTGCTGTTGCCCACTCAGAAGAAACTCTTTAAAAGTCTCCCTGGTGTTAAATGACTGATTTTGGGGTGCTCCAAATGAGAGTACAGCATCTGTTAAGAATTATTGGGTACTTATAGACCCATACTGTGGAGTTTAAGCTGTGTGACTGGTTACTGCTCCTCCTCTTTTTTACAGCTTCACACTTTTGTAAATCCTCACATTGTTGTTTCTATTTGTGGTTAGTCAACTGTGAGGGCCATAGCCTGTTCCTGGTAGTAGACAATTAAGTTACTCTTCAGCTGTAGGTTTTGGCACTTAATGGTTTCTGACCTTGTGTGTGGGTAGTTTGGGTTGGACTAGATGATCTCCAGAGGTCCCTTCCAACCCTACCATTCTGTGATTCTGTGATTGACACCTTCTTGCAATCCGACTGGCCTCTGAACATAACTTTTATGCTCTTCAAAGCTAAATTAGGGGCCAGCTCACATTTCTTCCTGGTAAACAGGCAAAGACATCAAGAAAGTCATTACCTGGGCATATTACTAGGTGACCTTGCCTCAGATATATTTTGGACTGCTGGCACAATGAACATGAAGCCCCTGAACTTCTTCCTAACCAGGGTAAACATTCTTACACTGTTTACACACTTTGTCAGTAGTTCCGTAGTAGCTGCCTGCTCCTGTGACAGCCAGGGCTTCGGAAAATCTCTTTGCAAGGATGAAACCAGTAAACGTGGTCTTTGGGGTAGGAGGAATGGGGGTAAGATTTAAAGAAAATGCAAGGAAAGTATCCTTTCCCCGACGTTATTTTCTCCAAAGTAGAAACAGATGTGTGGGGAAAGACTGTCTATTTTAAATTTTGCAAACAAGTATTTTACTCTGAACTTCCCAGGAAAAAGCAGAGGGACACTGATTTTTTTCATACCAAGCAAAAAATGCTTTTTTGGTTTGAGAGTCCCCAAACCATAACACGTTAATATCTGGGAAGCATCGTTATTCCAGAGCTTCTCAGGGAAAGGAGACCTGCCACTTCATCACAGAAAGAAAGAGATCTAATACCCCCTCCAGCTTCCTTCCTGCATTATTCCTCCAAACCAAGTGGCCACTCCTTACAGTCCCCCCTGTGCTGCCCGTTGCCTTCCCCTGCTTCCTCCTGTCTTCTCCCACTGTCATGATGCTGTTGTTTCTTGTGACTTGGCTCTGATCACTGTTTCCCTTGCTCTCAGGTTTATGATTACATAAAAAAGGGACTTTCTTATAAGAAGTTTGGATATGAAACATGTTGACCTAGATTCCTCAGATGTGCTGAGGGTGGTTTGGGGACCAGACCCCTTAGAAACAGGCTGCGCTCCTCAGGCAGGAGATGTAGCTATGGCACTCCAACACACCTTGTGCTGTCATGAAGACTTGGTCTGAACCGGACATAGCATAAAAGGAAGCTCTTGCAAGCTGGGAGTCCTCTCCACTTCTGAAAATGGACATTAGACAGCTGGGTTTTTAAAAATTATTATTATTCTTTTATTTTTAAAAGGGCTCAGTGTGGCAGCTGCAAAGTAGCAGCTTGGTGACTCAGTCCAACTTGACCCCTGACTTTCTGGTAAATCTAGCATAGGTAACGTCTCTTGTTTTTGGCTAGTTGTGAGTAACAGATTACGGGTGGTTTGTGAATAGAACCCCCCAGCATATTTCCGAGAGAAAAATACAGACATTGCATGGGCAAATATGGTAAATGAATGCATCTTTTCATAATTTTAAATTGTGGGAAGGAACATTTTACAGGACCAATCAGTTGGTATCTGCTAAAGATACCAACTTGAACTGTCATTACGGGCAGTAGGCAGAGAGGAACATGCAGGAAGCAGTGAATCTCCACTGTTGTTTAAACCTAGCTGTCGTGCCTGACCTCATATGTTGGTGGTGAATTATGTTTTGGAGCCGAGGAGTTAAATGTTATATTGCAATACCGAAGTCTACCATCCAGGGATTTCATCCTGCCCTTCAGGCTGTTGGATGCCATGTCAGCTGTAAAGACTTTACAAGCCCTGGGGATTTCACTGACAGGTCTTTATTGCTCCACAGGAAGGGTTTCTTGGGAAAATCAGAGGGAAGCCTGGTGAGCTTATGCTTTACAAATGACTTGTGGTCTTGAGCCTTGTATAATGTAGGCAGGAAGGAGCAGCTATGTCGACCATGGCTCTTTTACTGACAACCACAGCCTACCCAAGCAGGCCTCTTGGCCATTTGAGACTGATGATTTCATTTCTCCTTTCTGAGTTTTGCTCATTTCCTCAGGCCTCAACTCTTTGTAGCCAGATCTCTGGAGTGTTTTACACTATACTAGAATACTTTTCAAATGTCTCTATTCCCCCAAACCAAAATTGTCCAATTATCCTAGGAAGAAGGCCTTTGTAAACATGCCTATCAAGCTGAATCTATCCTACAGAAGAATGTGTCTCAAGTATGATGGATACATGTACCCTTGAGTAGAATAAACTTCTATATTATTAGCTTGTATTTCAAATGATGGGGTTAGCATTCATGCCTAGCCACTAAGCAAGCTGGTTTCCGAAGCTTCTCTGGAATAGGACACAGTAATTCTAGTAGCTGTATATTCTGTAATGTAAATACTGAAAAGCCATCCCTGCAGGATGGAAAATACCCGATGAGTTTATTGTGGCTTTTCTCCCTTTCATATTTTTTTTCCCTTTTGCTACTTAGAAGCACCTAAGTTCCTACCCTTACTGAACTGAAAACAGGGAGTGATTGTGGTATTCTTTCAGGTGCTTGGAGATACAGTTAAGGGCTGTAAGAGGCTGCTTTCTTCTTCCTCAGTGCAGCCACCACTTCACAATTCTGTCCAAGCAAAATGGAAAATGCAACATAGACTATTCTGAAATCTGACAAAGATTTTTCCCCCCAATAACTGCAGTTTTATTAAAAGATCAGTTTACATGCTGTTCCATTTATTAGTACTTTGACTACTAGCCCCATAAAACTACATGAAAAATCATGGCAGATCAGACCACAGGGACATGTACCTTCTGAAAAAGTAGAATTGTGCTTGGGCTTGTGGAAATTGGTTGGCAACACATGAGAAAGCCAGAAACTGCCACTGTGCAAGCTGATGGTTTTCTTGGCATATATGTGCCCTCCAGCCAGGCTGGTTTTACGGTAAAGTCGTGAGCAGTGATTCAGTGTGGGAATTCTTCATGACGTTATTTATGGCTTTATGTCTCTGCCTTTCTGCAAACCACATTCATAGATCTCCAGTCTGGCACCCCCAAAGCAAAGAGCGCACATTGAGCACCACCTGAGAAAAGTCTGGCTTAAAAGACTGGATGTGTCCGCTGGGAATACCGGGGGATTGGAAGAGATAGAGTCAGGCTCTGTGGCATCGTTCAGCTGCCTTAGCCATGAGCTCATCCTCTCCTGAATTCTCCTGCCTACAAAAAGGCAGGCACAGTCTCTTATAGACAAGTCTCTTACTACACCGACTTGACTTCTGTCTAGGGAAAACATCTATTCATTTAAAGGCATGTAGTGAATTAGGAAGTATAGGCAATCCTGTCCAACAGTTACAAATTTTGGAGAGCTCAGAACTGGAGCTTTAAGCCTACCGTATAAGATAGCATTTATATTATATATTAATTTATAATGTATCTTAATAATGTAATGTGAGGTTTGTGCATGCATGCACTTCACATGTATACATTCAATTTCTTAAGTCTTTAAATAATCAAACTGAAAACCAGAATATTGGCACATGTGCATAGTCATCATTCGACACTTTATTTTGATGCTTGGCCCCATCCTCAGCAAATCCCCATGAACATCCAGCCCCATCGTAGTTTGCTCTTAGCATCTTAGTGCTGCTGCTTAGGCCTGGCCATTCCCATTTTCTGTTACAACTTCCCAGGTGAGCCATAGCACATTTGTGTGTGTCTCCGCTGCTTTTGTCTCCCATTGCCTCACTATATTGTCTGTGCCTACTGTTTCCAGTCTTACTCTCCTTCATTCAGCTCTTCTGCTAATTTCATTCCTTCTTCTTCATCCTGCCTCCCTGAGCAGGCACCCATAACATGGTCTTCGCACCTTGCTTTGCCGTGTCTCTGTGTCCTGTTCTGCCACACCTCCTGTCCTCTTGCTCCTCAGCTCCATCCTCTTTGCAACCTCAGTTTTCCCTTCCCCAACTGGTCCCTTGCCGTCTTCCCACCTCCCTGCCTAAGTACCTTACCTAGCTGGTCATTCTCCTCATGCAACCGATGTCTGTCTCCCTCCCACCTGCACACCATCCCCAGCATGGAAGACTGCATTCACACATACCCTAACTCCCCATTTCCAGGTTTTCTTGAAGGGCAGGAGATGCCACCTACACCCATCTAATCTGTTGCAGGCTGCAAAGCTGCCATTCACTTTTGGCGGTGTTACCCTTGGTAGGCTGGTAAACTGCTCTGGAGTCAAGACTTAGGCCTTATATTAGGAGGAAAGAGCTGGTCTGGCTGGACTCTGAACACCAAAAGATGCGGGAGTGGGAAGGAAAGAGAAGCCCTAGTGAAAAAATAAAAAGCATTGTAGGAATGATTGGTGTGCCCAGTCTGTGAGAAGCTCTGTGAAAATGTGTCTGTCTCACTAGATGGCACTGCAGAACAGCTTGGCAGCCGTTTGCCCGTGCTTTGACAGGGAGAAAGATCAAGAGAGGCTGCGTGTGTGAAGGGGCAGCATCCTGTTTAACCCACGAAAGGGTCTGGGTGAAGTCTGAGCGGTTCAGACGTTTTCTCTGCACAGATGGAGATGTGTCTGGGAGCAGGGAGTGGGTTTCTATCATCCCTAACTGAAATTTGAAAGAGGAATTTCCAAAAGGTTTTCCAGCTTTGGGATGTGATGGTCCTGAAAGAGGACAAAGTGAAATTTCGGAGGGTGTTTGGGGCCGAGAAAGAGAGGGTCTGAGCATCCTGATAATAATCTCTGCATTCTGCCTACAGGAAATACTTTAGTATGGGCTCTTAAAAGCCCTTGTAATTCCCACTTCTCTTCTGCTGCTAAATGGCCAGGGGCCACGGACATCTCCCAGATTTTCATTGTGGAGCTGAGGATGAATTCACCTTTGAAGGGTGAGAGCTAGAGAGCTTATATATGTGTAGAATGAAATGGAGCCATAAAATAGGAAAGATCTGTCCCCTGGTACTAAAAGGAAGCACAAAGTACTTCCGCCTCCAAAAATGCACCTGGGGGGGCTGGGTTTGCAGTATGTGTTTGGGACCTGAACAAGTGCGAAAACCTTTGAGGCTCCGCAGGATACAAGTGGGGCAACAAGGGAGACAGTGAAGAGAGCTCGATTTTATTTTTTTTTTCTTATTGATCCTTGTTGCAGACCAAGGAATGAGCATCAGCTCCCTCCTTGGTGGCCTGATCATCTTGTGCATCTGTCCGTGTGCTGCAAAGCTGCTACGCAAAACTGCACGTCAGGAATACCTCCTGCTCTCGTGGGCAGGGTCATATTCTGGCTCCATGGCTGTGAACCCACTGCCATTCTCAGTCACAAACATACACAGCACTACATAAAGCAACCCATATTTAATGGTGGTCTGGGGGACTTTATGAGTTGGCCCGCATCAAAACGGCCTGTGAGCCAGGCTGGTTTCAGGCCGAGGAGGTGGTTTCACCAGCATCAGGAACCAAGTGAGTGTTGCCCTGGAATAAGGCACTTTCTGTGTCCTGTTTTTCTTTTTTCTGCTGGTCGGGATTCCTCACATAGCAGCTCTGCTTAGGGACCCTCTCAGATCTGCTCTCTGGCAGACAGTGCCCTGGAGGGAGGAAGACAGTAAATTAACTTTGCCTATTGCTACAGTAAAGCTAACAGCAGCTTTTTTTTTTCAGAAAGGAAGGACAGCTGATTTACCATGTGGTAAATAAGAAGATTGTTTCCCTTTATTTCTAGTCTCACTAAAGTACCAGGAACTAGAAACTTCATATGGCCTTTAGGCTTAATAATGCTGTGAACGAACACATTGCACTAGTCAAGACTTTCCCCACATACTGTGTGCCGCATTACTGGGACGCTTACTGGGCTTGGGGAGCGTGTGCTGGTTCCCCAGGCCTTGTTCCCATCTCAGTAGGCATTGCAGCTCTCTCCTTGAAGAGAAGGTGACAGTAGGAAACAGTTCCTACTTGCTCCTCCGTCTCTGGTCCAGCAGCTGAAGGCAGAGGGAAGTCTTGCTGTTGGGCTGTTGTTTGTTGGCCCCTGACAAGCACTGTCTGGGCTGTGTGTGGTCGGTGTGCTGCCATGGGAGCCCTGGGGCAGAAAGGAGCAGTACCATGCGTGTGCTGCTCTGCTGTAGACCATTGCTTTATGACCTCCAATCCCAAGCATGCGAATGTCCTCCCTTTCCCTGGGTTAAGTTAAGCTTCCCAAAAATGATGTGACTGTCCTAAAAACCTTGAGCTTCAAATAAACCCATTTGGGTTTGCTTTATTGCCCATTCGTCTTTTGGAATTTAAGTTTTAACTACGTCAAACTCTTCAGCTTTTCTCTGTAGCTATAAGAGTGAGAAGATTTGTGGGAAAAATAAATTCATACCATCCTTGTCTGTAAGGCTTGAAATAAACACCAACATTTGTGAAATGCAAGAAAAGTTCCTTGACCCAGAATAAAAGGCTAAGAGTTGGTAAAGTTGCCTGCTTGTCAGAGGAAGAACGGCATGTGGCTGCTTTCCCTCAGGAGCAATGAAGTTGCCCTCTGCTTACTGCTGCCCACCAAGCCCAGAGTAAGCAGGTCCATACCCAAAGCTGTGTAAATTGTCTGATGCTAAGGCATGGCTACATCAGCTGGTTTGTTGCGGGAGCCAAAACGTTGCTGACCAAATCTACTGTGGCCAGAGAGTAGGTGCCTGAGGCAAGGAAAAATTGAAAGAGAGTCTGAGAGCGATGCAGGTAGGGCTGTTCTGGAGTTCTTTCTTTTTGTTGTTGAAACTCATTGACATAATCCAAAATATAGGTTAACTTATCAGCTTTACTTTTTATTTCCCTTGGATCATGCATTTTCTAACATTATTTGATGTAATAAACACAAAACAATAGCACGTTTTGGAGGGATCGCAGCTTGATTTCCCCTTGAGGGCTAAACCAGCTTAGCAGCACTTTTATTTTAACTGATATAACTAGTATTATTTGTACTGTGTGTTCGTATTCTTGAAGAGAGGCGATAAAACGGCAGACACATAAACCTCTCTAGCTTGGGCACCTGAGGTAGAACACTACTTCCTGATTCCCAAAGCATAGCTCTGTCTTGTCGAAAACATTGCTCCTTCAGATATATGCATATGGTCACTGGGGGAATAAATTGCATTGCAAAACTAACAATGCAGTATTTCCTCAAATACTGAACCGCAGCTGAGTGCTAAGAACCTATGAGCATGTGCAGCAACACCATAGGTAATGTCAGCAGAATAGTAGGCAATCTCTTCTTTAAAATACAGTTACATGTGACTGGATTTTTGTCTGACAACTTTAGTCATAGTACCTTCATCTTTGACACGTCCCATTGAAATCAAAGAGTCAGGGACTATTTCATATAAGCACATACTTGGAGTTCAAGAATTTAGCATGTCCCTTAAGCTAAACTTTAAAACACGCTGCGCTATTTTTACTCACACATGGTACTATACATTTAAATGGCACTCTTTAGGTTGTAAGATACAATTAGATGGCACAAGTGAACCCTGCCTCCAAAACATTGAAGAAAGTCACTGTCACCATGATTTAGGGTTGTATTCAACTCCTGCATATTCAAATAGGGAATGAAATGAGGAGGTAGGGCAAGAGGACAAAACTGAGGTGAGCAGCTCAGACCTGACTGGGCAAATCTCTCTAGCTTCACTTGCTCAGGTATAAACTAGAGGTGATGACTACCAGCATAAAGACCTGCAGAGGAATTCATTAGTTAATGGTTTTGAAGAAATTCAAAGATTCAAGTGGTGTTTTAAAAAGCACAGATTTTGCTTTATCTCTCTAGTGAAGACAGTGATAGTTTCAAATGTTTACAAAGGCATTTTCTTTCTCTGGTTTTCGTATTCTAACAAGGTGGAAACTACTTTTTACCACACCAAATACAGTAGTGGAAGGATGAATACAAGATTTGATTTTCATTACGGAGTGAGCAAGTGAGGAATGCTCGCATATGGTTGTATGGTTGTGTCAGTTACAGAATCTGCTGAAAGAAAATTCAATGAACGTGTCCTCAGAGGTCCTGTGAAGTCTTTGTGTATTTGAAATGAATTCTTCTTCAGTGTTTGCAGCTGATTTCATGGGGTAAGTAATTTGTAACTCAGACAAAGCCTTCACAGAAGACAGTGGACTTGTAGATACCATGCAGAAGCAACTGAGGACCAGTTAAGACACATCACCCAGCAGATGGAGAAATCTTTTCTTTTTTTTTTCCCTGCAAAATAAGTCAAGATGGCTGCTATGATGCTCTATCTGTAAGTGTACTGCTAAGGTGGGCTATGCTTTCTATAGCAACCTGTGTTGAATACCAGGTGTTCACAACTTGTGAAGGAACGTTCTTATTTCCTTCTTTCATAGTGCCAAAATTGTGCTAGGTATACGCCACACTGCTTCAAGATTAATGAGGTTCATACCAGATGTGCCTTAGCACAGTAAGCTCCAGTTATTTCTTAGGGGTGAAATGAGTACTGTAACTGTTGGAATAAAAGTCTATTGAAAGGCTAATTCAGTACTGAGCAATTCAGGTGTCCAGGGCAAAATAAAGGTGAGTAACTCCGCAAGAAAGCCCTGAGTCACCTGACCGTCATTCACTGTTGGGAGTTTTCCTGATTTCATGCCAAAAAGTCACACAGGACTTGGGACGGGTGTTAGCATTAAAAGAGTGTCAGATGATCTGAAATTCACATAACTGGCAGATGCACACTGGACTTGTTATCAGAGATTCAAATGTAACTGTTTCTGATAGTGATGGAATAACTGATTAGCTAGGGTTCTTACTAATTATATTCTTGCAGTAATGCTATATATAGAGTGTGGCGCAGGGTGTGGGCTCTCTTCTGTTCCCCTTTCTCACTGGTCAAGTTGCTTCTTTCTTTAAAGTGAATAAGGGTGTCACAACCCAGGCTGACACCGGTCTGTTCAATTAGGTAGCTACAGGGTTCAGGCGCAGCTCAAGACTTGCATGTCTACAGGTTGGGAGTGCAGCCCTGTACAGCAGTGGTTCCTGGTTCTTCAGCAGATGTGCTACCGAAGTTTTCTGCTGTAAGTAGAGTCCCTGACTGCCAATGCAATGTAGCGTAAGCCTGTGAGCAGCCATGCATTTCTTAATTACTTTTCAGGTACCCATTGCAAATGGTCTTCAGACACCATCTAAAATCAGATCAAAACCTCATGGTTTCAACTGGTCCAGTGGGATGTACTAGTTTTTCTGTATGTACTGGGTATGCTTCTGAGAACAGCCAGTCCTGAACAGATACATGTTTAGCAGATACTTACAAAGAAGAAGAAGTAAACATGATGTGCCATGGGGTCCCGTGGGGTGACTGACTGATGCTTCCACAGATGTGAATCTTTCTTTTTTTGCTTTCATATCACTGAAAGAGGCATCGGCCCTCCTGCCTGTGAGGGAAAGGCCTCAAGCTGAAGGTTGTCCCCACCTGATTTTCATCAAGAGCTAAGCCAGCTAGATCCATCCAGGTCTGGGCTAGGATGCAAGCCAACACATAGCACGCACGGTTTGACTTAGCAGGGAGTTCAGGTTTTGGTGTAAGCACAAGACCTGATCTAAGGTGGTGTGGCAGAGCACACGGGGTTCTCTCCCAAGTGTGTTGAGTATCAAGAAGTTTCTGTTCATACTGCTTACACTGCACGTGTGCGCTTTACACTCAGCCTTGGTTATGTATACTGACACAGATCTTGTGATGGATTTGCTTCTTAGTGAGTAATACAGATTTTCTCTGTACAAAGGCAATCATTTGCTGCCTCTTTTTTTTTGAATGTACTCAAGAATTCCTCTGTGTCTAGTTTGTCAGCCTATGGGGACACACTTGACTCATTCAGTGTAATCAGAAAGCATGGCTGGGAGGGATAGGCTCACAGGTGACAGTTGGCAATAGCCCCAACTGTACTGGAGTTTGCAGGCCGCAGATAGCAAGAAACAGACCCTTTTACTCTAGGGCAGCAGGAGAAAGCAGGCAGACAGTCTCAGAGCCCACGTGTCAAGTATCGCATTCAATTTGTTACGCTGAGGTCAGGGGGCGATTTGTTTTTGCATATGAGATCATTATGTCAACAGGACGAGGAGGCAATGAAATGCAAAACAAAATTCCCAGTCCTGGGAATCTTATCGCTTAGCTCACAAGCCAGACAGCACGGAGTCCCCAGAAGGGGAAGCAGCTATACTGGCAGAAAAGCGCCTGTGTTCTTACATACCATTTGTATTTTCAAACATAAATAGGCTGCAGAAGAATGAAAGCAAATCAGCTCCACCGCTGTGACTGGCTTCTAAGCACGAACTCTCATCCATGCTGTCTGCATCCAGCAGCCGTCATTCATCTGCAGTGCTTTAGAGCGGGACTAGCAGAAATCACCCTTTGTACCCAGGGACCCCAAGCCAAGGCTCCTCCTCCAGCGCTCTCCTCTGTGAGAAGCTGAAGGCTCTCACCGCTCTCCGCAGCGGCAGGGAAGCCTACTCTGAAACGTAGCAATTCTCTTTGGTAGCACTTACCTACTGCACAAAGCAGAGTCCCAGGCAGCAGTTTTAGTTTTCCCGAGTAGCAAATGCTCTGGAGCAGTTGTCTTGGAAAGGAGCCTCTGCATTTCACCCAGCTTTTGTCGCCCTTATGGAGTCTGTATTCTCCACTAAACGCCAGAGGGGCTGAGTCCTCACCCCCAGCACTGGGGCACATTGGTGGCTCCACTAATCTAAATAGAGATGTGCTGGTAAGATGAGTCCAATTCTCCCTTTTTTTATCCCAAACAAGATATCAAAAGATAGTTTAATTCACCTCCATTTACACTTGTGTCAGCACAAGCAGAATTGGGTCTGATAGCTGCCAGAGTATCAGGATGAGTTTAACCAAGTTAGTCCTTGATTTTGTGCCCCTCTAAGGAGCAGAGAGCTGCAAGTCCATGCTGGGAACACTCCTGCTTCCCCATCATTTCACTCTGCTTTGTCTCTCATCTCTCCTCCCAGCCAGGCAGGGGAGGGGATCTGGCATGAGGCACAGGGCAGGTGACAGCTGGAGGGACACCACAGCCCTCGTGCTGATGGGAATACCTCCCAATCACACAGGTTGCACCAGCAGGGTGGAGGAGCAGGGTGAGAGGAATTTCCTTGTACCACTTCCAGCACTAACTAATACGCACCTCTGCAGGAATGGGGCAGAGTCTGACCCTCAGTAAATAGGTTCCTTTGGGATGAAAGGTGCTATAAAAGCGAGACGGCAAGCACTCAAAAGTTTGTTGCTCTCTTTTTCCCCTTCCCTTGATCCTTTGTGGATTTGGCTAGTTGGATCTGTGCTGTTACTGTGTCAGGATTCAGAGACCAAGCAGCAATGAATTTCTCACTGCTACTGCTCCAGCCTTAATAGCAAACAGCTGAGCGAAGAATGAGGTCCCGGCTGAAAAACAAACAGAGCTTTCCCTCCCCTTGCCTCGGCTGTTGCTGGAGCAGCAGCAGCTCCAGTGTTATTGTAAGCCCTTGGTGTTAGATGCCAGTTCTGGGACTGTAAGCGTGGTTATATTTAGCCTGCCGCCACTCTATTGTTGGGGAATGGCCCAGACTATGCTGCCTTTTTCTGGATAGGTAGATCCCGAATTTCAAGCCAGGAACAGTTCAATTCATTTTAAAGGTAGTTTCCCACATCCCATTTTACTGAGCAGAAAAATCACGTGGCACAAAGAAAACAAAGCAGAGTTTGATTGAAAGCTTATTTGCATCATTTTTGGCTGTTTTTTTATAACTGGTAGCTTTCTGAAGAGGTGAAGGCAACTTTATTTTATTTTTTTAAAGCAGTCAAACGTTTTAGCACAACTTACCTTATTTGAACAGAGTGAAAGTTGGCAGATTTGCTTCTAACTCTCGGCCTCATCAACTTCTTGGGCTGCTCTACAGCAGTTGATGTTATGCCAGCCTTTCCATTATAACATTCCCCTCTCTTCTCATTTTCAGGGGTTTCAAACTTGGCTGTAAAAATTTGCTCCAGGATAAAATCTTGGCACCCAAAGTCCCAGCCCAGGTGTGACTTCTTAAAACCACCGTGGGCCAAACCCTGAAATTAGTTTCTACTTAATCTTTAGTCACTGGCACACAGCTGTATGTTCAGTTCAGGAGAGCTCGGCATGAGAAATTATAGGGTACAGATTAAAGGAAGATTGCATTTCCTTAAGGGAAAACTAACTAGAATAAATATCCAAATATTTGTGAGATATACGTCTGTTGAACTGAGGTTGTACAATCACCCAGGTTTTCTAAACAGCACATGGAGATGCCGTTTACTTACTACTTGCAGTCTTCACAGCCACGTTGTGTAGCTCTACACAAAGTGAATGGCCTTCCTTGCGCTTTCCACAATTTTTGGCAAAATGCAGGAGGGAAGACTGGCCAGGGGCTGAGTTTCTGCAATCCTCCATGCTGTTTCTCCAAGGCCAATCTGGGCTACAACCTGTATTTCACAGCCTGCCTGGTGGTGCACACCTGCCCGGAGGCTCGCACAGAGGAGTGTGTCCCTGGTCTCCTTATGTTATTCCCTGGCACTGAAGCAGGGGCCCCTCTTTCAGAGAGAGGTCACAAGCCTGGGGTGATCCCGGTTGAACTCAGCTGCACTCAGGGGGCATAATGCCAGCCCATTTGAAGGCTTTTGTGGATGTCCATGGAGAGACACCATACCAGAAGTCCCTAAGAACAATTAATCAGGTCATATAGGATGTGTAACAGCCTGCAGTGCACAAATCCAGTCCCAGCAGGAGTCAGACTTTTACTGTTGTTCAAGACAGAGAAATAGTAATTTGCTTTCTTTACCTACACATGAAAAGAACAGGTTCTCATATTCAACCCAGAGAGCCGAACTCCTGTGTCTGTGGTGCCTTGTAAAACATCCAGGAGTCATACTGAAGGGAACCCGTTTTGGTCCACTTGCAATGCTCTGAAACTAGGTGCTCTGAGACTGGGAGTTAGACCTAGGCTGCCTGCAGACTTGGGCAAAGACTCAGCAAAAGACAAGAAACATCAAGAAAGCCCATGCTGACACTTCCACAGAAGCTCTCTAAATATCCTGTGCCTCCATGCTTGTAACATTTGGCTCTAATTAGCATGAAAAGGCCACAGTCTAGTCTGTCCTGCAAGGCTGCCTTGCAAAAGAAGACTGAGGTCTGTCTGCCAAGGCACATGGAGAAATGGCAAGGAGAGAATAACACAGGAAGCCTATCCCTCCAAAGGCAAAGAAAGAAATAACGAAAGAGAGTATCCACTAACTCTCTCATCCCAAACATGCCTCCTTCTTTAAGAGAACTTTCAATATTTGAGGTCCTAGGCCTTGTTAGGACAGCTGTCCCAGTCACCCATCCTATGTTGGTCTACAAAGACCTTTCCAGGTCTTGTGCTGTATTAAATGACATAGACCATAAGGATGTTTTGTACTGGGTCCAAGCAAAGGCTCGTCAATATCCTGTAAACTGTCTCTGCCAATGGCTGAAAGCAGAAGTGGAGCGAAGAATATAAAAAATAAATGCATCCATATTTCCCCCAAATGCTCTTCTAGCCCCCAATATCCTGTGTCTTACAAACTTCCTCACTTGTAGATGAAGGCTTTGTATTCGATGACCCTTGATAGCTTTTTCTTTCATTACTTTGATCAACATTGAACTCATGTAGACTTTGCAACAACCAACAGTTCCACAGTATAGTTACACACTGTGTGAAAAAAAAACACCAACCCTTTCTTTGGCTTGCTGGACCTGTCACTTAGAGTTTCTTGTAGTGGAAGAAAGAGTGAGCAGTTGCTCCCTGCCCATTGCTCCTTGTCATGGCTTTACTGACCGCTGTGGCACGTGTCCCTGCTGCTGGCTGGGGTGCAGCTGACTGACTGCACAGGTATTGTAAAGTCTCAGCCTGAATCACTGGGGCTGTGCACTTGAGTATGGGGACACTGGAACTGATGAGTGCGTGTGTGGAAGGCACGCTGCCCATTTCCGCTTAGATGGGTAAACTTCCTTCCATTTATGATTTTCAGGGAGCTTCTGAAGGAACATTATATATGATTAACTAACTCAGGGAAAGCTTGTGTTGTGGTACAATGCTCAAAAATACTTCAAAATAACTAAGTGGTACTTCCAAAAATATTCCCGCTTTGAGAAGAGAAATGAAAAAGCCAGAGGTATAATTACAAGGGAGTGATGGACAGCTAGGCCCTTGCTGCTTTTATTCTCCTGTTCCACACGGTGGCTTTGGAATATGTCAGAGGGACAAGTGTTGGTTGTCGTAGCCCAAAAAAAATGTTTGCCAAGCATCTTCCCCCAGGGATTATAGTTTCAAACAAAATGGATTCTTTTGCTCTGCTAATCACTGTTGTGGTTATCAAACCTTTGTACTTTAAAGATGCAACAACTGGAATCATTCAGAGGCGATTTGGATCTATGTTCTTTAACCTATGTAAACCACAGAAATGTTTTATATCACCTGCTAACACTTTTCTGTAACCTCATACTTTCCATAGTTGTGTCTTTCTTGTGAGGGAAAAGAAATTTCTTCCTCTACCCACACTACTACCACATATACCAGCCGACATCAGACAGCAGCTGTTTCTAGTTTCAGTGAAAAATATAATAAAAAACAAAATGTCTAATGTGGTATGCCAAAAAAAAAAAAGCGTTGTTCCAAATTACCCAGAGGTATGAATATTGTTAGAAGGAAAACGTCCTTTTCCAATCAGCTTTCCACAAAACATTCATACTCCATCACTTTCTATTTATGACCTGGTGCTAGTCGCTTCTCTAGTTGAGTAGGGGAAAAAGCTGCAACAGAGGAAAGTGAAAGGATATGTGCCTGTTATTTGTCTATATGGCACCTGGAAATGTTAGGGAGCGCATGAAAATATAATGCTAGCAGGCATATGTTCAACCTGACAGACTGCACTATAGGCACAGAGAATTGAAAAAAAATGTTATGAATAATTTTAAGTGGATGAAAATCTAAGCTCCTAGTATTCACTTCAGAATTTCTTTTATTCTTTTTCTTTCTAGATAAACTTGTTTGCATTTTTAAGTTTGCATTTTTTTTTTCTCCAATGGCAGGCAATTTTGGAAAAGCTGCTCTGCAAACACTTCCTTTTCATACTTGTGCGTTTCCCTTCCTCTTTGAGATCTGAAGTTTCTTTGTGGAAAAATAAAGTCAGGAATTAATTATTTTTAATGCTCAGCTGGTAGCTTCAGAGAATGAGTCTCAGAATATTTTTTTTTTGTTGTTGCACAGAAATGGGTATTCATGGAGGTCAGTGGATGCCAGTTCCTTCACTTTGTTCACATCCCCTTTTACAAGGAGCCAGGATCTCTTCCTCTGGATGACTCTAAATCAAACCAGCTGCAATGACTTGCTAATTGGCTGGAGGATGCCATCTTTGCCACAGTATTTATGGGCCTGATCTTTGGTATTGATGACATATCAAGCTCCCCTCAAACACACCTTAATTGCACAAACCCCTTTTGTCCATTTAATCACAAAAATAAATATATTTAAAATTAAATATATTTAAAATTAAAGGAGAAATATATGCAGTTGCTTAATTCTCAAAATAGGAAAAGCACAAGAGGAAAGATCTATGTGACTAGATCCAGATTTGCAGCCCCACCTTGGGTTTTAGCTACATCTAATGTAAACTGAGAATCAAGGGATTGACTAATAATGGGACTCATGTGTGAGCAAGACAAGGGCGGAGTATACCGTGTGCTAATCGTTAATGTAAATACAGATGAAAATTGAGTTTGTGTTCTTTTTTGGTACTTAGTTTTGTATAAAGAAACCTTGAAAACATTTGTTCAAATATTAATTTTCAATATTTTTAATTACTTATGCCTCTATATTTGGATGTTTATGTGGAGGGATGGAACAGTGCAGGTCTCATGACTCGGTTTCTCCAGAGTAATGGTAATGGCTTATATCTTCATATGAGGATAATATAGTATCTAGTGATTTAATTTTACATTTTTTTGAGACAGACTGAACAAAAAGTTACACTTTTGTACCTGTGTTTTATCCCATGAACGAAGAATCCTTTGCTCTGGGGAAATAACTTTAGGATTTTCCTGTGCATACTAGACATAAGAAACCTGCATCTGCCTTTTTATAATGAATAGATGAAACGTAACAGGAAATTCAAAGAATTCATGATAACCTCAGCCAGAAACTAATAAATATGGTGCATATTTGTACATGTAGAACATTCATTAAATACTAATGATAATAACAATGGTTGAAAAACAACTTGAGAAGGAACAGAAAATCTCTTGTGACAGACAGTTCTTCCAGCAAAGGAAGCATTCCTTTGGTGGTCACATCAATCTGGTCCTTTGCAAATGCACGTAATACATCACGGTTGCCTGTCTCCTCAGGAACGCCTCGGGAACGGGTTCAGAGGGGTCTTGTAGAGGTCAGGAGAGAGGTGTTAGGGCCCTGCTGCGTGCAGAGAAATTTGCACAACTCTTGCCAGATTTAGGGCACTTCTGTCTAAAATTGGCAGCTTCATCACGTCAGGAACACCTCTAAATCCCTACTGTAAAAATAAGTTAAAACTTTTTTTCCCCCCTTAGGCAAAGAATTTCACTAGCAGTGTTTGAAGACAGAAAAGAATAGCTCATCAGTTCAACCACCCCTGAGATCTGCAGCAGACAATATTCAGGGCTGCCCCAAAGGTTCGCTGGATCACATTCTCCCTGTTTGTTTAAGCGTAAGCAGCTCTATAAACCAATGTTACCAGTGGTTCTGAACGTTTTCATACTTTAACCCTGATCTTCAAGAGAAAAAAGGTCTATTCTACACAGCTAAACAGAAAGGGAAGGGAATCGGAGCACTACAGCTCTGAAATGCTCTGGTTAAGATTTCTATTACCTGTGGAATTGCCTTTTATTGCATTGTCTAGCCCTGGAAAATTCTGAAACATCTTATATTGTGCTTTTTACAGTTCTTTCAACAGCAGCAATTGGATCAAGCATCATGATTGAAGAGAGCTTCAAAACACTTTCCTTCCCTCACCCGTGTTTTTGAAAATCAGCTACCACTGGCAAGAGTATGCCAATTATTTCCTCTCTGGGATGAGGCTCAGGATAGGAGATCGTATGTGTACTAACAAAAAAGAATCACAAAAATTCAAACCCAGCTAGCATCTTGCTGGGGGCAAGTCTGTGGCACCTGGCTGTAACTACATCAGCAATGAGAATTGTTCCTGGCTCTGGAGCCTCATGCACACCATACCTCTCAGCAGTTTCAGTGGGGAGAAAAATGTCTCCAGCATATTAACCAGCTGTGGGTGAGTAAGGAGTTAGCACATCTTGTTACCATGCAATTAGCATTACAGTGCTTGAAACTTTTAAGCAAACAAAAACATCAATTCCACTGCCTTCCCTGGCTGGCTATTCTCACCTGCCTGCACCTCCAGCTGCAACCTTTCCTATTTCCATACAGCTGCTTTAATGTGTTCATAACGAAGGTAGTGACACGGTAGGATGAGGGAGCTGAAAGTTGGAAAAGGGGGTTATTAACAATTAAGAACACTATTAAGAAACTGCTGTGCAAGACCTAGGAGTTGCAGTAAATTTTACACCACTGGTCTCCCATTTCTCTCAGTAGTTTACTAGTACAGAGGAGAAACAACCACTCTGATTTTGGATTGGTGGTGTGTTTGTGGTGGTGGTGCTGTTTGAAAGTGAATGAACCAAAATGCTGACGTATTAGCTTCTCCATCCCCTCTTTCCCCCTCCATCCCGCTGGGGAATATTTCACTGGTGTGATGTGGAAAAGAAGTCAATTCCAAGTGGTCTCAAAGTTGATCCTCACCCCTAGACATGTTGCAGGAACTGGGTTTCCGATCCTCACTGTCATACCCCTTCTCAGCTGAGGTCACATATGATTGCAACTCTGTCTTTATCCATCAGCACTCCATATTCTTTGATTTTTTTTAGTCAGGTGTTATTTGTATTTCTGTAATCCATATAAAGTCCACTTAGGGTTAAAGCAGTGTGCATAAACAGCAATGGATGACTGCCTTAAGTCCAGTAGATGGCTTTTTATCAGTACGAGTCAGCTGTGAAGGAAATCTCCAGATAGTGTTAATAGTTGAATAGAAAGCTAAAATCTAAATATCTGCCTGTGGGTACATAGCATGTACAGCACTTCATTGGCTACCTGGCCTGTATTTAAGTTTGATACTGTGCTCAGGAAAGCTAATGGGAATCTTTCCACTATTTTTAAGTGAACATTTTATTATCTTTTTAGAGGGCATATTTGTATTTGAAAAATAATTTAAGGTCAGAATGATACCTCTCCTGCTCAGAATAGATCTATGCTATATATAAAACTTATATTTTTTACTCTATTTTGCACTGTTTTACGAATGCATTTCCTCATAGAATGCTGCATAGGACAAGAAGTGAGGAAATCTTTTCCAGCAGAAGCTGTGAGGGTAAAGGTGAAGACTGTGTTTACTCACACTTGGAATTTGGCAAGATAATTGGAATAATGTCAGATACAACATAGATCAAAGTTCTATTTCATAAAATTCCTGTCTTAAGGATAGCACGTCCCAGGAGAGCAGGGTGTGCAGTAGGAGTTGTTTTAGCACCAGAAAGGATTACCAGCAATATTGTCTATGGCATCTGGTTTCCTATGGAGGCCTTCAATCTAAATGCTATCCGTTCCTTATGTTATGTCTGAGAGCCACAAAATTTAATGGAAGCTGAACAATTAGGTCTTAAGCATAAGATCACAGTATATCAAATTTCACTGTATCACTTTCTGCTGGCCTTGAGCTGAGTCTAATAACGTCTGTTTGGTGAAAGCAGCGTTTAGAAAGATGGAAAGTTTCAAGCTGGAAGTATGAAGAGTCGAGAATTCCTTGGTGCTTTATTCCGGTTGCTGTAACCAGAGCAATTACGGCTTCTTTCTCAATTGCACTTGGCTGACCTCAGTCATCAGGCATTGTTTTTCTGTCATTGCTTTCTCTCCTGTGTTATATTCTTGTACTTCATATTTTCTCCTTATATAGACTTTATACCTAGGACAAAAAAGGCACCTGTCAAGTTTCTTTTGGAAAGACAAATGTATGAAATGTTTCTCATCTCTCATAACAAATCCCTTTTTCTATCCCTTAGCCTTTTTTTGTGACTTTTATCTGAACTGCCTCTTCTCAGTACTGACCACAGAATTGATTCAATTCCTGTCCTTTAGATCTTTTTGAATTGTACTGTGACCAAGTCTTCTGGAAACTCAGGGTACCAGCTTTCTGCACCTATGAGCTGCATTTTAAGATGGATTGTATTAGGAAGAAAGCACCTTTTTAAAAACTGCTCACCTGGGTTCTTAGCCCTAGAGTTGAGAAAAATGTCAGTAGAAACCCAGATCTTTGCACACACTTTTGATGTATTCAGCCTTGTGCATGAAATTTGGTACCAGCTGGCTAAGTGGCCTTGCTAATGTTCATCTTGCCTCAAGGCAGGGGAATAGACCACCTGAGGTCCTTTTCAGATGTGTTTTATAAGCTTCTTCCTTTTTTTGTGTCTAAGAGAGTTGTCACACTAGCTGACCATTGTTCTTGCTCCTCTGCAAATATTGGCACAGCCTTAGCACTCCTGCAGTCCGCTAGATTTTCTGAGGAATACGAGATTGGCCACATACAGCGTGTGGAGTGAAAGGAAGGGAGAAGGAGGGATATACATTTTCAAATGGATACTTTTCTGACTAAATGAAATAAAAGTAAACCCCTTCTCAAATCAGAACAATTACTACAATGAGATTATTTGTCCTTTCATTATTTATCTAGATTTCAGCAGTTTCCTGACTACAACCAGTTAAAATTAGCATTTTGATCAACATATCTTCTGGAGAAATTTTAATTAGATTTTTAAAAAAAAAAATACCTTTATTAAAATGGTAAAATGGTAGAAACAGATAAAATCTGCTGCTCTCAGTTACTTATTCAGATTTTCTGACAATACAGTGGGCTGCTTATGAGACAATTGAAGGGGCTAAGAGCCTTGCACTAGACACTAGACACTGGGACTACCTACTCTTTACTTTGGCATGATTTCTATTTTTTTATTTATTTTCTTTTTGCTGATGCCAGGCAGTACAGCCATGTTCTAATCCTTTGCCATGACTTAGGTAGATGAAGCCATGTAATCGAAACTGGCCAGATGTGCGTGTGCCATAGCCCAAATAGACAAGACGGGCTGATGCAGAGACAGCTGGCTGCCACTCTGCCTACACCCACTTCAGCAACCTATACTGGTGTAAAGAGGGAGTAACTTCATTACAGAAAAAAAATTCTCCCGACTTACATCAGTGCAATTGAGAACATAATTCAGCTCATCATCAAGTTGCCTTTAAGTGTTGCCTCTTACAGATTTTTTGACAAATGTTCCGAATTATTCTTCTATAAATGAAGACTGCACTTACGCTGCCAGCAAGCTATTTTCTTTCTGCCACTTCTAGTTTACCAAAGGAACAGTGGGAGAGAGACATTCTCATGACAGCAAATATTTTTGAAATTTATTATCTCCATAATGGTGTAGTCTACAGGAAAGAAGAAAGAAAATGTCCATAACCATACTTTTAAGTATTCTGTCAGCAACCTCCATCAGTGCCTAGCAGATTAGGTATATGCCATTTTGATATCACAGAATTGTTCTTATTTTCAAAAGATTACTGGCTCAAATTTGCTGATTTAGCAGCAACACTTTATTTTTTTGTATACAGCTTTTCTACTGTTTTGCTGTTAGACTCAAGACATTTTTAGGAAAATTTTCCTACTGAGAAATTGCAGGTGGATGCGTAATATATGTTTGACAAATCTGCATGTCTTGACACAATATGAAATTATGTGTACTGTGTGAATGAGGGAAATAAAAGCTATATACAGGTTGCGAAGCTAGCACAGCATGTACAATTACCAGAAACTCATTTTGCTGGGACAGAGATGGAGAAATATGCGGTCACTTGCTTATATGTACATTAGCAATTGCACATGTTTGCAAAGCAGATGTTTATAGACACAGAAATGCACAGTTCTGTCTATATCTACCTGTGCATTAATACATTTAGATCAAGTCTGCACACAATTATTTTTGCATGTGGTGCAATTTAGGTTTTTTCAAGTCTAATTCTTATAATAAGAATAAAAAGAAAACATTCAATCAAGAAAGGTTTTTATCCTGGCCTCTTCTTTTGTTAGTCACCGTAAAATGAAATTATTTTAGAAGTTATGGAAGTCTGATGTTTAAAAATGCCAAATAGTCCCTGATACACATCCTTATAATGTAAAGCAGTTGTATGATAAGAAATATGTAGCCTGCTTTTCTTAGTAACTTTTATTTTAACACTCTAAAGGACAACAGTGACTGTACCTCCATATAACTTTCTTTATAAAAGGAACGTAAGGCAAAGAAAATAAGTGCTAGCTAAAAATAAATTGAACTTGCGATGCAGTCCAACACTGAAAACTGTTGATGCATTTCATGAAGCCACCGAAAGGAAAGTCCCTTAGAAGCTGACGGCTTTCTGGACGTACCCAGAGATCACTTCTGTTAGGCATTAAGTGGAAATTGGCTCAGTTTCCTGCCCAACTTCTGTGCATTTCTGCCTGAAGTGTTGGGCCATGAGGCTGCTGCTACCTTTGTTCCTATCTTACATTGATTCAAGAACTACCCATTTTGTGCAGCATGATAAATCTTCTTTTCATGCTTTCTCCTTTTGTAGCTGAGCAGACCCAAAAATTCTGTGAATTTACTACCCACCCCCCATCAGTCTGACTCTTTGGACTGTGTTTTTATAAGCTCTATGGTTGTATTTTAATTTTTCCATGCTTTTTGACATTTTTCTACAGAAAGTCAGTACAGGGTGCACTTAGTCCCCAAAAATGTCTGTTGAAATAGCAGTTCATATGAGTGACTAAGACGATATGCCACCTCTGGAAAAATTAAATCAGCAGCCTTAGCTTACATCTGGAGAGAAAAATGTTTGGAGGGAAACTGCCTTTCTGAGAAGAAATTAAAGACAGTGTAGAGGCAGCCAAATTGGAATAGTACAGAGACCCTGTTATCCTAGTAACAAGAAGTCCTGCATACTGAGAACTTTTGGTACTTGAACCAGGTCCTCTACTGAACTTTGGATTCAAGCAGAATTCTTCTTGCTGGCCCATCACTTCCAAGGTACTCTTTAATTCTCTGTGATAGCAGGTCTTACCCGCTCCTGCTCCTCATTCATTATCTGCTTCGCCAGGCTCTGCTGGTTGAGACAAGTTGAGGTCGCAAGACCTGGCAACACTCATCCTTCATAATAAGGCTGAGTAACTGACTGTTCAAAGGACACTTGCTTTTGGGGTTAATGCAGGGAGTGTGACCCGGCGTGCCCTCTGTGCTGACAGTAGGACAGCTCAGGACCATGCATTGTGCACAGATCTCCTGGCCTTGTTCTCTCCCAGCAATATTTTCTGCAAGGAATGATACTTGAAATGAGGTTTGAACTGAATTTTTCTCTGAAAACTCTTTTTTTTTTTTTTTCGTATTTATATGCAAGGCCAGCAGGACTGTTTAGAGGTGTCTTGGTTTGAGACAGGTTAAATATTTATGTTATGATGTGCCACATTCTGGTCTGAGTTACATTGATATCGATCCAAAATGACATAATTGCTGTGCATATCAGGACGGTTCACTAAAGCTGAGGGAGATTCTGTTCCACAAAGAAAAAAAAAAAAAAAACCAAAGAAAAAACCCAGATTTAAAAGACTAAGGCTTTGTTGCTGTTGTTAGTGGCAGTACTAGTAAAAAGACTTCATGGCAAAAATAAGAAAGCTAACGCAAATCATTTTAGAATGCCACATAATACCATACTTTCCCAAATGACTTTTTTGACCTTTAGTACTGGTTTTTTCCGTGCTTGCCAGTTAGCATTCATGAATGACTGTGAAGCAGAGGCCCTGCAGAATGTGGGGTTCATCCCCAGCAGCAATATTATTTTCTCCTAATACATCTAGAGAGGCTGGAACAAAGACCCAAAAATGAGTCAGAGCAGGATGTAGTTGGAGTGCTGCTCAGGACAGGCAGCAGAAGTATTTTCCCCACCAAGTGATACAGACATGTTCATCATACAGAAGCCATTGGCTTTGAAGGCTTATAGAATCATAGAATTGTCTGGTTGGACGGGACCTTTCAGATTGAGTCCAAGTATCAACCTAACACTGACAAAAGCCATCACAAAACCATGTCGCTGAGCATTGCATCTACCCATCTTCTAAAATACCACCAGGGATGACGATTCCACCACTTCCCTGGGCAGCCTGTTCCAATGCTTGATAACCCTTTCAAGTGAAGAAATTCTTCCTAATATCCAATTCAAGCCTCCCCTGGTGGAATGTAAGGCCATTTCCTTTCATTCTATGGCTTGTTACCTGAGACAGAAGACTGACACCGACCTTGCTAGAACCTCTTTTCAAGGTAGTTGTAGAGAGTGATAAGGTCTCCCCTCAGCCTCCTTTTCTCCAGGCGAAACAACCCCAGCTCCCTCAGCCGCTCCTCATAAGACTTGTGCTCTTGACCCCTCACCAGCTTTGTTGCCTATCTCTGGAATCAGTCGAGAATCTCAATGTCTTTCCTGTACCTCTTCAATCCTCAGGTAAACCCTTGTCTAGCCAGTCCTTTTCAGTCTAAGATGCTCAGAGCTATAGTGAAACATTTGTTTCTTATGTACTGTACTGTATTATAGTCATATGTTAAATAGTCTTTTATTAATATTGTGTTAAAACTAATTACAGTAATCGCGCATCGTCCTGGATGTGTGTACAAATAGTCCTAGAGGATCTTTTATACCACGTGCCCCTGCCATAGTTGCTATACACATAATATCATGTCTACAAATAGCACATTGACTAAAGCAAAGACTTCATCTTTTCATTTGATGGGGAAAACGTTCAACACTTCCAGCTTCTGTAAAGAAAAACAGCTTCCAACAAACTTTTAGCTATTTTTTAATCAATTGCCTTACTAGCTGTATGACCTTTCATTCATTTCTGTGCCCAATTCAAGTAGCTGATGTTGGCCTATAAAACCTACTCCTTGCTGAATATGCACCTCTTTCTTCCTGTGTTACTACATCTGAGTCTTCTCAAGGAAAATCAGAGGGACCTGAGGAGTCTCAAAGAAAGATTCTCAGCTGTGGAATATTTTTACCCGTTGTTTTGACAGACCATGAATCAGAGAACCTTAAAGGAAAGGTCTGTCATTTGTTGCAGTCTTCTCTGAACAGGAGAGTGGGTGGAACAGAACTTTTGGAAAACCACAGTCTATGATTTATTAAGTTTTGAAAAGTGTACATCTGTTAAAGGCCCACACATCAAATGCATTTTATTAATAAAGAAATGTCTTCTCAAGTAAAAACCTTGAAGGAGTACAGTATGCTGTGTGGCTTCTTCTACCCTGACTTCCACGTGTTTCTAGGACTCTGTATTTCTAGCTCACCTATTAATGCCACAAAATTCGCATTCTATTTGAAGATAAATTTATTGAGGTTAGAAAAATTGCTAGCTTAATTTACTTACTTCACATAAATTCAAACACACCAAAATGTAAGATGAAGATTGTTTCTTAACTTCACCTGGGCATCCAGGAAGAGCTCCTCTGTTGCTGCTTTTAGTCACTTTGTTTCTTGGTTTTCCCCACCATTTATGCAAATGAAGCAACAGACCCTACTTCAGTGTAGTAATACTGTAAAGGAAAAATGATTCATTGCCTTGTCAGAGGTAATATATGTCCAAGACCCACAGGATATATTTAACTGGTGACATTTATTGATCACAGCTCTGTTGGAAATTCATGAGCACTTTTAAATTCAATCTATTGGAAAAACTTTGATTCTCCAGGTTTTTTTGCCCACACAACTTAGCTAAGTGTCATTAAAAGACTCTTTTTTAAAAAAAGAAGAAGAAAAAGGAGAATAAGCAAAAGGAGAATAAGAAAAAGGACAACACTAGGAAAGAATTTTTCACCATGAGGGTGACTGAGCACTGGCACAGGTTGCTGAGAGAGAGGTTGTGGAGTCTCCATCCTTGGAGGTATTCAAAAGCTGTCTGGACTTAGTCCTGGGCCACTGGCTCTAGGTGCCCCTGCTTGAGCAGGAAGGGTTGGACAAGACGACCTCCAGGGGTCCCTTCTTTTTATGACCATATTTGAATCTGCCCAGATTTTACCTACTTTCTTTTGGAAAGCTTCTAAATTGCAAGATGAATTAATTAACTTAGGCAGCAATTTCACTGTCGTTCCACCAGAGCAAAAGCACATCTTGTGAGACAATTAGTTCAACCAGCTGTACCTATCAGCAGTTTCAACAAACAGTCAAAAAATGCTAGCCCAGGCCACACAGAGGTTTATATTTGTGTTTTGTTTTGGTATTTAAGCACTAACATATCCTAGGCAGCCCAGAAAACACCATATGGAATGCATGGGGAGGAGGGAGTAGCCAGTCTTCTGAGATGAATCTTCATGAAATTACATTTCTTGGAAGAATACCAGGGAATGCTGCAAATAAAGCACAGCATATGTATAAAGATACTGTTGTCTAGACCACTAAGGATTAGGTGTTCCTTCTTATTTGTTCAAAGCAATGCTGTCTTCTCTGCAAGATGAAACTCAGTCCCCAATATGTACTTAGTGGCTGTAAAGAAAAAAAATACCCATGGCATTTATTAGTTGAGCTCTTTTTTTGAAAACAAAAGCAAACTATGCATGCCAGATCTTAACATTACGAGAGCTCATGCTCATTTCTGTGTGTTTGACTTCCCCTAGGCCTCATGTGCATATAACCTGACACCACTGATTTGCAGCGCGTGTGCCCTCTTCATTCTGTTAGCTTGCTAAAGGAATGTTTTTCATAATGTTCGGTAATTAACTGAAACCCAGGCTAAAATAAAAATAATTCTAGAGGAAGTTGTTTTTCTTTGGAGTGATGTAGGAAACTTGTGTAGAATTCACAACTCTCTAGCCAACTCACGCACAGATCCAGCCAACCTAGTCACTGAGGTTCAGAGAGAGGATCCAGATATTCTCAAAAGCATAGCATACATCACACAAAAAGGTTTGGTTTTTTTTCACATTTCAACTGCTTAAGAGCATTATTGGTTCTTGCCCTGCACCAGGCTTTGAGTCTTTTGACTCTGCCTCCCCCCTCTTATTTTTTTTTTTCTGGAAGAAAGTAGGTCTTAATTTTCTTTTTCCTTGCACAAATCTAAGCACTGCCTCCCATGAAAGCAACTAGACTACCATTACCTTGAATGGATGTGCCTCAGGTTAGCCACTATAGCTGCCTTCTGACGTTTTCCTCATTTTCTATAGGTGGCACTACTCCAATTCATCAATGCTTATCAGTGGTACCACAAGAAGTTAAACTATTTGCAAAAGATCTCCAAAACAAAACCCATAAAAAATACCATGGATTTTGTAGCTACTTAATGAAGGCACCATGTGAAAACTGATATCTGAATGGTTTTGCAAATGAGAAATAACCAATTTTTAAGCAAGGCTAGCAATTCTACAGAAAGAATTGTCAATAATTAACACAGCAAAGTAAAAACACTTCCAGTGTTCCTTCCCAGAGCCTCCAGCTTGGTGTTTTTAGTAAAATTTGTCAATTCCTCTTTTTTCCTGCCGTTAGCACAGAAACTCGGACCTTTGAATTCCACCACTGCTCTGCTAAAACAGCAGTTTGTTGAAACAGTCATTACAGCAAACACCAACTGGCTTTATAGCAGAAAATTATTAGTCAATTAAGTGAATCCTTTAATAAACACCTAGAGTGGGGTGTCCTGGTTCCAGCAGGGATAGGGTTAATTTTCACAAGAAAGAATGGGACATAGCCGGAATGGCTGTCCCAAAATAGCCAAAGGGGTATTCGATACTGTGAGATGCCATGCTCAGTATATAGCTGGGGTAGCTGGCCAGGGGACAAGCAGTCACTGCATTTTGGGTTCCAGTTGGTGATAGTTGTGCATTAATCCTGTTTTTGTACATTCTTTTATCAGAACTATTGTTAGGGGTTTTCTCTTCCTTTGCTGTTCTGTTAAACTGTCTTTATCCCAACCCACGAGTTTTGCCTTTTTCCTCCGATTCTCCTCCCCATCCCACCAGGGCAGGGAGGAGTAAGCGAGCGGCCACATGGTTCTTTGTTGCCAGCTGGGGCTAAACCACGACATGGGGGTTGCAAGATGTGCTCTGTTTGGTTGGTGAAGCTTCTAAAAGCATTCCAGATAAAAATTTGCATTGTCCAAAGACTTGGTCTGACAGATGTAGCTTGTGTGTGCAGTGTGAGCAAAATGATTGTTAAGACCTGGAACAATCTACACTTAATGCGGCAAGACTGAGTTCAAATTCAGAACTGCTCACTATTTTCCCACTATGCATACACATATAACTGAGCGGACACCAAATGATATAAGATTCAGCATTTTAAGCAACTGAATAATGAAGAAAAGTTGATCATAGAACAGATTTTGCAGATACAGAGAGCTGTGGTTGTAAAACAGATGATTCAGTCTGTAGAATTACACTAAAAATATTTCAATAAGGAACTTTCCTTTGTGCACAGGTAACAATAGATGCTGATTATTTAGGAGTTGAGATCTAGATAAATTATTACATCATAAACCTACATAATGTTGTTATTATTAACAGTAAATTTTTGTGAGGTGAGTGGAAGTGAGCTGGTTGAAACTTTTAGTGGCTGAATGACACTTTCAGCTTACATGAATACTTAACAACCTGATCTCTACTGGGACTTGGAACATGGAGGTGGAATTACTAATTTTGTTTTATAGTACTTGAAAGTTACTTACTCAATTAACTTGTAGACTTAACATTTTAAAAATGGAAAATGCTCAGCTTATTCTCAGAGAATGCAGAATAGCAAACTGGCCAGATGCTTGAAGACCCTGGCTTCTATAATTTTCCTATGCCATATTTTTCCCTACCTCATGCTAGACATATCACATCATTACACATTTTTTTTCACAGCATCCTTTCAAAGTGCATGTATGTCTTTAGTAGTGGTTTCACACCGAACATGGTGGAAATAAAATTTCTGAAGAAGGGAGTGCTGTGGATTTTTCAGTAGTTGTACACTGCCCTCGATTTATCTCCAACTAAGTAGGTGTTCCTAGTTGAAGATTTTTGTTGGGTTTTTTTTTACCTGATACTTTCTTTCAAAAAATAGTGTGACTAGGTTCCTCCTAGAAATCAACCCCCAAAATTCTGTAGTACATAATACATATTTAACTCAAAATTATATAGTACGTATTTAACTCGAAAGTAACTCTACCACTTAGTTTTTATCCTTAGGTTTAGAATCTGTTATTCAGTATCACACTTAATGAGTAAAAACTGTATACGTTTTTTGCCAGATTCCTTCTAAAGTAATAGTAATCCAAGAATAGTTTGCTTACATATAAATTAAAAATTCAGTATAAGAAACAACCGTTGACTTTCTTAAGTTTCAGTTTGGCTGGACATAAAAGATACATGAATGCATTTGAATATTCAATATATGGATTAGAGAATGAGATGCCACTTTTGGCTTTGTGTTTTGGGGTGTTTTTTTATGTGAGAAATGTGGCAGGTATTATACAAAGCAGTGAGTCTGAGCATTGTAAAGCATATTATGTTGATTGTCCTGTCATAAGTTAGTCTCAGGCTTAGACTAATTCAGGAGGTCAACATTTCTCCTTCATGAGCACCACTTGAGGCTAGGAGGTAGCTTCAAGATTGTAGCTATCTATCTGGCATTCTGTGGCAGCTTTGGGGAAAATAATCCATTTTCATCCTAAACACAACAGTATGAAGGCTGACAAATAAGTCAGTCTACTATGCTTTATTTCAATATCTTATTGAAGAGATACTACTGAAAGAAGAAAGCAAAAAATGTGCAATATTTTGCTTGCACTGATTTAGAAAGTGAGGAAAAATACTGGAATTGATCTCAAAAAACTTTGGAGGAGTTTGGATATTCACGTTTAAAATTAGACTAAACACATGTTCTGAAATGTTCTGGAGCACAAGACAAAGTTTAAGTATAGCTTTTATGTTCATGATCCAAACATTAGCAATGTGCTTACTAGGTTCAAAAACACCTGTACAGAAATGCAGGTGAGATGAGGCACAAATGAATTCTCCTGCAGGCCACATCAGAGAAGGTGGCTCTGTGAAACAAAATTGTAAGAACACTGAAGATCATGTGACATTTTCACCAGCATTATGGAAATCACCTTTTTGGAACATTGTGAAAATTCTGGACACGATTAGCAGACATCTGTCAGAACATTTTGTTCAAATTACTTCTCTTCAGATAATAATTGTATTTAACAACAGAACAGGAGATTAATAGGTTTGGAATGATCAGACTATATACCAAAATTATGCAGTTTTTTTTATTTTGATTAATATTGCCATAAAATATCATCTTGCCATTTATTATTTTAGTAGAAAAGTACTTCCAGGAATATATAGTTTCTAGCTTCTATTAAACACATACCTGTGAGCTTTCAGAAAGCAGAAATAGAACCGTTTAACCGGAACGCTTCATGTAAAAGCTATACCTTTCTTGCTGTTTCCCAAACGTCAGATTTTAACCTACTAAACTCTATCTAGTTCTTATAATAGAAGAATGGATGGAATGACAGAATAAAACTGTTACAAGACCAAGGAGTCAGTCGTGCCATCTGTCCTCTCCCTCTGCCTCTTCCGTAGCCTGTGGACAACACCACGACACCGCTGGTTACTGGGGTATGTAGCCAGCCCATTGTCTTTATTCAGACCCCTTACTGGTTCCTTGTACCCAGATTACATCCAAGCCTTGCAGTTTCTTTCTGCTTATCTTCTCTAAGATACTGCTCTTTTATAAGCTTGCTTAACCCTCAGATTAAAACTTCATTTCCCACCTAAATTAATACAATATCCTTTTTTTTTTCCCCAAACCTGGACAAATGGAATCCGTCCCTTTACTGGTTTCTGTTTCCATTTTCTATCGAATGTAGCCTATATATCTTCCCTTTTCAGGCCCTTCGTGGCCAATCTTCTTTCCCATTGTCATTTTTTCTTCGTTGCTGGAAAGTTCTATTCCTGCTTCTAATGAAGCCTTGCCTCATCACCTGTTAGGTTTATTTCAAACAGCATGTTAATTCTTCCTTTTTTCATGTTAGTGGTTTTCCTTGGGAGGACCTCCCTAAAAGCCAGATTGCTGCTTTCCTTTAAGTGTTTCCTTGGGATTCTCCTTTGACAATATCTGCAAAAAACTTGGCATGTCCTCAGCCAACAGGGTGATTAACATCATCTTGTTCTTCTCTTAAGCTCTTCTGTATCTATTTTATCTTTCATTGCAATATTAAACATTATATATGTATCTTTGGCATAGGATTTGTCTTCTTCTGTTTCTGATTAACTGGCTATGATCAAGACCCTTTATCATTTCAAAAATAGACAGAAATAAGCAAGGAAATTATAAAACATGAATGCTATACTCAAACACACACATTCCCTTTTACACATAGAAATTTACCAGCATTTCTGCAAGTCTTAGAAGTTTGGTTTTGAATGGGACCTGAGAAATTTCAATGCTGAGAACGTACCCAGCAGTATCAGCTTTGCAGACTTGAAATGGAAGATTTGTGAGACTATGATTTAAATGATTTGCATTTGCAAGTGCAGGCCATGCCAGATCTTATAGGATGGAAACAGGAGAAATACAGAGAACTAATAATCAAAACGGAATAATAATTCTAAACAGGTATGAGTAAGCCCTCATGTTAACTCTATGGTTTTCTTTTCCCATGTTCCTTATCACTAAAGGACCCACATAAGTCACTGGTATTTTTATTTATTGCTGGCACTTCAGTCATGCCCCATAACCATTTCCCCAAGAGCAGTTGTATGTGTAGGCACATCAAATACTAAGCCAATGCACCCGAGTGCCGTAACATTCAACTTCATAAGCATAATATAATCTGAGTTCCACCATGATGTAATCAACAGCATCATTACAGCCAAAGAAAATAAATGATATATCAGCTGATACTCTTAGGCCGAAATATATTCAGGAAAAATTCTTCAAAGCCAGACCAGTCATGCAAAATGCATTCATTATTTGTAACATGTCGACTAAGTATTTGTTCCGCGTCACTGCACACGTTAAATGTAGATCCACACACTATCAGCTTCCTACCGGTTTTCACTGGCAATCATGTGATGTTACTTTGTGATTTCATTAATTTTACTTATGTGTTCTTCCTCTTTGAAAATGATAATCTGGACTAAGTGCAGTGGAAAAAAATCTTAGACATGCCAGTAACAATCTGTCTTTACAACAATCAAGCTTAAGGTAGAATTTTGTCGGTCCTCCCTGCCTCCACTTTTAAAATTTACAGACACATATTTCCACCCCGGTCTCCCTATCCTATTTGAGTACTCTGGCCATGCTAGGCTTTGGGATAGGGTTCCCTTCTGATTGCTCTCCTCCTTGCCCTGTAAGTCTTGAGCTCACAGGTTTCGACAGCAGCTCTGGGAATTGTTCTCTCAAACATCAAAAGAACTGTGTGCCCAGCTAGTCAGAGCACTCCCCAGAGCAGCAGGAGATGTTAATCTGAATTCCTGGGGAGGGAACTTAGGCCGGGCTTCCCCATCCCTTGTGAATTATCCTAATCATAAGAATATGCGTCCTTTCCTCTTCCAGACATCTTTTATAGTTAAAATGTCCATGGCTACCACTCCGTCTCCCATGTGTTTCTCTGGATTTGGTTCTGTCATTGTCCATTGGATGAGGAAGCTCTGGGAAAGCAGGAGGTAGGACACTTTGCCAGTGTGCCATAGTCTCTACAGCAGGTGAAGCTCACCTGCCTCAATGCTCAGCCCAGGCAAAGAGGGCAGCCCATCTGCACAGGGAAATAGGACACATAATGTAATGATAGGATGTGGGGTAACGGCCTCAAATTGAAAGAGGGTAGATTTAGATTGGATATCAGGAAGAAATTCTTTACTGTAAGGGTAGTGAGGCACTGGAACAGGTTGCCCGGGGAAGTTGTCAATGCCCCATCCCTGGAGGTGTTCAAGGCCAGGCTGGACGAGGCTTCGAGCAGCCTGGTCTAGTGGGAGGTGTCTCTGCCCATGGCAGGGGGGGTTGGAACTAGGTGATCTTTAAGGTCCCTTCCAACCCGAACCATTCTGTGATTCTGTGAAAACAGCACCACTGAGGTACTTAAGGAACATCTGTGGAAAAAAATGTAGGCGCCTGTGGCCTTTAGGCACCTCAGGAAGCTAGGGAGGGTGCTTGTTTCTTTATCTTGGAGCTAAGGACATCAATGATAATTTGTGTTCTTACATGCTTATTTTTGGATCTTATCTTTGAACACATTTCAAAAGCCTGAGATTTGTTTAATCATCTTTTATTTTCTAGTTTCATAATATTTCCAAACAATTTTCTGTTCCTCTGTTCTGCGAAGCTCATCTCAAAAATATTTATCTTGGCTGACAGCAAAATTAAGCAGTGTAGCTGACATCTGTCACAGATTAGTGGATTGAAAAGTTACAAGAGAAAAATTTGGTTATCTGTGACTGGAACCATTTGAAAAGTCTTTTCACTTTGTGACACTAGCTGGCTTGCACTTCTAGCTTTCCAAGTATGTAGTTACTACCAAGAGCCTTCATATGTTTGTGATGTTTTCCAAAGTGATAACCACCACAAGTCAAATATGCAAATCAAATCTATCAACCAGTTATTGTGGAGTGAAATTCCTTTCCCTTCTAACCAAAAAATATTTGTGAATGATACATTCATTATCGCATCAAATGGCAATCCTTGAAGAGATCTGGGCAACTTGTGCTGGGCATTAATAAAAACACAGAACAAAATCATCCATTCCACAGTATGTATTTGAATGCAGGAACATGAGTGGTTTTATTGACCTCAAGGAGGGTATTTAAGTTCTTAAAGACATGCAAACTTGCACTGAGGTCCAAATAAGACAAAACTTGGGAGCAAAGTTGAAGAACCCTTGTTTGCTCCTCTTTCCGTTCTGTTGCTGAGAGAAAAATTACATTTCAAGTTGCTACTTTACATCTCTTTATTCCTTTTTGCCTTCTCTTAATTTCTGTTTCATAGTTTCTGGGGAAAAAAAATCTTAAAGAACTCCTTTCTTACTATCTTTTATAGCAACTCCATGGATTACTACTGGAAAATTGGTTCACTACTCTTATAGACCTATAAAATCTTTAAGTAATCTTTCCCAGAGTGGTAAAACATTTATTTTTCAGTAAAGTAAGCAAATATAATTTGGGACACGCATAGGGATTTGAGCTGCTGGGTAAGGAGCTACTGCACTGACTTTAACTATGATTTAAGATCCTTGCAGAAAAGAAAAGCTGAAGATGGGGTAGAATATTCAGCGATGATTCAACAAGAGAGGACAGCACAGATTATGAAACATATGAAATGAACGTACTCAGATAGGGCAGAGGAAGTCAAGAGAAAAAAAAGTTTCAAGGGAAAAAAATTCAGAACAGCATTGAAAACTTGAGGTGACCTTCGACTGAGATTATTTTGAAATCAACAAAGATCTCTCCTGACTTTTGTTCTTTGAATTTGCTTCATAGCGGAAGTCATGGTAGAGATAGCAAAAACAAGAGGTGTGATTGGAAGTGCTTAAATTACTTTGAGAAGTTATTTCACTTCAGTTTTGATTAAGAAAATATTTTTGTGTGCTAGATATATTGGAACATTATATGGATACTGTTTTTACAGATACACTAGCATGACCCTAATCTGATGCCAAACAAAATTGATAGACATTCTGGATGGGATTAGTTCAATATAACTTTAGCCGTTTAAAAATTAAACATCTGGCCCAAACTACTTGTATAGGCTCTCCGTACTCTCAATGCAACAGACAAATATCTCCAGAGGATGATTCAACCTGTCCTGAGTTTGATGTCTGATATAAGTGAGATAGTTATCCTTTGGAGACTTCACTGTTTATCTCTTGCATATAGGCAGAGTCTTTTAGACAGTTAAACTCTCTCAGTCTACATTAACAGACCTCGTAACACTCATCTTTCCTTAAATGAAAGATTTGTGTCGTTGTCAGTATCTGTTAAGGATTTGTTACAATCACAGAGAAAATACAATGTTTTTAACGTTTCTTTTGTGGACAGTTCAGTAATAGCAATAAAAAGCAATGTTGGGAAATTACACAGCAAGCCGCAAACTTCATTAGCAAGAGTTTGCACAATAACTTCAGACAAGTTCAACAAGTAGGCTAAGAATTCAGTTTTATAGGTTTTTCTTTTTAATAATTTATAATACATTCTCTGCAAGAATCTTTTTCTAAGGAAACCATTACCCCTTTTCTTCTTCAACTCTAAAGTACAGCTCTCTGGTAGGTGCTGCATGACATGTTACACCTGTCAAGTTGGCATGCTCTGTGAGAAAGGACATAAGGTTCCTTTGCTTGTTTCTCTCTGCTTTCTGCTATTTCATTTTATTTTTGAATGTTTTTTATTATTATTATTTATTTTTCCCACTAGAAAAGAACAGTATCGCAACATTTCTTATGAAGTTGAATATATAAACTGTGGTATGAGCATTGACGTCAGCCTTATTGTTCCATTTATCACTTATAATTTCTCCATTAATACTAGTTGTTCACTCTGGGGAATTTTAATAGTTTGGCAATGAAAATAGATGAAACAGGCTCACTTTTATCCCTCATAGATCTGTCAGCATTTCCTTACTTGATATCATCCCGAGAACAAGTCAGTGTGGTATCCTCTCAGCTCCTGCTGTGCCAATGCTACTGTACCAGGAGATAGACTGAGGTTCTGGTCATTTGTTATATTTATAAAAACTTTGATATTCTTTTGCCTGGAACATTATGGCAGCTCCTACTTCAAAGGTAGATCTCTAACCAGCCTTAAAGAGAGACTCTTACCAAAAGTTAAATGACAAAATGTCACACTGTCCCACACTGGAGTCCACTGCCTTCTTTTAGACCCGGAATTGCTTTGTCCTCCTGTGCTGAGAGCCATTTATTTGTTCATGTCATCCAACAGTCATCTTTTCAAATGCCTAATAAACAGTTATTGCAATAAGAATCAGACCGCAGGTCCTTTTCCACTGATCAGTTCCCAATTCACTGGGATGCAGAACTATGTCCCTGTTGCATGGTTTGTTTTTGGCATGAAGATTCAAATTGTTGGGGGAACAGGTTCTGAAGGAAACGGTGGGATAGTAGTGGTTAGTGGAGTATTCCTCTCCCCTCCACAGCCACTGCACTCCACCTCTTGCACACCTACTGTCCTACGTCACTGGTTAGGATCCTCACTGTAGGATTTCAATCTTTATATGTAGTGGAAGAGACTAAAACAAAATCTTCCACATACCTTGTTTTTGCTTTTGGGTTTGTTATTTTCGGTTGGTTGTTTGGTTTTGTTGGTTTTTTTTTTAATATCTAGGATATTATATAAAAGAGACTGGTTTCAAAAGAAAGTAACAGCCCCTGTTGTGTATTTTAAGGAGAATTTTGGTATGTGTGATGTATTATGCTTTAGCAAACTAAAAGAGTTGAGCCCTTAAGGTTCTTAAGCTTTTTAAACAAAGAAACATCTATTATTTTTATTCTGATCCCAGTGAGCCAGGCACTGAGGTACCCCAACACTCTTCCACACTTGCTAAGCGACATCTGAGCTCCCTAGGAAGTTTTAGAGTCAGCTTCTGTAGTTTACCTGCCTACAAGGTTGGGTAGCAGCTGGAGCAGAGGTTTTTGGGATCACAGTTTGGAATTTGTGTCCCATTTTAGGCCCACAAAGTAGTTGAACAACAGCAGAACTCAGCATAAATGTGGATACTGCTGGTGTTTAATGAGACCTGTGACACCAATTCTGCTTTCTTAAGTCCTTCTTCCCTACTGCTACAGGATTTCACGACAGTTGATCTGAATCTGTAGCTGCCTTTTTATCTAACAATAAATTATAAACACAAGCATTGCCTGGAATGTTTTAGAAGAATCATAGGAGGACCACAAGTTGCTCAAAAGCCTGCAATTCAAGTAATCTGAAGATGCTGAAAAAAGTTTCCAGAGATGTGTGGTTAATATTCATCGTTATGTGCATTTTTTCCAACATGACTAAAAAAGTTTTTAGGCCAGTCTTGCATTCCTGCTCACCTAATCCAAACGATGACACTGTGCAATCAGTCACAGCGAACGAAGTGTGCTTTGTAAGCAGTCAACACTTCTCGTTTTCTGAGCCCCGTCCAGGTCCACTCGTCATTTATTTGTTGGAAAACATGGCAGTCCCCTTCCTGATTTCTGCTGGCTGTCTCTGCTCTGAAAAACACATCTTGAAAGTACTCTCTGATAAGCACAGAGTTATCTCTGTCACTGCCAAGTATTTCACTTGCGATCATTTTGGCGTTTGTATTTCTTTCCTTAAAGATATCTCTATATTAGGATGAATAAATAATGCTATTGTTTCCTTTGGGAGAGTCAGGCAAGCATGTGCTATTTAATATGGCCTGGCAGAATTATAACGGATACCAGTGAAAAATGGTCTGAAATTGCCAGTAAGGGACTAGGCAACAGCCAGAGCCGAAGCAGAAGCGCAGCTGAGCGAGAGAGGACAGTCAGGGCCCCGCTGGGCCCAGGGGCTCCCTGGGGACGGCCGGGGCTGCCCATGAGGGTCCATCAGGCAGGGTCCAGCAGCCAGGGCCCATCCCACCCCCAGCCAGGAGCTGGGCAGACGTGGGGGCAACAGTGGCAGCCCCAGCCCCGGGCATCGAGCACCTCCCTGGGGACAGACTGAGGCTGGGCCAAGACATTGGCCTGCGGGTGGGAAGGTATTGGGATTTGGGCCCAGTGAAGGGAACCAGGGTCAGACATGGCTGCAGGAGGACCCAGTAAGGCTGAAGGTGGGAGCCTCAGCTGAGGCGGTCCCCAGAGGAAGGGGGTCCAGCCCAGGCCAGGGCATTTTCCAGCTCTTTCCTTGCAGCAGCTCCTGCCATGGTCCAGCCAACCCTGTCTGCCGCCAGCTGAACCCCTGGTAGGGGTGTGCTCAGGACACGTCCCAACAAGGACTCCTTGAAGAGCTAATAGCAGTCTTTCTATCAACAGGAACATATATAGTATTACTGCTTCTACAATGCCTTAGGTATGTGAGGCATTTTATTGGCAAAGCGTGAGACAAATTTAGGCGCGATGTGCAAGGCAGGCGGTTTCAGATAGCTGAGTGCCATGGGCAGGGCTCCTCAAGCAGCGCTTTGTGGCCAAGCTCCATCTATAAGGCGCAGCCACAGTAGCCACCAAATGAGCATGGAAAGGAAAAGGCTACTGGCCACTTAAGGTCAACACTCAGGAAGTTCCTGTGCTATTGTCTCATCTGAATCTGATACCAATTTGCTGACTTACTCTGTCTTCCTACTCTTAAGACACTAGCTGGAGAGCCAGGATATGCAGGCATGCAGGAAAACCTGGGAACATCTCCTTCTGATAGACGGAGGAGGCTGGAGGTAACATCCTCCACGTACCTTTTAATTTTCTCCCTAAGTGCTGGCCAAGGCTTCTGGCCCCTGTGCGCTGCAGGACCTCATTGCTGCTTGGTCCTTATCTTCCTACTCCAGCCATTGCTAACTGCCTTGCAGCATTGGCAACCCATTTGGACAAGGTTTCAGGTATTAAGGGGAAGATGCCAACACGAAGTGGGAACAAGAGGGACACCTCACTACTGAAATCATCTGCATACAAAGCAAAACCCACTGCCTTGCTTGAACATTATTGTTCCACTAATTGTATTGTTGAGTCCAGTGTATAACACAAGAAAGGAAAAAAATGAAGGTGTGCTTCTGAGCTCACCAGGAAGTGGTCTCAGAATTCACAGCTCCTGCTCCAGTCTAATGTTTGTGAAACTGGGACATCCTACCACATGAGAAGACAAAATCTGAGCTCCCCATATGGCATCTACTACTAGATTACAGGAGTCTTTGATTTGGTCAGAAATCAGAAACAGCAATCCAGCCACTAGGGAAAAGACGTTTTCCCCATGGGTTGCAGCAACTACCAGTTTCTGCGACATTCATACCCAAAGGCAGCTGTCATTCAAGAGCCTTTGCCTATCATCAAAACTTAATTTGCGACTGAGAAGAGAAGCAATTGATAGACTGAAAAACACTCTTCTATCTGAAATCAGAGGAGTTACCGCAATCCAGGTGTCACTGTCATTTTCACGTTATCTAACTGAAAGCAAAACATCTCTTCCTTCCACTAATCAACAAAAAGCACGTTTGGGAAAAATGAGAATGTTCATAACCTTAACATCCTTTATTCTTGAATTAATTACAATAAATTGACTCAACTGTATGCTTGGAAATGTAATATTTTGGTACACATGGAATTATTTACTGCATAAAATAAACTAATTCATATTTTTTAGTCGTAGGAAAATACTGTGCATTAGTAATCAGATACACATGTATGAAGAGAAATGGCTTCTGAGCAACCATTTTGGAGCTCTGGCAAGGGAAGGGATACTAGGGAACCATCTTGCACCTTTTTGAGAAGTAGCTGCTTTCAGAGTATACCTTCCTTTTTCTTCTCTTCTTCTGATAAATGTGTATCTTTAAGATATTTACTTATAAGCATGTAGCTTGTTAGTTTGTTTTATAAATTCTGCAGAACTTAATCCAAAATATTTGAGAATCTAGAATAAATTGTTTCCCTAGGGTAAACACACGTACCTGTTAACAGCAATGCAGAAACCAATTCTTTTTGTGATATTTCCCCATGACACTTTGAATTCATGCTACTATATCCTTGCTGTTCTTTGACCAACATCGTAACGTATCATTTAAAAGATAAATTAATTAAATAGGAACACAAATGGTAGTTCAAAGCTGGAGTTTGTATTGTAATACAATTGTTTGTATTGTAATATTCATCCTAAACTATGGTGGAAATGAATGACAGCTCATTTCTTGCAGGTTTCCAAAAAGCCTTGCTGACTTCTACCTCCTAGGTGGTAAGCAACCAGTGCTCCGAAGCTCAGCTGTTTCACTGCACTTTGTTCCCTTCAGAATTCACGAGCTTTCTGGCCAGTGATAAGCTGCCTCTAGGGTTTCTAATTAATAAATGCTGATACCACAGGATGCAAAGTAATAACCTGGTATGGGTTCACTTTTCTGATTCAAATGAATAAAAAAAATTTCAGTCATTTAACTTTCTCCTTCCATGTTTGACGTTGTATCAACTGTTGCCTGTCTAAATCATTCAAGTTTTATGCCAAAACAAATATCATCCGTTTCCCGCAGCTGGCACACTGTTGGCTTAAAAACATAAAGCTGGCATGCAGTCTACATCCTGTGTCCTGAGTACTTGGGCTGAAATAAAATTGATTGTGTGCCCAGGACTGATTTTTCATTGAATATATATGTCTCAGTGATCTGGCACTACACAGATCTGATAGGAGTGACTTGAAAGCAACAGATACTTTTGATCTCTGCCTAACTTCTTTTTTTCTCCACACCCCCCACCCCCCGCCCCAGAAAACTGTCACTTTAGGTTCGAAAGATAAGCTGTAGTTTAATTTATGGAGTTGGATTAACCATATAGGAAGTTTCACATTGACTTCATGGGTTCACTTTCTCCTACACAAACAAACCCAGTGATTAGTGATAGCTCTGTGATTCTGCTTGAACTTTTAGAAACATCTGGCCTTTTACAGTTTCCTGATAGAAGGCAGGCATTTTTGCCTTGGTGTATGGTAACATAACATGTTATTGTAATGACTTAATTACCCTCAAAGCAAAGTGATGGGCTGACACAATAGCCATAAAACATTTGGAGTCTGGTTGGGAAAAAATACGTCTGGGGAAAAGATCAAACAATAGTTTATTTTCCCTTTCTTTCTTTTCTTGAAAATGCTCATGGTAAATAAGACTAGAAGACCTTACAGTATGAGAAACCTTAATCTGCTATTTCAATTTCTAGTATATAAAGAGACTGTGGGATGAGATAATTGTGTCACTGACTGAAACGGAAGAATATAGCAGATCTTTTTGCAATCTGTATATAAAAGCGCAGCGGAAATGTGCAATGACATAATTTCTATTAGCTTGCAGAATATGAGAACTAAAGTTCAGGTAGTATAAGTGTACTACACATTCAGCATAAATTAACACATTGACCTTGACGCTTGATAAAGCATACGCATCAAGGAAAGCAAATGACAAAAATATTCAGTCAGATGCCTTTAATCTTCTTTTTGGTTTTAGCAATTCTCTTTTCTAATACTATTACTTAAAAGCACTGAAGAACCCATGATGTGGCTTATGCCTTTTAACTTGTAACTGTAGAATAGCACTATCAAATTTGGAAATTATTCTGCATTCATATTATAAACATTGCTTGCATTCCTAGCGGTACTAAAATGCATGGCAGTTTGGCTATTCTTTTATTAACTTTAGCTGCGCCACTTTCTCCTCTCTTTTGTGTTTATTTTATACATATAAGGAAACCTGAGCACCAACACACTGAATAGTGTCATAAAGAAAAAGATACATAGAACAAAGGATTTTCTTAGAACTTTAACTTTTCTTTTAAGTAAACAGCAGTGACCTAAGGGAGTGTGTGTGCTTCTGTATCTGACACTATATGTTTTTGGTATTTTTCATCAATCTGCATTTTTTGTAGGTCTTTCCTTGATCACAACATCAGTTGGCATTGGAGTGTTGTATCTGACTCGGCAGGTGCACATCTGATGGAACAACATATCTTGATACCACAAAGCAGTGGACAACGGTGGATGCATGAACGTGCTAAGCTGGCATGTCTCTGCCTCTCTTGTAGAGCTGCAATTTGAGAGGTTGAAAGCGTGGAAACACCTACTTAAAAGAATTTTCTCCAATCAAACTCTGTGTTTTGTTTGTGGACAGACAGGAAATGTGCTTAGAAATTACACAGATATTTGTCCTTTTCCCTAGAAAATGCTAACCCTCAAGTAAAAGAATCACAGTTAAAAATACACACTTCTAAGTGAAACACAGGGTTTTGACAGCAATTATGATTTTGCCGTTAAAGCTGCTTTAGCTAAGTGCTTGGGCATATGTTAAATTTCATGCACATGTGTAGCCCTGTTGAAAACAATAAATCTAGCCAGGTTTTTATTTATTGGCTTATGTGCTTTCCTGAAGTGGAATATAAGGTGGGAGGAAAAAAAAGGAAAAAAAAAATAATGGAGATCTAGCATAATTAAACTAACAGAAATTCATCACTTAATGTTACTGTAGCCTATCATGTCATTTAAATGTGAACTTCATAGGCAAAATCATTAAATATTGTTCATATTGGGGCATCTGCACTCCATGTATTGCTAGCATGCAACTCTGAGGTGGAGCATGACAGTCATATTAAAGAAGAGTGGCTTAGGAAGTTAAGAGAAAAAAAAACGGTCCATTACAGAGCTGAAGGAGGATGGGGAGAGTTGTGCTCCAGAGCTCTGCTCTTGCTTTGAATAATGAAAATAACGAAATGGTGTGTACACCAGGGCACACAGTACAACAGAGTGAAAAAGAGCTGGTGTTTCCCCTTTCTGTAATTAAATACTACAAAATAAAAAGTACTGGAAAAATTTATGAGCAGATCCTCATAAACAGCAAGAAAGAAATGAGCAAACTCTACTTCCCAGGCTCTGTGTTTGTTGCCATATCTTCCTCTCTGGAAGACAGATGGACTGGAAAGGTGTGGGGTTTCAGGATTGTCTGTAGGGTATAGGGGATGAGAAAATCTGTGCCATTCAAGCACCATGGCTATTCTGCAATGGTTACACAAAAAAGCACGTTTAGCCTGGATGCAGACGGATTTTATAGACAGCCATAGGAATAACAAAATTCATCAAGCTCCCCTCTGGTCTTATAGGCAGCAGAAATGTGCCATTGGTGATTGCAGCACGCTCCAGTTTTACAGTTTATTTAAAAGCAGGGCTGGGAGAGGACTGCCATGGCGCAGGCCGCATCTGAAGTTTCAATGCTTTGAGAGAGGAATGGGCAGTTTTCAGTCGCCACTCTGAGGTGCTTCTCTGTTTTGTACCTTTGCCTTTCTTGCCTGTCCCTGTGCTTGGCTTAGATGGGAAGAGAGGCATCCACGTGGCAGTGAGAAATTTTATCACGGCACTGCTCACCCTACTGGCCTCGCCATTGCTGTTCCACACCCAGCGGTGCCTCCCTTCGGCAAACTCACAGTGAAGGGGTGAGGGGGTTCCCCAATGCAACTTACAGTGGAGTAAAAAAACAAAACACAACCAAACCAAACACAAAAACCAACTCGGTTTTTATAGCAATTCCACTACTTAGACGTATGCGATTTAGGAAATCGGTTTGCCCTCTGGAGATTCTCAGAGATTAGGTTTCTCTTCCAAACCCACTGCTGACTGCAGGGCAGTTTGCAGAGAAGACACATTCCTTCTCTAGGAAAACTCGGTAGCTTTAATATGCAGCCAGAGCCGGACAAAGCAAAAGCAGGTGCTCTGCGCTGGAGGAACGAGGTGGGGGGAGATGATGATTTATGTTTAGAAAGGTTAAATGTTTTTTTCCAGACTTAGGAATGTTCTTTTTTTTATTTTTAGTAAAAGGTTTCTGAGGGGAAAAAACCTGTGGTTTCAAGAGGATTTTTTCCCCAAGACATATTACAGTTGTGCAAGAAATCTTTATTTTGTCTCTCCAAAATTTACTTCTCAAAACTGGAAATACTTGCTCTTTATTTCTTCACTTTACTCACTTTATGACACCATTCGTGTTCCCCCTGTTTCTTGGTAGACACATGAGGGAAGCCACAGGCACTGTACTGCTGACTTGAGCATTCTGGCAATGTGCAGTGGCCCTGATCTACATGGGTATTTGATCTATGTGGCTATTGCTGTGAAAAGCTGCATTTAATTACTTTTTTCCCTCAAGCACAAGGACTTTATTTTTATTTTTTTTAAACAATAACAAATTCCACAAGCAGGTCTCAATTCATTTGTATTTATTTTATCTTTTATTATATATACATGCGTACATACGGAAAATGTCCCTCCCTTCCACTATGCCTCATTTTCATGCTAGGCTAACATTTTTAAGAAAAATGTTTTATAAAAGACTAACCCCTTTATAAAGACATGCATTTACCCTCTGCATAACTGCCACTCAGTATAATCTAGCAGAGTTGTGAGGGCGAGTCTTGCATCCCTTTTAAGCGTGTTTATTTATTCGATTGTGTTGTTTCATTTATTGATTCATATAAAACACAGAAATGTTCTCAGAAACAGCTACTGCCCCCTGCTTCCCACTGAAGTAGCTATTTTCTATTCCCTCATGAACTGTTGAAGAAGAGAAACAGTAGGAAAAGAAGAAATAAGAATCTTGCTCCTCTCTTCCCCAAAGCCCTAGGAACTGGATCTCTTAATACAGCAGAGAAAAAACTAAACTAGTAAGTTAAATACATCTGTGGGGAAATTTAAGTTGGCATATAACAACCCTTTCTTTTGCATGAAAGACTCTTTTGGCTCTAGAGGCATTTCCTATTATGACAGTAAAGACTGTTTCTGTCTGTCCATCACCTAGAAGTGAAGGACCTCTGTAAGTCCACCTTTCTACATCTAAGTGGAAAAATGGATCCATGTTTTTCCTCTGTCCTTTCCACTGAAATTTATAAAAAGCTCTGCTACCATGTAATTACTAAAATACCCGGCTAGGCTCTTCACCTGGTAGAAAGTATCTTCTGTAGCACAGTAATGTCCCTAGCACCATGCTGAGAAACTCTTTGGTGATAATGCCTCAAACAGGACATGGTTAGTTATTTCATTGTCTTTCATTGAATCCTCTTTCTCTGTTTCATCGCTGTTTGATGCTTGTGCCTTCGTTGAATTATATGGTCAACAGTATGGCAAATGGCCCATGAGGAGATTGGCTTCTGTTGAGATGGAGGTCTGTGAAATAACATGATTTCAGCTGAATGCCTATCTGACTGAGCCAGTAAGAGACAGGGAGCCTTATTCCATTTAACAAAAATCTAAGTGGAAAGAATGGTTTTTATGACTTCCTTTCCAAGTCTACATAAATGATGAAGTCTTCACTTCCTCACATGCCATTTGTCAAAATAGGGAGTTATAGTACATACCAGGTTGACTCAGGTAGAATATCACTGCCATCCAAAAATGACATTGCTTTCCCGGTAGGCCAGAGAAATACATTTCTTGAGTAATGCATAGCAAATAAATCTCCTTATAGCACTTATTTTATTAATGGGGTTTTTTTCCACTTCTAGTGGCTTACTTTTTCTCTCCTCTCTGCATTTTTCTTTCTGCAGTTCCTAAACCTTTCCTTTTCTGCACATCTTTTTGGATTTCTGGTGTAGATCATCACTTTAGGGAAATATCACACTCTTTGTGCTGAATTCAACCTGCACAGAGCGCCCTGTGTTTTTTGTGCTGCAAATCTTACAATTATATAAAGAGGTAAGTTTGTATAACCCACCTTCCCTTTCAGTCACCATCAGCACTATAGAGGAACCCAAGTCCCAGCCTTTCCGGATGGCTGGGAAGGAAACTCCTAGGTCACAACCAGATGAATCTCGGGACTGCAGGAGCCAGAACAGCTTCTTCAGGAAAGTGACAGGGAAATTTCTGTGGGTATTGAAGAATGACATATTTTGTCCTGTTTTTGAAAACAGTTCCTTTTTTGTTCCTGTACATTTCTCACCTATATAGCCTTCTCATTACTTTGTTCCTTCCTTCTACCCTGCATACTCCTCTCCCTTTGCAAGTGTCTGAAAACTGTTCCAATTATCAGCATGTTTAAGTCCTCCTCAAATAACAGCCCCAACCCGTAATGTTTTCCTTTTGTATGTTTGGAAAAGACAGAATTTGGGTGTAAATCACATGCAAGGCAATGTGGTAACTACAGATAGAATAACCAAGAACAGATGAAGAAAGGAAAATGGAAGGAAGTATTGCGATGGTCTTTTCACTAGTGCATAGGCAGGAGGGTACTTAAGAAGATGCTGCTTTCTTAATGTACTTTCCACAGCTCTGTATACCCTTTAAAATTATTCTATGCAGAAAACTTTGACAGAGTAAACAGCTGGAAATATAGAAGTAACTTTATCCAGTATCACAGAAGGCTACTGCAGTTACTCTAGGCCATGCACCTCTAGCGTGCTGGTTTATATATCAGTAACAGTTGGTTCCTGTTTATGTCCCATAGGGACCTCAATATTCACTGTGTAAGTGCATGCCAACATCATGGGCTCAATCTCATTTCAGTGACTGATCCAAAACAAGAGCAAAAAGGGTTTTGGACACATTTAAACCTTCAGTCTTTTCAAAAGCCAGGAAACCTTTTGTTAAGTGACCAAAGTACCCTTGAATCTGGGCAGGAAATGGAGAAAATCTGCCCTCTGAAGACCATGCTTGTGGGCTAACTCTCGAAATGGGGTCAGAGGGATGTGCTGAGTAAATATTTAGATCATTCTAAGTGGAATATGGAGATACGATTGTGCCGTAATTGAAACTGTGTACTGCTTTGTAGGAAACAAATCTGTACTTTTTGCTGAAATGCACATCAGGTCTATTCCTCAGTTGCAGTAAACCAACAGTCACCAGAGAAAAGTCAAATGAAGTTGTACTGAAGGTCTGAATCAGGAAGATTCACCTTCTCCTAACTGTTTGCAAATTCAGTGACTTGAACAAAAAAACACCTGCATGTATTTACTATAATTTTACAACTAAATGTAGCATTTAAATGTGCAAATGCTCCATTTGATTTGTAAGTTGGTGTGGACAGTTTTAGCCGAGTTCATCCTGAGCACAAATTGCGCTTTTTCTGTACACTCTTCAGGTCACCTAGTAGATGGCAGTCACATATCTTGCATTTGCAGTAACAGGGAACATTTCTTCACTTGCCAGCTTTAGAGAGCACAGGTATTTTTTTTAATGAACTATTTTGTTTTTTCTTGGAAAGGGTATCCAGGGTTTAGATATAATCAGTCACTCCTTAATTGATTTCAAATGTTGAGATTCAGCGTAACATGAATTGAACCACTGAACTGTACTTCACCCACTACAGATTTTCTTTATAGTCCTACATTTTGTCATCCCGAAGGCTGTGGGATACAGAACTGATGTGATACTGCACTCCTGGCATAGTCGTGTGCACTGAAGTGAAACACATTGTGCGGGTCATGTAAAGCGGAAGCTCTTATTTCCTTTGGAGACAGTGACATCTGGAAACCCTGCCTCTCACGTTACTATGAGAAGGATCTCATCTGGGGAGAGCTGAGAGGCTGCAAGTGTCATTTCTGCATATCGTCATTTTCCCAGCAGGGGAGTCCTCTCAAAATCAAACAACACACTTTACAGACTCTGACATATGTAATAAGAAGTAAATAAATGCTATATTGCAGATGTGCAGGTCCAAAAGCATTATTTTATTTCGTGCCAGGCACACCCCTCTCATTCCGAACGTATAACTAGATCCACCACCATGACTTGGTGAACTGGGAGAGGAAACGGAAACAGGAGCAATACGGAAAATATAACAGGTAAGGGAAGAGGGCAAGGAAATAACACACAGCCTGTGAGGACTCTGTGTTCCTCTGGAAACCAACCTCAGATAATTTCCTTTGCTAGGTTTGAGTGGTAGAGGAAAAGATATTCTTTTGACAAATCAGGTGCAAAGCAACTTGGCAACTGCAAGTAGCAATTCAAGGAGTGAACAAAAGAACAAAGACAGAGTCATTACAGTCATCACTGATGCAGAGAGAGAGGAGAAAGTGAAGGGAGTTTTATTGCCTTCATGTATAGTATCAATCACCGCATGTCAGTAAAGACTGTTCTTTGTGCTAAATCCAAAAATTTAGTCAATGAAAAAAATCTGCTTGCACTATGCATTTTTTTCTTCATCAGCCAAAGATGGCTGCACCACCGGTAGTAGAACTCCTATGTACTATGGAGAATGCTTCAAATCTTTAATTCCTCCACCAGTCTATTTTTTCATATATGCATGGTTTTTTTTCTGCAAAGCTGTCAAGATTTTGTCCAAGATATCTGACACAAGCCAACCAACATTTGACTAGCTAAGCCTACTCCCCATTCAACTTATTCCCCACCACCTTCTTGGACAGGAGTAATAGTTCTAATGGAATATGTAAAAAAGTAGTTTCATATTTCTTGTCTAAAATATTCCAGAAGGCTTTTTACAAACCATAACAGAGAAAGGAAATAGCTGATGGAGATATTTTTCACAGTTGGCTAACCACAATATATAAACATACAGTTATGATAAATATCAATACCTTTTTTTTTTTCAATTAAAATATGCATTACATAACACCCAGGGGATTGCTGTAGCCTGACTATTTGCAGACTTTTAACTTTCCATTGTTTGTAAGTTTTAAACAAGATGGACTTGAAAGAGCCATGGGAGTTTGAATATGAATTTTCTTCAGTGACTGTGACTGCTTAGAACTCAGAAATGAATGATATGCTTTCTTGAAATGTCTTAGAATATCAAGCTTCCTCCAAGAGACTTCTAAAAAACCATGGAGGAGGGATAGTGTTAAATTTTCATGGTCTTAACTACATTTTCATGAAATTTCTCTGAACTTTGTTAATAAAGAGCTTAGGAGAACACAAAAGCTACTACTCAGTGTAATGCAAACTTCACCTTCTGAAAACAAGGAAATGCAATTGAGATACCCACCTTCTCTTCAGCCTCTGGAGCACCCTCTTGTCCTGTACACCTTCTCTGTCCCTGCTCTGGAGCGCCCTGCTCATACTGATGTCCCCTATACATTCACTCTGACCCAAGAAAGCATCTGAGAAGCATCTGGAAGCATTATGAAGAGCTCATTGTACAGGATCAGTATGAGGGACCCCTTATCCACTCAACCTGGTGACTTGCTGTGCTTTGTTGGTCAGGAAGTATGCCAGTATAATCCTAGCTACTATGTCAGCGTTAATTTCCTTGGAAAGTATTCCTAAAATAAAACTGGAACCTGTATATGGATTCTCAAGCACCCTGAAATTGTCTTTTGAATCCAAAATTATTGATGTCTGGGGTTATAGCTACACTATGAGATCTTTATATGCTCCAAGCTTTCAGCTCTGAGTGCACATATAATTGAACACAGCATCAGGATGAGATTTATGCAAATTCTAGGCCCTTTCTTATGACCTCCTGCATTCTCATTTTCTCATTTCCTTGGAAAAGAAATCCAGCTTGCAGGCCAGAAATTAGGCATAACACATTTCAGTCATTGACCAGTCTGGATGACCCATGGCTCAGCACACAGATGTATGCACTTTCTGTGCAGTTGTACATGCCCACGTGAAACTTGCCAGAGGAACCCCATTAGGCAGGAGGCAGGAATAGCACGGGTTCTCCAGAGGCCCCAAGCATGAAGTTTAGCTTAACGTCACAGGGAGCAACATGTCTCTCTGAGCCTCCCAGGCTCTGAGTCAGAGCATATGTGGAGCTGCTTTGTTCCTCCACAGGCACTAAGCCTCAACATTCACATGATGCCTCTTTCAGCTCATTTTCCTGGCTGGCTTTGAGCTTCTAACTTAAACCTTGAGAAATTTTGTATGTGAACCCCTTCCCACTACCTGTTTCCCTAAAAGGCCATGGCTGTTATATGCTTGAGACATATCCAAAAGGTCTTCGTTCATTTTGGGAAAGGTTGAGCCAAAGTTTGAGCCTTAGTTGTACATATAAAACAAAGGATCAAGTGGCTTTGCGTGCTTCTTCATGGGTACAGGAGGGGGACACTCTGGAATTGATTGTTTAAATAGCCTTGAACCTGGGACACTAACCCGGCCTTGCAACCTCAGGAGACCAACATTTTTCCAAACAGTCAGGGTTATATGTGAATTTTGGAGTACTTGGAATAGTCATCTTTGAAACAGTAAACCGCTGTCAATCCCAGCTATAACTCAGTCTTTATTCTGGCAGTGTTCCCATTTAATTCTGTGACATTTTTGAGTAAAGAATGATTAAAAACTGAGTATGGACATCAGAATTTGTTCCATCTACTATAATGCTGAGACACTGCATGCTGCCATGTCAACTCCAGAAATGCATGTTTTCCTGGCAAGACTTCCCAGTTTGATGTACAGTTTAGTGACCTCTTCACACTCCCTTCCAAATGCAGCTGTAATGAGGAGTTACTTATGGCCATCCGTTTAAGTTGAGCAGTTCTTTTCATGCCTGTCTCTAGGATACAATTTAGCAGTTGCCATTTGAGAGTCCTCAAGTTTCATGGGTGAAAGAACTAACAAAAAAATCTTATATGTTTGTGGTGTAAGAAGCATCAGGCATTTCCCCATAGATTTTACTCTTAGCCCAACATTCTTACATAAATTGGATACATAGAACTGACATGAAAATATGTCAGACATGCAAAATTTTCCTGAAAAATATAAAGGATCAGCTACACTTTGTGAGAATTTTTTTTTATTTTATTTTGCATGCCACTTGTCTGGAATATTTCAGTTTTCCCACAAGAGTCCTTTCTACTTCCAGAAGTTCATACAATGAGCATCACATTTTATCTTCCTGTTGCCTGCTTGAAACATGAACTGTATATTTATTAATATTTTTCTTTCATGCTTTAAACTTCAGAAAACTGTACCGATGCCATTTCAGTTTGTATCTGTCTGTAAAGTAAGTTCAAATTAATTTTTTAATCAGTACAGAATTAAAGGATTTTTTTCTTTGTTCAACCATACTTAACTTCAAACCCTTTGGACTAGTCAGAGATTTAGAGAGAAATTTCTTATTAGAATGATCACTCAACAGATCTTGGTCAGGCTAGGAAAAATTCCTTGATCCTCCCAAGAACATTCCTACATGGTGAGGGTCAACTTCTGTTTCCTACTGACATAATTCTCTTCTGTTTGCTTAGTATTTGGTAGTGTAGTTAATCTGATACTTGTGGATTATCCCAAGGCACCCAGTAACAACTGCTATATACATGATAGGAATGTTACAGGCAGTACAGATATCAACATCTCTATGTTAAGGCTATCTGACTCTCTTTTTATTAGCTTTCGAGTTTTTCCCATGCTAATACTCTAAGCTAAAATTTTCTGGTTTTGAGGCTGTCTCAGAGCTCATTGTTTAGGGATTTTCAGAAAAAATAGTTAGGAAGGTTGTTTCTGAGGTTGGAATGAGGCCATCTTACATCTGATATCACCAACTCATACATAAAAGTATTTTAGAGGAATTTGTGTCCTAATTTTTGGAATACAATTTCAAAATTCAATTAAAAGAGGAAGTAGCTCGACTTGGAAATGTCAAAAATGCAGTTTGGGAGTTACTCTGAAGAGCAGATCAGGGGAGTCAGGAGTGTGGGAAAGCAGTGTTGGTCAGGAGATAGCAGCAAGGAAGTGGATCTGGGGACTAGACAAGAGAGATGAAGGCAGAAAGGACACCTTGTGATTTGTGTCACATATAGGGGTCAAATAAGGGGAGAGGGCTAGACAGAAGAAAGACAGAGAAGTATAGTAGCAAGAGAAGAAGAAATAATAGAATCATAGAATCATAGAATGGTTTGGGTTGGAAGGGACCTTAAAGATCACCTAGTTCCAGCCCCCCTGCCAGGGGCAGGGACACCTCCCACTAGACCAGGCTGCTCAAAGCCCCATCCAGACTGGCCTTGAACACCTCCAGGGATGGGGCATCCACAGCTTCTCTGGGCAACCTGTTCCAGTGCCTCGCCACCCCCACAGTAAAGAATTTCTTCGTGTTATCTAACCTAAGAGAGAAGCTGTCTTGGTAGAGAATACTTACAGATAATTTAACACCCTCATTGCAGAACTGAACTTTGAAATGTCCGAGTCCATGGCTCCCAAGAGGTACATGTGAAACCTGTAGGAAAGTGTTGGACCATCCTTGTCCAAAGCCTGAGTCATTATTCAGCCACTGCTTTTCCCACTGTCTCTGCAATGTCTGGCAGAAGTCTGTTCCGATGATCCAGCCCGTGGGTAAATGTGGTTTGACATGAAGGAATTTCTGGGTATTTTCAATAGGTCTTATATCACTTTGTGAACCTCTAAATAATGAGGCATGGTACAAGAGCTAGAATAATTTGTTCTTTTTATCCTACCAGCTTGACTGTCTCATGGGTTTGTCTTGCTGTTATAGAGCTTGGATGATCAATAAGAAATTAACTCCCTTTCAGAAGCTGGTTTTTATGAGTCCAGCATTGACTTAAACTTCCAGTTCCATATGTGACTTTAGCATATTCTGCCTTCCCCTGTTTCTGTGTAATGGGCTCAATGTCCTCATTCATTCACTGTGAGATTTTAAGTACTCATTCTTCTTTGTCTTCACTGTTACTTTTCCATAACATTTTACACATTTGGTTTTTTTGCTACACATTGAATTGTGAGGCCAGGTAACAACTTCCTAGTCAAAGAACAAATTGTGGACTCATAGAGACTTTAAGCAGGAAAGGCCAAAGGGACCTTGGAAAAGTTAGATAGATGGTAACACTTAAGGCAAAAAATCTGTTCAGGCTTATCAGAACAACGTGTGAACTCTGACATCTCAGTCATTTACTGTCACTGTAACCTTTAAAGGCATGTTTTGTTCATTTTGGTCTTTGGTAAGCACCTCTGGATCTTGTTCATTTTAGACTTGCTTTTAGGAGGGGAAGAGTCATCCTCTGGAAATGCCTGTGTCTCTGTGTTGACCACAGAAAGAGGCAGTCTAAGACTAAGACTTGTATAACCAGCTTCTGAGTTAAGTGAGAAAAATACGTATTTTTATAGTTGGCTCTCAACCCATCACAATTGGAATTTTCCAAAAACTCACTTTCCTACTCAACGTTTTTTCTTCCTTAGCAAGCACAATCCCATTAGTTTTAAAATTCTCCTTGTGGACCTTCTCCTTTTCCTCATGGAAATAATAATGATAAAAAAAAAAAACAAACCCACAACACTTTTTTTTTAATTTACCTGGGAAAGGGTGCTCTTTCACATCTTTGTAAGTTGTCGTGAAGGTGCAGAATGGACCTAAACAGGGACCGTCCATAAGATAACACCGTTCCATGATACTGTGCCATGACCTGCTTACTATTTTTACAATGCAGAACCATACACCAAATCTGCTTTCTATCATAAAGGCAGATGACTAAATGTAGTTGTGAAATAGGTTGTCTATAAAACAATCCAGTAAAGATCAAAGAAGGTCTTGGGCTGGCTTTGTGTTATGAAAGCTTTTAAACACATTTCCTTTTGGCTGTGTGTTCAACCTTGCACAGACTTCTATGATGCAGAAGTCTGATGACGTTTTAATTATATCTGGGACCGAATTTCTAAGAAAATCAGCATTCTAACCAGGCCAAACCTCAGAAAAGAGTTTTCATTCTCTTTTTTCCAACATTAATCTGAGATCATTTTCTTTTGCGGCACCACAGCCGTTCTTACATAGATCTGACTTTTGGAGGCCATATGTCTAAAAGGCAGTTGGAAGCTACTGATTTTCCTGGCAGAACTAATCACTGCAGATTTATATGATAAGGTCAGACTGTGGCCTACCAGGAGCAGATGTCGCTATTGTATCTTTAAAAAGAAAGATGATAGACACCCTCTTAACTGAGATAGTGGCAATGGTTACTGAACAACTTGTATCCCTACGGCTACACCACTGACACTATTAGCCAGATGTCTTTCAAGTTTATTTGAACTACAGCCCCTGTAAGCTTAATTGTTACTGTTTCTCTGTGACATGTTAAAGCTGTCAATAGGCTGATCATCTCATAGCAGTCTTTTAATCGACACACAACAACAGAGAGACACATAACCCAAATTTACATCCTGTTCACACTGGGCTGATGCACACCTCTGAGGAGAACGCAGGGTGAAAAGGCAAGCTGACGCTTCAGCATCAAAAAGCAACTCTGTAAGAGCCACTTAGGCCATGTGGTGCAAATAACCTCATCCTCTGGTTATGTGCCACTCATCAGCTCCTTTCAGAAGGTGGTTTAAGAGACTAGAAGCAGTATTTTGCTGAATGTATCCTACTCCATAGTCCACATATCCCTACAAGTAACCCCAGGTTGGCTAAAGAGATTGCACCATTGCCATTTACAGAGTGAAATCCACTCTTTTATAGGTGGTGTCTAGCTTTACTTTACAATCCAAGAGGCTGAAATGGTAATTCTAAACAAAAGTCAGGCAGTTAGGTTTTTATTAATTACTAAAAACTTGATTTCCAACAAACAAAGAACCTCAATCTAATTTTGGCACACAAAATGTACACGCAGCTATTCATGCTCCAAATATTCCACTAATTTACATATACTGGAAATGAATCTGAGAAAATCATAACAACAAGAAAGCACTGAGGAATTTAATAAAGGACACAAATCAGGACTTAGTTAACTATCTGTGATGGTGCAAAAAATAAACAATTTGTAAACATCTAATAACCTTTCACTGAATTTGAAAACACAAACTTTGTTTATTCTATTGAAAAAGGATCCTCATTATACATAAGAACGTGGCCTCAGTGGACTCACATGAGTATAACTCAATGAAAGTTATAACTACAGTTCTTAGTCAAAGAGGCTGAGGCCAGGAATATGCCTTCCTGCCTACTTTCTGTCTGAAGAGAAACGCATTACAGCTGACCAAGAATGTTTCTTCGAGATTAAACCTGAACAGGGTTATAGACTATCTACTAACATTATGACAGTAATATTATGCAAATCATACAGAAAACTGAAATTTTAAACTAAGTCTAAAAGCCTTTAAAATGACCTACTCCAAACAGCCATCTTATTTTTAACCTAGTATCCAAAATTCAGTGGCAGGAGTATCACTTGCCCTCCCAAGTTCTACAAAGAAATTGAAAAACAACCGCACATAAAAGCCTATTTCTCACAAATTATATAATTACATCTCCATAGACTTATTCTCTAGGAACTAATGATTCTGAAGGTGTGTTGAGTTGATTAAAAAACAGGGGCCCAATTGCTAGTTGCTTTTGAATGTGGGATCCAATGACATTTTAGTATGATTTGGGATGTTTGAAAGAATAAATAGAGACATATAACCAGTTTTATGTAAAAAAGTCTTCAATTATGTCGGCATGCACACGGTGATAGCTGGGTACCTCCCTCTGCCATCCTTAAGTACATCAATCTGCCATAGTAATTCTGGGGCCCAAAGGAAGGAAGAAGCTGAACAACAGCTAATCTAAAAAAGCATTTGTGTAATTTAACAGAACTATTTATCAAAATTACACTGCTTACTTTGAAAGAAAAACATGACTGACTTTTTCTATCTCAGTACTGAAAGCACTTAATAAGAAATTTGGTAGGAAAGCTAGTATGAAAATATGTTCTCTTCTTATTTTCTATATGGGCATTTCTTATTCAAGCCTATAGCCTTACTTATACAGCAAGTTCCATTTCAGTCAGAGACAAGAATATCTAGGTGTACACAGAGCCATCAACACCTCCTCTTGTAAGTGTAACAGGTGTAACAGTACATGATTAAAATGATTAAGATTTTCAGGGCATCTTCCACCGCAAAATATAAAAACACCCTCAGGCATGACTAATCTATGAAATAAACAGATCCATGAGGAAGTAAGAAATATTACAGATGTGGTAGAAAGGAGTGGATCTTGCCAAACACTAGGAAGATTTTTAATGAAAAAGGTTTTTGTTTTTCCTGATTTTCTTTCAGATTACAACATATAAAATCAGCAATGTTGTATGTTTTAGAATTTTTTCACTAGCTCAAGGACAGAAATTTAATTTTCCTTGACAGCAGGATCAAGAAAATAATGAAATGTTTTTCTGAGCAAAATTTAAACTCTTCTGCTGTCATGTATATCAAATGTTTGTCAGTTGTTTTCCCTAGAATCTTTTCAACATACATCCATCATAGATACAAAGCTATTGTAAGTAGAGCATAGTAACTGTTGTAGTAATAGTTGTAAGTGAAGGATCTTCACTGTGGGTGGCTGAAGAGTTAGTAATGCAGAGAGCTCCTACGAGGGGCTTTCTCAATACAGCTACGTTCAGTAGTTGTATGTACCTGAAACAATATACTAAAACTGCTGAAGTTTTCAGATTACACAAAAATTTGAGGTGGTCTCCCTTAAGAACATATATTTTGATTCAATGAAATGTGAGAAAATAGGAATTAATAACTCTTGATCATTAATTGAACAATGCATCCAAGACTGTGTCAGGATTATGAAAAAGCATGTAAACCTTGGATGCACATACATAGGCAAACACCAAGTGGAACAGTGAAGATATTTTTATCACTCATTTGACTGGAAAGCTCTATAATTTTTGGTGTTCGTATTTCAAAATATATACATTGATTTTGAATACAAGGAATTAAAAAAAAAAGAAAAAAGAAAGAAAATAATATAAGAAAAGGAAAAGGAAAAAGGGATAAAGTGTATTGGAAAAGGATGAGAATATCTGAGGAGGAAGAAAAGCTCAGACTCCCAGACTCAGACATGCTCAAAATTTACATCATCAAATAATCTCTGAATCGGGACTCTGAAGGAACTGGCATGGGACGTTCCAAACCCAGTAGCAAGTAATTTGAGTGAATCTGTCTCATCTGGGACAGATGAGGGGAAAGATCTGGGGAAAATTAATATAAATATATTTTATAAAGGAGAAGAGAGAGCAAATCATATCTCAATAATGCTCAAAGATTTTAGAGTAAATACTGAAACAAGAATAAGTGAAGATAGGGAGAAAAATTGGATAAAAGCAAGATGGATTTACCAAAGGAAGCTCATGGTACCTTTTATGCTACGATAGGCCTTGTAGAGAAGGAAAATGCAAAATATCTAATTCTGTAGTTGTTAGCAAAGCATTAAGCCCAGGGGCAAATGGAGAATTATTAGTTAACCTGCAGGAAATGAAGAGTGCTACAAGAGCTGGACTTTTGAATGAAGAGCCATTCAGGCTGGCAGATAAGTAGCTAGCAAGCTGCCTTGGACATGACATTGTCTGAAGGCCATTATTGACCTGTTTTCTAGATGTTTTCTGAATGGAATTTCATAATTATGCAAGGAATTGCACCAGTAAGAGTGATACCTAGACTTGAATCCAGATTTTCTGTATTTTTTTAGCAACTGTTAAATGTCACCTTCATTGAGGATTTGGGGGCAGAAGAGTGAGGAAGAACAGTAAGAACAATTCAAATTAATTGAAGAATTGCTTGTTTGCTTTTTTAGTTTTGAGAAAAATGTACTTAATCCAAATGAAAAGACAAATGAAAGGCATTCTTCTGCATTTGAACAAGGGGTGTCTGATGACAGCATTAACATGTATCATACGATTAACCAAAACAAATAGAAGTAAAGTTACACATTTTTACCCAAGCTGGGTCTGAACTTCAGCGTTTCTAATCTAGCGTAACACAGGTGGCTTCCAGGGATATTGCAGTGAGGGACACATCTTTGAACAGTCACACACTTATGCTTACAGAAATGCATCAATAGAACACCATGCAAACCTCAGCAACATGTAGGCAACACATCCACCACCAGTGACATGTACACAGACTCATCCCCACCTCTGCAAAAAATGTACCGAATTGCAAAAATGCCACAACCATCAACTTTACTTTCTTCTTCCTTAATGTGAACCATGAAAATTACCATGCAAATTTAAGATGCCTTATGTGATTAGCTGAGAGAAAAATATGACCAGAAGAAAAATAAGACCAGTTCTGGTCAGCAGAACTTTTCTTGAAGTAGAACCACCTTTGTTCTTGTGTGGTCTCCTAGAAGTGAATCTTCTCAAAACATAAAGTAACTAACTAAATAAATGCAAGACAATAATAAATATTAATGTCCCTCTTCATTTGATGAATATCAGTCCATTCCTGTGCACCCATTTCCACCATATCATTGTGAGCATTCATGGAAAGGAAAATGAAGAAATGCTAAGAAAATAATATCACTAAGGAGAAATGCAGTTAACTGCTGTAAGGTAAGTAAATAAGCATGGCTATTAATATCAGTAAACCATAAATAGGTTGAATTATATCATTGTTGATTAGCTTATAATTTTTATTGCCAGAAAACATGGATCGAAATAGGAAGAGTATGTTTTGTAGGAAGGGGAATAAATTAGTTTCCTTATAGCCTTTTGACTGATGTGAACTCAATTAGTTCTTGAATAGAGTGAAACATAAAGCTAATTACAAATAAATAAGTAAATAAATAAATAAATATGGTAATAACTTGCAAGAACTGGCAAGTCTGCAACAAATGTATGTGGAGATACATTGTTTTGTTTCTGGTGTATGCTGTAATAGATATTTTTCCCATTGCTCTAATTTCCCCAGCATTTCATTATATGACTATATCAAATTGACTAGTCTATGGTTATCACCAGAGCAAATTTCTCCCTGTTCACTTTTCAAGAGTACCAGAGACAGCCTCGATGAAACAAGGAACGTTACAGCAAAATCGATTTTCTTCACCTTTGAACTANTGTGGATGACAGCTTTCAGAGCCATTTCAGAGCAAAATGGATGCTTATAAGGACGAGTACTATAAGAGGTCCCACTTTTAATACGTATGCCCAAGTATTTGTTTGGGAAATGATGGTGTACTGACTGGGGAGCTGAAATGCTGCCATCTGACTCCTCTGACCATTCCCAGCTAAGCAAGATGATTTGGATTTTAAATATTCATCAACAATACAAGTAACAGCTATATGAGCACACCCAAGTAATTAATGTGCTAGGGGAAGCTGTGGTCTGTGTGTGGATGTTCTTATAAGGGGAAAAAGAGACAAAACACACATTAGAGTGAAAAAAAAATATGGGAATTATTTGTTCAGCTTTAATCATCATAATCATTATCAGGCCACAGCTGAATGACGCTCTTTCTCCCAGTTAGAGACCCACAGCCAGCTGTAATAGTTTCATGAATTGCTCTCTTTCATCTCTTCACTTCATCCTGTGGGACCCATGACTCCATCTGTGGGAGTTTTGAACATATGGAGCGATATCAAACCCCCAGACTGTTCTCTGTGGCCTTTCAAATTTCTTGCGATCAATTTGAATTCTTTGAGTATGGGGTTTTGTGCCCTGTTGGGGCTTTCATCCATTCCATTTCTCTCCCCAATTCTGCCTCTTGATCTCTTCAGACTCTGTGAATCCCGTGTTTCAGGGACGCGCTGTACCTGGTGAGACCATACTTTGCTGTTGGCCAGCCACCCTGCTGTATCTATAGAAAAATGGAGAACATGAGGAAGGCTGCAGATGCCCAGGCCCTTGCCAAGAGGAGGGAGACAGCGTGGCAGAGGCAGCACCCTCAGGCATGGGGCTGCAGGTCTGTCCAGGAGAGGGACTCCCGTCCTCTATTTCCACCCAAAGTTCCTGCAGGATGGGTCCCCACAGCCACCAACACATGCTGCAGTGGGAATAACCCACATTCCATGGGGTGGTTGTGCAGTTAAGGAAAGGACCTGGCATGATTCTGGTGAAACACAAGCGTGGGTCTCATTGCAATAAAAAAATCCTTTTCAGACTGAGATCGTTCAAACATTTGCTATAATTTATTAAGCCCTCAGAAAGTGTTTGGTATTTTATTTCACCCAAATAAGTGAAAAGAAGCTAGGTCCAAGCCTTCAAACTCAGTTTGGCATTCACCTCCTACAGAAATGTATGGTGTCTGGTCCCCTGAACAACTTTTATCATCCAGCTGAACCACTGAAGTTACCATTTTAGTTGTGTTCACTTGCTTCTCAGCTAAAACTACTACCAACTTCAGTATGTTTTACTTCTAAATAAGGATTGAATCTAAACCATCTAAAAGCTTTGAGATTTGGGCTGTCTTTGAACATATTTTTGAACATATTTGAACATATTTGCCTGGAGAAGAAAAGGCTCCAGGGAGACCTTATAGCAGCCTTCCAGTACCTAAAGGGTGCCTATAGGAACGATGGGGAGGGACCCTTTATCACGGAGTGGAGTGATAGGATGAGGGGTAATGGTTTTAAACTGAAAGAGGGGAGATTTAGATGAGATATTAGGAAGAAATTCTTTACTGTGAGGATGGTGAGACACTGGAACAGGCTGCCCAGAGAAGCTGTGGATGCCCCATCCCTGGAGGTGTTCAAGGCCAGGTTTGGATGGGGCTTTGAGCAGCCTGGTCTAGTGGGAGGTGTCCCTGCCCCTGGAAGGGGGGTTGGAACCAGATGATCTTTAAGGTCCCTTCTAACCCAAACCATTCTATGATTCTATATGTAAATACAACAGACCAAAATCCATTTGACATACAGAAAGCACAGTACTGCAAATAAAATGAAACAATAATATTACAGCCTGAACAATAAGGATAGTCTTAGCTGTTTAAAAGTCAGTGCTGTATTCTTTTCCTGTTGTAACTGAAAATATCAATATCTTTGTGATAGAATGTGAAACTATGTAAAAATGTTGTAATAAAAGCAGGTCTTCGGGTAATAAATCTGTTCTGAATCTAGTAAAAGGGTTTTTTTGGAACCCAGAGCAACAACGTGGGATTTACTGAGCATTTTCAGTGCTCATTTACGTTGCACTTGGTAGGGGAATGTTCCTTTGTGGAGGCTGAAAATATTTGGCAGACGTAACATGTTCAGCAGCTCACACGTGGGGAAAGAACACAAAAATTCTGTAAAACGGTTAAGGACACATTTAACTGTCTGTAGATGGATATTTGTTTTGTCATATTGTCCTGGTTTGAGGACACATATATACTGTAAGGCCAGGGCAAAAACAGTTTTCAGATTACAGTTTCCAACCATGAGTTAGAAGCCTAGGGTTCCACTTACAGCTCTTTCCGTAAGTTATTGTGTGACACCGGTTAAATTATGTAGGAACCAATTTAGCAAAACACTTAAACATGTGCTTAGTTTTAAACTCAAAGTCCGACACCACTGAACAAGCTTTTGTGTATAAGCACTTTGTTGAGTAAAGACAAAGTCTGTAAATGATGGTAGCAAGATTTCCCTCTTTGACAAGATTATTGTAAAAGTATACCAGCTGTACTTGTACAGCCCTTGGCCATTTGTTCTGACAAAATGTGTTAGCATTTGTATCTGGGTACATTTTATACCTGGAAATTATTTAAGAAAGGTTGAATATAAAACACTACTCCCTCTGAATCAAAGAATGGAAAACTAAGTATGTGGTTATGAGGCCCATTTTCTGACTACTTATGCACCAGAACTTAAACTAAAGCACACATAAACCTTCGTCAAAAATAACTTTCTCCCTCATCATAGATGAATTCACTGTCCCTTGTGTAATGTATTCCATTATTCAAAATGTGCATTTAGCTGGAGTACTTACAAAATACTGTCTGAGGAACCACCCAGGTCTTTCTCCCTATCACTATAACCTCATTCAGAAAACTGAATGGCTGAGTCACGTGCTAATCTGAAGTAATCTGTTTCAGTTTTGGAACCCAGATATAGTGAACTATGAAAATCAAACCTCACCACAGAAAGAAAAAAAACTGCATTGCTGTATCTCACGTATTTGTTTGGAATGTAAAAAAAAAAAGAAAAAAAAAGAAAAAAGTGTCTTCTCCATTTTAACACTGAGTTTCATGGATCTTACATTAGTAGAAATATAGGATATGAATCCACAGATGTTCCAGTAGCACTTGTAAAGGAAACTTGGAGATTCACAGATTTCAAGGCTTTTGAGGACTGTTAAAATATTCAATCTAATCTACGTAACAGAGGCTTGGAGTCCTACCCCACTGCTGTTGTACTGATACCAGTAACCAGCTGCTCAGAAAAGGTCAGCAGTTCCACGGACAAAACTTAGAGCTTGTGAAAATGATTACATTTGTGAGATTAATTTTGCTGAAGTTACACGGGAAATCAAAACATTATGCTGCAGTTACTATTATTTTTTTTTAACCTGGAATACAGAATGAAGATGATGTTTGCTATATAAGGTAGTTCATGACCTGTACAATCAACACCAGAGAACCGCTGTGGACCAGCCTCTTCCTGCTCATACTGCTGTCTTCTAGTTCTGGTATGTCTATATAGAAGGAAAGAAAGATTATTTACAGTATAAATCAACGGTCACAGAGTTGCTACTCTCAGCGTATAATAAATGCAATAATAACTGATTTCCCCCAAAGTAGCGATTATAGTCATTTAACGGGTCTTTGCAATTACCTTTGTGGGAATATTGATGCTCTTACACGGTGACTTTACAGGCTCTCATAATGCACCTGATACTCACTGATGTTGGAAATTGTAAGACACGGGGAGATACTGCCTCAAAGAATAAAAGACTAGATGCGGACGCAGAAGAAATGAGTAACAGTCCCAAAGTTATCATTAGTTTGATGCGTGAGCCCTGCAACTTTTTTCCTCTCTGTTCCTCTGTCCGGAGTAAATATGTTCAATAGATGAAAAAGGCTAATCCTTGCCATTACTAATGATGATGATTTATTGTTGCCTATTCTTATAAAGTGTGGTAATTCCTACAAATGAAGCAGGGTAAGTATAAAGACCTAACTTCAAGAATTCCCATGAAATGTGCAACCACAAGCTAATGCTTTCAGACATTGAAAATGGGAATTATTCATGTAAATCTTCACTCACACACATAAAAGTTGCAGCATAGTGTCCATTATTTTATGAATGCATAGTCTTCATTAAAAATAATGTAAAGTGTATATACAATCCATAACATAATTAAAAAGTTCTTGTGGCATGCATGAAACTAAACTTTCTCTTCAGCCTTCTGACTCTACTGAAATTGCTGTGAAAAATTCTTCATGCCCGTGGGACAGCATTTCAGAAAGAATGTTTATCAGCATGAGGAAAGATTCCAGGACTGCAGGGTAAGACCTGAAGGACTCTTCGTATTTGTGCAATTAGATCCATTTCAATTAGTGTGGATGCTTTTGTGGGAAAAGAAAAAAAAAAAGTCAATCAGGATTTCACCCAGCAAAACTCATGGAATTTGTCCTCTGGCATCATGCCACAGTAGCTTCAATTTTATCAGAAAAGCAGCCAAAAAAAAAAAAATTCTAGTATGTATAGCATATTCTACTTCTTTGGTGGGATTTCTTCTAATGTAGGAGAGTTCAAGCCTTGCCCCAAACTAAGCTAAGTCAGAATGTCAGTGATAAACTCTTAGAAAAAACCAAGGATTATTTGACGGACATCCAGCAAATTACAATTCTTTCTGAGACAGTGCCGTACCAGAATCCTGCCATTCCCCAGTGACTTTCAGTAATGCAAGTCACTGTGCACGATGCCCACATGATCCAAAATGGAAGTCCCCTAGGGCTGGTGCAGCAGGGAAAAAAAGCAAAAACCCAAATGGTAGACTGAAAAATGCAAAGGGAGGTGGCACAAAGACATAAGAAGTTAAGGACCTGCGCTCGTGCCTGATGTGCCAATCTGAAGCAAAATGCAATGAAAGGTAAAACACTACAGAAAACCACTAGTATGAGAACTACTGTTACCTCACTCATGTTCCTAAATGTTAGTAAATCTGACTTTATTATCTCTCTAATTACCATTGCTCACTTTCACCTTGTACTAAAAAAGCAGGTGGCTTGAGAAACGTGAATACAATTCCAATGTTTGCGTGTGTACATCTGCTAGCTGGGGAATGCAGAGTGCGCATTCGTTCCCATGGGCCTTTCCATCAGGAATCATGGAAAGGAGAGTATGTTTACCTCTTCCACCTTGTGGAAAGTGAGCAGTGAGCATTTTCACAGTCGTGGAAAGAACGGAAGCAAATCTGTCTTCTTAAAGGTCATCATCCTCTATACAAATCACTCCGCTTGAAACAATATGCTATCAAACCTTCGTTCCTGCAAGGCCCACAGAGATGGAAAGAAGAGTTTTGCTATGAGGTAGCTGGTTAAAAGCATTTGCGATAAAATTTGTCGTTTTGCTTTGCACTGTCTTTTTAGTGACTTAAAAATTTCCACTGTAAAAACTGTTCTTCTATGAATGCACCAATAGTGAACTGCACTGTGTCAAAGATACCTTCTAGGTGTCTTAAACACTTTGTTGCCCTCTCTTCTCCAACTGTAAACCCAGAGCAGCTTCCTGACGAGAGTCATGCCAGTGCTGTTCAAAGTCCTGTGGAAAACACACCATGCAGCTACATATATAGATATAAAGACTAAGTCTTAATATAGTGGGGAGAATGAGTAAACTCAGTAGAATTTGAGGTTTTGTGAACTTCATTAGCTATTTTTTTAAATTCTTGAGGTTTCGCAAAACTGAAAACCAAATGTCTTAGGAAGACAAAAAAGCTCTCTCCCTCCTAGCTTGGCTCAGTCCCCTGGACCCTGTGAGAAAGGGGAAGGCTCCTTGGCTCCCGCTACCCTGCAAGGCCAAGGCCAGCCAAGTTGGAAGGAGCTTCCATGGCAAAAGGAAAGGCAGCGATGCTTGCGTTGGCGTTTTCTGCTCTAGTGACAGATTGAGCCATTCAAAGTCTTCCGACTTCTGAAACATCAACATTTGATTCTACTGGAATTTCAAATTGTGATGAGCAAAGTTGATGACTTCCTATGGTGTTTTTTCTTTAATATTTGCGATGTTTAACATCTTTTTTCTAAAAAAAAAAAAATTGTGGTGTTTAGCCATCTGTACATTGGACAGGGCTCCATTCCTTGGATTCTGCAGGCAACTCAGCCAAATCCATGCGGCTTTGCATCAGCTGCAGGATCCTTCCACAGATATTCTGCAACCCCAGTTCGGGCCTCAGCAGCGGGGATCCTGGTCTTCTCGTTTGACTTCTGCAACTTTTCGACATGTCAGGGCAGGTTCTGTGGACCCACGACGGGGTTCCATTCTCCTGCTCCACACGGAGCATGGTGCCTTCAGCCACGCTGGCTGCTCCTCAGCAGGGCAACCCACCAGTCCAAGTGCTGGGACTGGAGCCCTTGCTTGTGGAGATGCTTTCCACTCCTCCCAACGAGACTGGCAGCAGCGTAAGAGTGAGATTTCTTGTGTGCTGCTTTCATAAGACCGAGGCAAGGCTCCCTCCACCAGGAGCGCGCCTAAGCAAGCCCACCGTGCCTTCACTGAGATGAAAGGGGATGGTGCTGCATCCCACGGAGGAAGGAGGGATGGGCGTGCTGGGGCTCACTTGAGAAGCTGCTCCAATAAGCGCTTCACAAACGGAGGGGGGAAAGGTGACTGGGGCATATCTGCTTTCTTTAAAAAAAAAAAACGACAAAAAGGAGAGGACGGGGTCCTCGGGAAGGCTGAGTTTTGCGGCAGCGGCGGCAGCAGCACGGAGCGCTCTCTCTCTCAGCCGGCCAGGCTTCGCGAAGCCCCTGGCCGGGCCGGGCCGGCCCGGAGGGGCCTGTACCGCCCTCCCCGCCCGCGGGGACGGGGCTCGGGAGGCCCCGGCAGCGGGACCTGGCGCCGCCTCCCGGGGGCTCCGCCACGCCG
>VYZM01000594.1:0-39863 GCA_013398915.1 Dromas ardeola
GACTTTGGGCTTTTCTAGTTTGGGGAAATGAGACTGAGGGGTGACCTCATTACTCCCTACAGCTNGTGACCTCATTACTCCCTACAGCTCCCTGAGGAGGGGATGTGGAGAAGGAGGTGCTGAGCTCTTCTCCCTGGGATCCAGTGATAGGACGTGTGGGAATGGCTCAAAGCTGCACCAGGGGAGGTTTAGACTGCACATGAGGAAACATTTCCTTACCAAGAGGGTGGTCAAACACTGGAACCGGCTTCCTAAAGAGGTGGTCAATGCCCCAAGCCTGGCAGTGTTTAAGAGGCATTTGGACAATGCCCTTAATAACATGTGTTAAGTTTTGGTCAGCCCTGAATCGGGCAAACAGTTGGACTAGATCCGTTGTAGGTCCCTTCCAACTGAAACAGCCTCTTCCCTTGCCTTGCCTTGCCTTCCCTTCCCTTCCTTTACCTTACCTTCTCTTTTCTCTTTACTTTTCTAGGTACATCCACTTAGCCTTCCTGTATTTTTCTGAAGCATTTCAAAGAGTACAGAACCTCTGAAATCAATGTGGTTTTCTTCAGATACATTGCCATGAATTGCTTCATTTGAGAATGGAAATATCCGTTAGGTATGTGGTTCTCCGGCCAGTGCACAATCACAACCCTGATGGCTTCCAGCGATGCCTTACCCTCTGCTGCAATTTCTGTAAATTTATTCCACATTGGTTTTGAAACTGGATAATTCTTTTTGATCAAATGTGCATGTATGACACTGTTCCCCGTATCAGTTTCAAGTACAGGCTGATCAAATACTCTCAGGAGTATATCTACTATCAATAGTTGTTTTCTTGGTTTATTCTCTACTTCAAATCCTACAACTGACATTGTAACCGCAACCTCTGCATTATGGCAGAGTTATATCAGTCAGTCCCTTTGATGCTATGGATATACGGTATCCAGAGTCAGGTTTTTGCCACAACCTGTCACCTGTGAATAAATAAAACGTCTCATCTGAAGCCCCAGTACCAGACACGCTTTCACAGTGACATTCCAGTCCAGCAAGTCCAAATAAACAAGAATTTTTCACCAAATCCCAATGTTCGCATAAAAAATGCCGTATCAGAGCAGACCAAAGGTCTAACTGGACCATACCCTTTTGAACTCCAAACTTTTTGCACCGATAGTGTTTTGCGGCAAACACTTCAGCACTTCACCTTCTTGCTGGGGGCAGAAATAAATCCTTGTACATGTTGGGAACCTGGCTCCTTGTAATTTCATTTTAAATGGTGAAATATTCCCATTATTCCAATGTAACGATTCCTGCATTGGAAACCACAATTAGCTATTCCCCATTTTGCTTCTCCTTGTCACTCGTCATTTTATAGACTCCTGTCTCCTTCTCGCTTGTTCATACAAAAACCATGCCATATCTTTCATTATCCTCGCTGCCCTTCTCCCTGCCTTTTCCACTTCAATTAAATCGGTTTTGAGACAAGGGAAGCAGAAATGCACATGGCATTTCAGAGGGTTTTGCACAACAGCATGATGCTATCTTCTGGTTTGATCTGTATTGTTTTCCTAACAGTTCCTACGATTCAATTTGATTTTTTCTTTCTTCTTTTTTTTTTGACAGCTTTTGTGCATTGAGATGGTGCTTCCTCTAGAAATTTTTGTTACCATTTCAGCCCTGAGAGGTGACAGTCAGCTCAGAGCCGATCGCTGTATATGTACAATTTGGACGAGTCTTTCTGAGTGCATCACTTTACAGTCTCACATTTTTGCAACAATATTGTACCATGCAAGCCGGAGAGACCCCCTCGAGACACACATGAGACACAGTATAAGAGGAGCTGCAAAAACGTCTCTGCTCTCCAACCAATGAGATATGCAATGAGATGTTGCAATATGAAAACCCTTTCCTGGTAACACTGATGTTCAGGTGGATCTGCCACCACAGGGATCCCGGGGAGAGGCTGGTGTTCCTCAGCAGTCCCGTGTTTTCACTTTGAGAGATCCTGTAGCATGAGGTTACACTCTGAAAGGTAAAGTTTTAGCAGCTGCAGAGGGAGATCTACCCAGGAACGTCACCGCATATGTCTTGTTTTTTGTGTCTTCTGCAACAAGTGTCTAAAGAAACGGGGACCAAGCCCTTTCTATCCTCTCATTTTCCCTGTTTTCTTCTTTTGCAGCTCAGTGTTTGTACTTTAGCCCTTTCTCTAATGCTCCATTTAATCCTTCCTTAACCTACACTTAGCTCCTGATATTTTCCATCACCTTATGGCAAATCGCTGCGCAGTTTTTTAGCCCATGATTGCAGCAGGAAATTTGAACAAAAATTTCAATTCCAAATATCCATTCATTTATTTTTTAAATATTCCCTTGAAAATTCAAATAAATAAATCTGCATTAATACTTACCTTATTGAAACCGTTCTTAATTAATTTATTTTCTAATAAACAATATATCCTTTATCATTATATATCACGTAAAAATTTTGATGGAGCTATTCAATTCAATTCTTTACTTCCCAATAACGACAAATACACCTGACACATACAGCAGTGCTGCATACTATAGTGCTTGTATAAGTTTTATCTTTATAAATACTGATAAAATAGGTAGGGAAATCACAAACTTGAAAATAAAAAGCATCAATATTGTTGACTTGCAAAAAAAAGAATGATTACATCCTCTTACATTGTCATGCAAATGGAGAATAAAATCTTCATCATTTAGGAGGAAAGCTTGGGAAAAATGGCATCGTTATATATATTCAGTATAATTCAGTATAACAAAGCACAGTGAAATACCAGTAGTAAAGTCTAAATTCTGTGGAAATCATTGTTATTAATGTTATACATTTTGATACACACTGACATCATTGGGAATATTTATTAGTAAAAGGTAGAAGTGAAGTAGCAGCAATATCATAATAGTTACTCTAAAAATTTCAAGGTTTTATTCTGAAGGTTATATTTCACATAAAGTGCTTTTCCGGCATTTCCACAAATATTCAAGTTTTCTACATTAGATTCCAGAAGGGGAAAAAAAGGCAGGCAGAGGAGAAACAGCAGAAGTCAGTCTTTTTACAGGTTTTTCCATGTCTACTAGCACACCAGTGCAGGCTCCTTGGCTTTTTCAGTCCTGGCTTTCCAAGGACATTTCAATTCATAAAAGTCTTGCTGCTTATATGCCTAGAATGCCCACGTGGCTTTGCCCAACTTGAGTTTGCCTTGGTTTTAGCCACAGGTGGACTAGCTGTGCCGGGTAGGGTATATCTGTTTAGGTAATGATGTCAGACATAAGGAATATGGTTTCCCTCATGTAATTTTAACCATCAAAAAAGTTAGACAGGTGGTCACAATTAGCTACTTGGGCAACTTCCACAATGAGTGGGGAAGAATCATTTAGAGGGAGGGATTGGTCCAGTCTCAAATACCCACAGAGCTCTCTTTTGCTAAGCTAGATCATGAGTATCCTGGTGAGCCAGTTGAAGGCATCTCATTTAGCTTCCAGCAGCACAGCACGGAGATACCCTCTGGGGGCAGAAGCAAATCCATAAGAAGCAAAGTGTGTAGCATTTCAAGACAAGCTAGGCAATGCTGTTCAATATCATTTGTGGCTTGGCACTGGTTTCACGTTGCCCAGTGGCGGTCTGTTGAGAGCTGATGCAGGCACTGTAGGTCTTAGGCTGCCTTCACACAGACTGTCCAGCAACCCATAGATAGAAAGGACCTGCTGACCCAAAATGGTGGCCAGCAGACGAGGCAATCCCCAATACTGTACAAAAAAATACTCGTATCTCCATGCAGCTTCCTTAATGTAACAAAAAGATATTTAAAGCAGTTTTACTTTTACGGCGCAGTTCATTTATCATCTTGAGCCAACTCCGCAAGGTTTCATCGCACAGTCAGTGAATTCAAACTTATCTGAAGTAATGCCTCTGAATAATTTAGCAAGTCAACTGATTTTTGACTGTATATCCTTTAGACCTCCATTATTATTTTATTAACACATCTTAAATTAAATATATCATTAATTACAGATAAAACCATGGCTATTTGTAACTGTTTTATTGCAAATCAAATTAAAATGTCATGCATCCTTAAACTGTTTAAAAAAAGGACTTCAAAAGATTTTAATTACTTTTATGCTTTCTTAAAACTCATTAAGTAAGTATTTGCGCCACTCTCCAAGGTGTAACGCCATTACTTGATGTTCTTCTACCAACATTAAGTGTCTTTCAGGAAAATATGCTTTAGTCAACACCAGGCTTTGGGCTCAAAAGAGGACTAACGGGGTGGAATTCACCAGCCTGTTACACATCCAGTCACATCTAACGGTTCTTTTGCCCTTACAATCTACCAATGTAAAATTACCCCTTCTCTTTCCCCTCCCTTCTCCAAATCAGTAGTTAAAAGATGGCAATCCACACGAGCTAAATCTTGTACTTTAATTACTAGTCTTATGTTTATATAGGAACCAAGTAGTTCAAAGTTGAATGTGCAGTAATTAAAGTATTTCCAGATGTGTTCAGTGATCCTACTCTGTTTTTACAGCCTCCAGTTGTCACATATTTCCCTTCAGCTGCTCTATTAGACACAAAAGTTAACAATTTTATTTTAAATTGTGTTTTTTGAATAAGAAATATTCCCGGATGTCAGGGCTGGTGTGACCAGTATCTTGATAATGAAAGCTCTGATCCAGCAAAATACTTCAAGATGTTCCTAACTTTCAATGTTTGAATCACTCTCCATTGACTGAAATCTCTAAAAACCCGACAAACAGTGCAGATAATTCCACAGATAATGTGAACCACATTGTGGAATTAAAAATGGAGGGAAAAAAAAACTTTTCCACTAAAATCTGGTAAAGAAAAAGTTCTAATTTTTCTTTTAAAATTGTGCTGGTTTCCCCTTTTTTCCCTAACAGGCTATATAATATGATTATTTATCATGCCTGTGTTTTACACCACTAAGTGAATACCAAGGACTGTTGACTTCCAAACTTACTTTGCAGATGAAACAGAAATAATGGCATTATCAGCACACGAGTAAAATGTTCTTAGCACCAGAAAAAAAGTGCAAAGTGAAAAATCTAATCTCCACCCTGGCAACGCCTGAGTGCTCCTGCCCATCCCAGCAGGAAAATTACCAATTGAGCAAGCGGCAAAGATGATAGAAGAGGTTTCTCATGCAGAGAGATGCGCTGTAAGCAAGGGAGCACAGCTGTAAAATCGTTAGGATGAATAAATTTGTGCACAACGCGAAAAAAAAAAAACAACACCACAACCTACAAACTCTAAAAAGCTTAGCAGCAGCTAACAACTTGACAAACCTTTTTATTTTCCTGATTGGTTTTGATAGGCCCTAATTAAAGTCCTATCTGGCAAGTTTCCGTGAAATCAGAAGAGCTTAAGAGAGTCATCTCTCACGTTTTCAGGCTTCTGAGCCGTTCCCCTCCACACATATCTACCTCCACCCACTCGGGAGATTAAATATAACAGTCCAGACAAGATGAAATGCAGTGCTCCTACAGTTTTATTTGATTTATTAAAAGGAGAGAAGTAACCAAGTGGGAGGAAAATAGGTCAAATGTTCGAGATCCTTATGAAAAGCTAAAAGTATCACTCTTGATTTTCAACGTTTCTTTCAAATTGGTGTGTTTTCAAGAAGACATTAAGGTACAGGAGGGGCCTGGAGCCGAGGAAGGAAGCCTGGGCCACTTAAGGATGCTGATGAGTGGAGGGAAAAGCAAAGAGATGACTTTTCGATTGTCAAGTGAGCATCCCACAGCCCAAAGGCACAGTAAAGGTGCCACATTCTTGGCCAAGAGACAGGACAGCAGAGCAAGGCATTTCTAGCATCTATGAGACAAAGCTGCGGCCATCTCAGACTCCTCCGTGAAGTTCTGTAAAACACATTCCCACAAGGAACTTTTTCTCCTGGGCATTAAAAGGGATGTAGGGAACATGATGATGATGAACAAGAAAAAGCTATTTCCCCCCCCCTCCACCTCTCTGGTTTCTGTGGGCCTCAGCCTCACCTCTCTGATTTGACACCCTGTCCCTTAATTCCATTTTTCTCCATAAAACCATCCAGCTGTCTCATAAACCTCTCTTTGCTCTTTGCTTCAGTGGCCTTATTGGTTTTATTATTCCACCTATTACTGCATACTGGTCCTCTAAGGAGTATGTCCTTTTTCATCCAGGTGTAGACCTCGCTATTATCAGTCCTGGGACATCCTGCAGGTAATATTGTCCTCTAATTAACAACCAGTGGAAAATAGCTGGGGACCACAAGCAGCTACTGAGTTTGTATTTTGTGATAAGCGTTAGCAGAGTGCCCCTGTTTGACCATGTTCAAGTCAGCTTTCATGCCTGGGAGAAAGGAGCAATGACATCTGGTGGTTAGACGCTGAAGTCAAGCCAGAAAGAAAGTTCAGACAGAAATAGGGAGTGATTTTCCTAGGGGGTTCCTGGGAAATCACCTATCTAGGAATACAAAAGCTTCTCCAAAACTTGGAGTCTTTAAATGATGGTTTGGTGTGCGTTGGTGACTTCAGGAAGGTCACCAAAAGTAGGTACAAAAATGAACTTCTTCAAAAATGATTTGAAGTCAATTTAGAGCACCTTTGGTCTGGATTCGAGCTGGTCCTCCTGGCTCTGGGTCCCTGGGGCAGAAGCTCAGGCACAGCCCTTTCATCTCAGCCTTTCCTCCAGGCGTAGCTCTCTGCATTCAGCCTCCACACCTTCCCCCTGACTCCCACCCTACTCAGCCTATCTGCTCCTGGTTTCACTCTTTAGAAGACACAATGATCAACAAGCAAAAGGAAAAAAAAGAAAACATTTGGCATAGGAATTTTTTTGGTTGAGTCACATTACTTTTAGAAAGCACTGGAGATCTACAATCTTTACAAAATAACTGAAGGTTTCCAAGGATGCTGTCCTGCTGGGCCAGACCTCGTTGGCATTTCAGAGGTCAACCAGCATCTGTGTCTTCAGATTAGCTTTCTTGCATGTGACAAGGGATAAATCTCTTTTCAGATCCCTACATCTCGCACAGCTAGTCACAGGTTCATTTTCTCCACGTGCCCCGCCAAGAAGCATATCCCTTCCTCCCATGTAGAGTAGGGGAACAAGAAGCCCTCAAATTTGTGGCAGTGATCTCACATCCAACAGAATAAAAAAACCATGGGGAGACAACACAGTACTGCCTGTCACATTGCCAAGCAACAAAACCGACCCTCCTTTGAAACATGGTGGGTTAAACTGATTTCTCAAAATAACAAGTCTTTTACTATATGCAAATCATTTTCATTCAAGAGACAGCTCTTTCACCAAGCATATTCTTATTGTCTGTTAAACTGGACTCACAGCCACATGGGCATGCCTTTCCTATAAATTTGATTTTGTCCCCTCCATACACATTCCTACCAAGAGATCCCAGTCAGTATTATGCTCATGCATGAGGTCGTCACATAAAGATTATCTTCACTTTCTTGGGAACAATACAAAGTCAAACCTTTGTCCTTTTTAATTTGGTACAGGGACATAAAGCAAATGATGTATTAGATGGGCGAAACCCATAGACCCATCCAGTTGCAAAGAGTAATAGTTCCTGATGTCATTCACAGCCCAAAGAAGAACATTTTCTGCCACATCGCTCTGCTGTGCCGGGGCTATACATGGTTATATCCATAATTTCTCTGTGATGATCTCTCAGGGATGTGGCAGACTCATTCTTTGATCAGGGCACTGACTGGGTGACATTACTCCGACCTTGCAGTGAACAGGGTGTAAGCACAAAATCAACAGATAACAGAAAATGGGTATTTTACTCCCAACTTGAATTTACAATGCTGTGTGTAAGTCAACAAAGAAAATGGGGTTCATAACTTGACATGCATATATTCAGATTTATCACATGGATATCTTTCTAAGAGATGTGCTACAAACTCAAGAAAAAAATTATTGAACTCGACACAGATGTTAATGGCTGATGTTCTTTGTGCTTTGTTATGCAGAAGGTGGGACTATATAATCATAGCGGTGTCTTTAAAATCTATAAATACAGAGCTCCCCTTGTGATTAAATCATCACACACCTCCATGAGGAAAGGGAGTTATTGTCTCCCCTTTATGGAGTGGGAAATTAGGCACAGCTTTACACCAGTCATAATTATCTTCTCCACCTATGGTTTCATAATGGCTCACTGTGTGGAAAAACTCCGCTGTGTGAGTAATTTATGAAAATGACCATGACTCATTTTTAACCTATCCCCATGACAAAATAGCCCAAAATGTGTCGCTGTAGACATGCCCTTTTAGATGTCAGCAGGAAGGCTCCAGAGACGGGGACGGAAAGGCAGATGCGATCCCAGGGTGTTTCCAGGGGGCTGGAGAAAGCAAGAGGATGGTTCTGCATGTGGACCTTCCACTGTGCTCTAAAGGATGTAGGAGACAGGCTCTCCCCTGAGTCAGGAGGACCATGGGAAGGGGAGGCAGCTCCTGGGCTCCAAGCCTCGCAGGACTTCAGCCCAAGGCACACTGAGAGAAGCAGTCTGAACATAAGGAGCTGCCTCTCATCACCAGAGGGAATTGTGAAGGGATTTTGTGCTTCACACAGCCACTTCTAAAGAGGGGGATGCTGGCTATATAATTTGGATTTCATATGCCAGGCCTCTGCAGAGACTCTGGATTCTCATCAGAATTGCCTCATAGAAAGAACGCCTGTGGGGAAGGGCTATTTTACTTGCTTTTGAATTTTAATAGTAGACTATTTTGTACTGCTACCAGGTGCCTGGAAAGCATCCGGATTCTCTAGAGAAAAAGATCCCTGGGAGACACATTGCATTTCTTGTGTTTTGTATGGGGATGGTGGTCTATAAATGTCAACATGTTCTAGTCCAGGAGTGACCAAAAGTCATTGCAACTGCATTTGACTCTACCCATGTCGAATGAGATTTGGTGACTGCAGTCCATTTATTGTGGGACAGCTGTCATTATCAATGTGTTATGGCAAAAAGAAGAGTAGAGAGTTGGTATGGGACAAGACGTCTTGGGATGTCTGGAACACCGGCCTTGAGTTTCTGTGTTAGATTTGGGATGGAGAGAACTTCAGGGAGGAAGAGAAGAAATCTAGGGAATTAAGTACGAAGTACTGTGGGCAGAAGGGCTTGGGCATTCCCTAACCCTCCTGACCTGGAAAGTCTCAAATGGGAATCTATCTAGGGGCAAGAACAAACCCCCTGAGAACCCTGCTCCTACCTCCTTTTGCTAAGGGAAAATGGTCAGTCTCCAGAGTGGATCTCTCTTTTCTTCTGTGGAGGATCTCAGCAGTGCTATTGGCATTAAATTAGAAGGAACCCAGAGATTGGTTTCAGCTCCGCACATAGGTATTGTGGCCAAGAAGGCCAATGGCATCCTGGGGTGCATCAAGAAGAGTGTGGCCAGCAGATCGAGGGAGGTCATCCTCCCCCTCTCTTCTGCCTTGGTAAGGCCACACCTGGAGTACTGTGTCCAGTTCTGGGCTCCCCAGCTCAAGAAGGACAGGGGACTGCTGGAGAGGGTGCAGCATAGGGCTACCAAGATGATTAGGGGACTGGAACACCTCTCTTATGAGGAAAGGCTGAGGGAATTGGGTCTGTTTAGTCTGGAAAAGAGACGGCTGAGGGGTGACCTTATTAATGCGTACAAATACTTAAAGGGTGGGTGTCAGGAGGATGGGGCCAGGCTCTTTTCAGTGGCTCGCAGTGACAGGACAAGAGGTAATGGGCACAAACTTGAGTATAGGAAGTTCCACCTAAACACGAGGAGGAACTTCTTTACTTTGAGGGTGGCAGAACCCTGGAACAGGCTGCCCAGAGAGGTGGTGGAGTCTCCATCTCTGGAGACATTCAAAACCCGCCTGGACGCGTTCCTGTGCAACCTGCTCTAAGGTGACCCTGCTCTGGCAGGGGGGTTGGACTAGATGATCTCCANCTGTGATTCTGTGATTCTGTATCTATGTGCGGGTGTCTACATTAGCCATGTGTATGAGTTCCTGCTGAAGTACGTCAAGAGTTAATCAGGGCACTCATGAAATCAGGAGAGTAACTGAGTCATGAAGATGCAGTTGTCTGCTTCTGTACAGACTGAATTGCTCCCCAGTCTCCATGGGGTGTATTGACTAGGAGCTTTATTTAGCTGTGCATGCATATGTTCAGGGCATTTGAGATGCTCTGGTGTCCTACCTGGACTCCAGTTGCTTATCCAGAAGTGCACAAGTGTCCCACAGATTCTGTGTCAGATCTATTAGTCCCCTTTCAGATATCCCAGGTACCCCACAAGCTCTGTATTGCACTAAGTGCTTCCACCCAGGCAACACAATGAGCCTTAGACCTCTTGCCTGAACACAGAGCATCTAGTAGTGGACATCTAGTCTAAGCCAGCCCCCTGGGCTTCCTCCATCATCACTGGAGGAATCAATGAGATGTTCATCCCATTGTTCAGTCACACCACTTTCTGCACTGCATCTTCTCCACCACAGCAACCACAGCACCCTCTTGACTATAGCCCATGGTGGCCTCTACCCAGCCTTCACACAGCCTGTGCACACTTGTCATCCATCAGACCCAAATGAGTAACCTGTCCTAGGGACTTCTACCTCAGTGTGCACTGGTGAATGACAGCTCTCCTGTTGGAATATGGCCCAAGGGAGTGAGATAGCTGCTGGACTTCTGACATACCACTTCCTTTTCCCACCAACACCCACAAAGCAGCAAAAGGCATCAGTCCTCCTATGATCAGGAGTACAAATAGTGAATGTTAGCCATAATACTGTGGTCAAACTCCGCACTGCAATACTGACTCCCAGGAACTCAAGTGAGCTGGCCTAGCAAAGGGTAAACATGAGTCTTTAACAACTGCAGAGCTTTTTGGTCTCCACTACACAGCCTTATCTAATTATAGATTCATACAATCATAGAAAGTTTTGGGTTGGAAGCGACCTTAAAGATCATCTAGTTCTGACCTCCCTGTCATGGGGCAGGGACCCCTCCCACTAGACCAGGTTGCTCAAAGCCCCATCCAACCTGGCCTTGAACACCTCCAGGGATGGGGCATCCACAGCTTCTCTGGCCAACCTCATCTCCCCCATGGAAGATGGGGGGAAAAAACTACGGACCAGGAAACGGGAGCACAAAAAGGTTAAGTATAATGCTTCAATCCACATGGAAGACTATGATCAGACTCAGGACTAGATGTCTGGACCACTTCACTCCAGGCCAGTTCCTAATTCAACCTTAGCTGCAAGCCTTTTGCCTAGTGGTACAGGAAAAACTGCACTGCTTCTGGGCTTATGTGAGTTTTGCTGCCAGCTAGAGGACCGCAGCCTCCAGGGTTGTCTAAGCACCTTTTGCCAAAACTGAATTGTAATGTGGCTTATGCAGTTTTGCTTGATTTACTTCGTTCCTTTGATGTGCAAGGATTTAGTGACATGCTTAGCAATACGGTAGCATGAGACACATTGCATAAAATCAAATCACTGCTGGGGCAGATGCTTCCAGATTTAAAAGCTCGATTGATACCACAGACACGTAGCTGCCTAACTACAGGCTGTTTCTCCTGAGACTCTGCCTGTGGGGGCTTCTGGGGACAACTTTTAGTCCCAAACCTGCAGTAACAAGGCTTAGAAGTCATCCTTTGAACCTCAAGGTGAATGTTTTAGGTCAGCAGCAGCTGATCTATAACATTCAGGCTGTACCAGTCTCTCTAAAGGTCTGCTTTCAGCTCTGATTCATCAGCGAGTGTCACCCTTCTCCCCTCCCTTCACCTCTCTGCCAGCTGTGGACGTGGCCAGGGTAACCTAGATACTTGTCACCTCCAGGCTGGTTTTTACCTTGATTCACAGTTTCTAAAAAAGGACATGAAACAGATGGACAGATCCCAGCTGGTTCACACGGGAACTGCTTCATGCCCTGGGACATGTCAAGCAACGTTCAAGGTCTTCTACTGGTGATGGGTCAGCTCCCAAATACAGCCAGGCTCTCCCCATGATCCATCAGCCACCACCTGAGCCATGTCTCCTATGGATAGGGCAGCTCCCAAATCTGAGGATGAAGCACGTGACATTGGGGAAAAAGCATAATCAGTGATTTCAGTGGGAATGAGGTATCTGCGTGGTTGTTTATGAATATTCCACCTACCTATAGCTGCAGGAGCTTAAATATCTTTCTCAGTCTGTCTGTGCCATCCCATCCCACCCCATCCCATCCTCTGCTCTCCTCTCCTACCCTACCCTGACCTATGCCATGGGACTCAGGCAGACACACACTGGGCTGCTCAGGACACACAGCAAATGATCTCTGAGCTCTTCCTTCCCAAGGATGGGGTTCATCTCACCTGAGCATCAGGATTTATTCTAAGTGACTCATCTAAGCTTTCCCTTCGTGGCCAACTGAGAGTCACAAGCTTGTCTTGACACCTCCCAACTCCTACTTTAGACGCTCATCTTGGGAAGGGCAGAGGCATTTTGGGGAGTTATCTACCCAGCTATTTAGTCATATGGGGATCCTATACTGTGAGCTTAGTTTGACTGCCTAATATCTAGATGGCTACAATGAACTCAGGGGCATAACTCCCTAGAAACCTCCATCTCCACCACCAGGAACAACTAGAGCATGACACCAAAGAAACAATATCTCTCTCCTTCATCCAGCTGTGGGATGGAGACGGAGTGATCAGAAATGAAAATGCTGTTTTAGTTTTCCATCATAATGCACTACAAGAGCTCTTTAGGGCTGTGATCCTGCATGGTTCAAGTCAATAGGGGCAGAGGGCCAATGACTGATCATGACAGACTACCAGTATCTGTAGGTTTTGAGAGTAAAAATTATACTGCAGGGAAAACAAAGGCAACAACCACAATCTCTACAGGAAACAATGTGGAAGCATATTCTAGTCGCTGACAAGAATGCTGAAATACATTTTCTGGTTTTGCAATATCTGAAAGATTCAAACGGTCTTAGTATCTCCCCTGCTCTGGTTTTGACAAGGACAAAATCCTGGACCATGCCCAAGAGCTGCAGGCACTGAAGAGTGCTGTTGGGGATTTAGGTTTGAGAATTTTGTAATGAAAATCCTCCTTGTGAAATATTGTCCCAGAATCTGCTATGAAACTACAAATAAATCACACAGAATGTCTCCTAAAGTGTCCTGGCCTCTCCTAAGAGCATAGATCATACCCTCCCCCACAGAATACCTTTGTATGGATCAGAGACATGGTTCAGTTAATCATCAGACAAGGTCCATGCACTCACACAGAGCTCTCTGCTCGACCACGGCCTGAATCAGCCCCCTCCATATCATCCCAGGTACAGAAATCACTTGTTTGATTGACTCATGTTTCAAAAACCCTAGCCTTTTGTTCCTTGTTATCTGCACCTGGTAAAGGCATTCCTGATAACAAAATCATTTATAATGAAATAATTCTTTTTTAAAATTCCCTGTTCCACCCCTTATCTAACTCTCTCAATTATCCGGTCTATATTCCACCGAGAAGTAATTACTGCACACGCTAAAATCCATCCATCCATCCATCCATCCATCCATCCATCCTATCTGAAATATTTATGTTCATATTTAGGTGCCAATTCCCAATTATCACAGAAATCCTCCCCCCACACACCAGGAGCCACCTATTCCTTGAGAGTTCAGCTCTGTGTCCATAGGTGTTGTATAGGAGCAGGCTGTACAGGGCTGGAGGGTGTCCCAGTTTCCAGCTCTGATTGCCCGTATCTGTGAGCGCTCCTTTAAATTACATGAGGTGAATAGTGTCCACCTTTGGAAAACACAAGTTTAGTTTAAAACAAAATGCATAAAGTAGGTGTGAGAGAAATTCTTAAAAAAAGGACAGGGATGACAGAGGTGATGAGGCAGGAAAATGGACTAAAGTATCTCCGCAAAAAAGGTGGCAGTTTTGGCTTAAATAGTGTATTGGTACATAATCTGCCAGATACATAAGTAGATAAAGAGTTGTTAAAAGTCATCAGGATTATTTGGGACACCCAGCAGGCTGTCCCAGCCATGAACAGCCTGGTACAGAAGCGGTACCAGCCCTGGGTTCAGAGTGGTCCTTGGTGTGATGTTATGAGACCTCTGCTGTCATCTAGTGACTAAAAGGAAGAAGTAACCGAAAAGAAAGGAAATTCTTGGGATGAAAATGTCAGCACACGTTATCATAGAAACATAGAAAGGTTTGGGTTGGAAGGGACCTTAAAGACCATCTTGTTCCAACCCCCTGACTTGGCCAGGGACACCTGCCACTAGAATTATGATGGGGGAAGCAGAAAACAGTGTACTTTGAAAACCTGGAGCTCACCAGCAGCACTGAGGTCTCACCTGTACACACAGAGCCATTTGAGATGTTCTATAAGTTATCAACTCACATACATCTCTCCTAACCATGGAGGCTTCACCATCTGAGATTGCCATCCTGTGAGCATGCACCTAGACTATTTTAGATGTCAACTTCAGGATGGGACATCTTGCTCCCTAGAGGAGCCTATTTGTCTCCATCAGCTGTAAAGGGAGTGTGAACAACAATTCAGATGTAGAGACCTGCATGGCAGCGCTCTAGAGTTAGGTGAGATGGCTGCTGTCCCTTATGACTGCTGGGAGATGACACTCGCCTGGAGAACAGGTCAGAATACTTCCATAAACCTTATCCTCACCTTTGCTGATCTTGCAGGGGGAAAACCCAAACTGGCCATCCCACAGAGCAGCTGACCATGATGTGGCTTCTTCCTTCACATGGAGCAAGGAGCTCCTCCAGCCTTTTGCAGACATGTCCTGTATGGGGACATGTCCCCTGGGGAGACACGCTGGAGGCAGCAAAGAGCACGACTGGCAGCTGGGAGAGGTTGAAGGCAGGAGAAACTATCTGGAGTGAAATGAGGCATGAGAAAAACAAGAGCTGATGGTGCGTGCACAGAACGAGACATCAGAAGGTCGGAGTTCAAATCCCATGCGTGATCTTGACCTTTTGTGTGATTTAGGACAAGTTGTTTCACCAGTGTAGCCCAGTAGCACAACAGGATAGTGGTTTCCCATGGGAAATCTCCAAAGGCATTGAAGTTTGGTTGCTTAAAACACCACAGTGATGCTGGGCACAGTAGCCTGCAGATACTCCAATTTCAAAGAAAATTCGTGTTTTACCAACAAAAACCTGGTTTCCTCTTCCTACTTTTTAAATACAATGGGTGCACAGCAATTAGAAAGGCTTAGTTTTCTTCTTGTCAGCAGGGATGAAGCACCTGAATCTGAATTTTGCCTTTGTTTGCCTTTCCCCCACAGTATTCTTCAGCTGTGCTGCAAAAGTGGGGATGAAACACTACCAACGCTGACCTGTTCTGCTGGTAACGGGCCCTCAGTTCCTTCTGTATCTCCATGAATCACTTCATTAGGTTCACAGACCTGCCAAAGGGTATTTCAAAGATTTCCTTTTAAGTCTTGAAAATAAAATATTAAGCACAATCAATCATTTCTTGTGACAGCTTCTTTGTCCGTGTCCAACTATTTCCATTCATTAGAAACCATCTATTTAAAGGCCACAGTGTGTGGGAGAGGGGTAGGTATTAAAAAAAAAAAAAAAAAAGAAGAAGAAAAGCTACTTCCTCTGCCCAACACCGAAGCATGGTCTAATTTTCTTTGTTTTCCTGCTAGAGTCACTTATTTGAGGCACAGCTATGCTTTGAATAAGGCAGGAGCATTACGGATGCTCAACAAGGTCCCAGCATCTAGGACACCATGCTAAGGGGAAAGACTCAGATTTCACAGTGGGTAATTTTTCACTCACACGATCGGCAAGCGAAGCTCGACAACAAGCCCTGAAATGATTAAGAAACACCTTTCTGCACCTGCCGAGGTCCTGACGTGAGCTCTGAAAGGACGAGCTCCTATCAGGAGCTTCAACCTCAAAGGGGTCTGAAGAGCATGATGCTCCTCGAGACCAGCCAATGCTGGGGACCACATCAAGCATCAGCAGTGACAGAGGTTCATGCATCCAAACAAACTCCTCCTGCTACCCCAGAAAGTAGCAGAAAATCAGCTGCCATCTCTATATTTTCAGGCCAAGTAGGATACTTCTGAGCAGGATTAAGGGCTTTTATGTTGTTCTGCCAGTAAAGGCAAGTTGAGGGTGAGGGCAGGTCCAAGTTCTCAAGTTGCCCTGCTCTTTATGCTCCTCCACAGCAAAGAGGAACAACATCTCTTCACCAAGAAGGGGTTTTCTTACGGTTTTCTTACAGCCAAAGGGATGCTGTGAGAGTTGTCAATGCACCCCACATCACCTTGAAAGGGGCTGCAGGACCCCACAGCCCAAAATGATCTATTTCTGCAGGGAGAAGTGGAAAGACGTAGTACACGGTAAACAAAGGCAACACTTCACAGCAGCACATGGTACAGGCAGCTCACCTCAGGTAAATACACCATGGATGAATAATAAAAAGCACCCTGGTTGCTTGAAGCGGAGGCTGTCATGGAAACCCTGGCAGCGAGCAGCATCGTTTAGGGGAATCGCTTAAGAGTGACAGAAAAAAGGGCATGGCTTCCCGGGAGGTGGCAGGATTCAGAGACTAAACATGCTGAGCGAGGCTGAAGTTTGGGCTCAGGAACTCTTCAGCAGGTTGCCCATGCAGCCTGGGACATCTCACAGTCTTTCTGTGCCTTCTCTGCAAACTGGGGTGGATTTTTGCCTGTTAGACCTGTTGAAAGGGTATAAACCCTTCGGGACAATAAACCTCCCTGTGTGTTAATACTTAGGCCACCATGGGGGAGATGCTTTGCAACCAGAAAAGGTCATTGTTGTGGGTATCTACCATAAGGTTTGGCAGCAGAGCCTGAAGGAAAAGTGGTGGAAGGGCTCTGTGTGCACCATTCTTCCTATGAAACATGGTCCAGAAGGTCATGGCCAGCACTGCACCCTCTCCAGACCAGCATCCCTCAGTGCTGAAGGCTCGGGGCAGCTCCATGCTGCCTGTGTGATCCGAATTAACATGAACCCAAATTTCCAAACCTGGTTTTATATCCCCTCCTCACTGAAAGATCACAAACCAGGATGCCAGCAGATCCAGTGAGGTGATTCTCCCCCTCTACTCTGCTCTCGTGAGACCCCACCTGGAGTACTGTGTCCAGCTCTGGAACCCTCAGCATAAGAAGGACATCGACCTGTTGGAGAAGGTCCAGAGGAGGGCCACGAGGATGATCAGAGGGATGGAGCACCTCTCCTATGAAGACAGGCTGAGAGAGCTGGGGGTGTTCAGCCTGGAGAAGAGAAGGCTCCAGGGAGACCTTATAGCGGCCTTCCAGTACCTGAAGGGGCCTACAAGAAAGCTGGGGAGGGGCTGTTTGCAAGGGCATGTCGCGATAGGACGAGGGGCAATGGTTTTAAACTAGAGCAGGGTAGGTTTAGATTAGACATTAGGAAGAAGTTCTTTACAATGAGGTGGTGAGACACTGGCCCAGGTTGCCCAGAGAGGTGGTGGAGGCCCCATCCCTGGAGACCTTCAAGGCCAGGCTTGATGAGGCCCTGAGCAACCTGATCTAGTTGAGGATGTCCCTGCTTACTGCAGGGGGGTTGGACTAGGTGACCTTTAAAGGTCCCTTCCAACCCAACGCATTCTATGATTCTACGCTCCTTTTGCTCCACCAGCTCACCAATGTGCAAGCACCCTCCTCCCGGCGTTCAGTGCCGGGGTTTATGTCTTAATTGGCATCCCCCAAACCACTCCAGCACGAGGACCAACAACCCGATAAACGTAAGAAACTGCCCTCCCTTCGGTGCCTTTTCCACCGCGCTTCCCCTTCCAGACAGCCTGAGCTGTTTTATCACTTTCTCAAAAGGAAAGCGCTGTCGAGTCCCCAAACCTCACAGCAGCAGGGCGCTGGAGATAAGGCAGGGAAAATATTTCACTCGCAAGGAAGCTGTGCTCATCTCGCACTAACGTCCCCATCCTCTGGAATTCAAGGCAATAATTACAGCAATTTGTAGATAATTATTTGTTAATTAAAAACAGGCTTGCTGGGTACAGTTACCAATTTCCTTCGCTGGCTGCATAGGGCTGCGCAAGGAGACACTGGGGGATTGTCGGTTTTGTAAAATTGTTTGCTTGTTCAGTTCAGAAAAAAAGCCCCCGGTGGGTCGTCTCCCCCCTCTCCCCACATCCTGGCAGGTCTGATTCATTCTCCTAAGACATCCTGGAGATATCCGTGCCTGGCTTTCCCTTGGAGATTTCCAATGAAGTGACTACCTCGTCCCCCCACAGCAGCCTGTTTCCCCAGCTAATTTAATGACCCTGTGCTCATGCAGACTCATTTCCAACCATATTTGAATTAGTAGCTTCTAAAGAAGGAGTAACGGCCCCAAGTTGAGGTCATGAGCCTAAGAGAAGCTCACCTCCACCCCATGGTTTTGTTAGCAGTAATAAATGAACAGTGTGGAGATGGAGTTACAGCTGGGAGCAAACTGAAGCCACTGGCTTAAATACTGCTGTTGGGGGCAATTATTCTGCCCTAGGTTGGGCAGTCTGTGGTTCTTGGTAGCTTCTCAGGAACAGTTTCCATGACAGCTGTGAGAAGAAGAAGTTAAAAGATTTCTGATGTCCCCCACTAAATAATGCGCCCACGAGGAGCGTGTCTTGGGATGATGCCCTTCATGACGTGCCAGGATTTTGGATCTTGTGAGTCCTCTGTCTCTGTTTCTCCTGCGGAGCACACCTTCCCTGGGCCCACTATGTTCCACCAAACAACCTGCTCCAGGGTCCCCTACAACTCCAGAGCCAGGAGGAATTATTTAGCCCTGGAAGCAGGAAAGTCACATTGCTCCTGATCTACTGGTGGTTTGAGCTGGTTCTGGGTGGTCACTTCAGATGTCCCTTCTTCTGTGGCACTGAGGAAACAGCTCATGGAGAGCTAAGCATTAGCTGTGCGGGTTGTACACCAAAATAGTACCAGTAGCACCAGTATAAACCCTCACAGAAAAACAAGCCCATGGGGAAGCGTGGTAAGAAGAGAAAGTGAGCAGCCTCCTGCTCCTGGTTGTAGCAGAGCTGCTTGGAGCCACAGTGACAAGGATGGGACCAGAGAATAATACGGCCATTTTTCATCATGTGCCCAGAAGCAGATTGTTCCCATCCCCCTTAGCAAAACAGTGGTGTCAATGAGAACAAACCAGTGATAATGGGGAGGGGAAACAAATTAGACTGTCAATATCCTCTTCATGGAAATAATCTCACAGGTTGTTAGTCACACAGGGCTGCCTTCGCCCCTCTAATTTTCTCCTGTACGTGGGCTTTCGTGTTCCTCTCATCACCTTAGCAGCTGAGCGCCTGCACCACGTGCAGAAGAATCACAATTAAGCAAAGTGGCTGGATGTCATGATATATGGGACTATGTCTCTGCTTCAGCAGCACAGAAAGCTAGCAAAGAGCTGAGATTAAACACCGGGTTAATTAGTACATTTAATTAGCTCTCAGTTATTAAATCCTTTCAGACCCTTAGATAAATCGCTCAAAGTACAAAACATTCCTCAGAAATGCTATTATTTATTCCCCTCTTCTCTCTCCAGGTGCGTGCAGGGCTGGGAAGCTCTTAGCTTTCCTCCTGCAGCTTCATGCAGGAGCAGAGTTCACCCTCGCCTCAATGGCCCGGCATCAGTCCCTGAGATTACCCTTGAAGTTGCAAGCCTGCCAATTTGCAAATTCACTGTTCTTTTGAGAGGGGAAGAGGCAGTACCCCGCTAACATGGGCAACAGTAGGAGGAAGGGGAATAGTGTTGGAAAAAAGCAGGGAGCAAAGCTCCTCTCAACTCTGAGAGACAGAAACAGATTCACAGAGGTTTGATGTGGACTTAGTCACCCAGCAGTGTGTCCCCTTCCGTGTCATAGAATCATAAAATTGCCTAGGTTGGAAGAGACCTTTTACATCATCGAGCCCAACCATCAACCCAACACTGAAAAAAAAAAATCACTAAGCCATATGTCTACGCACTACATCTGCCCGTCTTTTAAATACTTCCAGGGATGGTGACTCAACCACTTCCCTGGGCAGCCTGTTCCAATGCTTAGTAACCCTTTCAGTGTAAAAATTTTTTCCTAATATCCAATCTAAACCTACCCCGGTGCAACTTGAGGCCATTTCCTCTTGTTCTATCACCTGTTACTTGGGAGAAGAGACCGACCCCCACCTCAGTGTCGCCTACCCCTGTGGCTGCAGCAGACAGGCATGGTGGTCCTGCAGGAAAAAAGAGCAGAAATGGGTGGAGGAACTTCTCACACAGGCTTTGGAGCATTGCCAGTCACCATGCCAGCTAGACTGAGGGATAGGATAAGCTCCTCCAGGCTCCTGTTAGTAGAGTCTCCTGCGTTTGCCCCCCAGATGATTTTCCTGTGGTTTCCATGTTCATCCTAACAGTCCGTGGATGCACCTCTGCTCTGAAGTCCTGGAGCAGCTACCAGCCTGCTCCTTCTCCCCATCATCTCCAATTGCGCAGTGGTCCCATGCTAACCCACAGCATAGAGCTGCTAAGATCCATGGGGTCAGCTGAGCTTCAGAGAGCCCATGGCAGCCCTGCCAGAGGCTGTTCTGGTAGATGATTTATTTATGGCAGGGGAATCCAGTTTCTGAGATGACCTTGGAGACTGACTCAAAGCATTTATCACCTGGATAATGCAGGGCCCTGAACAACACAGGTGCAACGAGCCCAGGCTCTGGGTAGGCTGGAAAACTGACTCCTATAGAGCCAAAATCTGTACACCATTCTCACCATAGTTCACTGGGAAACTGATGTTTGGGTCTCAGGAAGGAGGTTTCAGCATTTTCAGCACCAAGCTTTTTTCTTCCCTAGTTATTAACAGGTGTGACAGTGAGCAGGGAATTCACGTCCTCCTGATGCTGGTGACCTAAACCCATAGGCTGAGAATTTATGGGAGCGAAGGGCTACACAGGAGTTTGCTTACGAAAACATAATAGTACAGGATTAAGCTGAGGGATATTCCCTGTTGCACCATGAAAGATAATCACACAACAATGACTTACCCAGTACTTGGTTGTGATTCTAATAATCTTAAATGATTAGAAAGCAGAAAGCAAAGGCTAGGAGAAGATGCTGTTACTCAGCAAACCAACATTTTGCAGCTTTCTGGAAGATAATGTTCTTTTTTCCCCTGCACAGTTTCAAAAGAAAGGTATTTAATCCTTCTATAAATAAGTATGAATGTATTTGCTTCTAGAGTCTACAAAATATGTCTGCAACAAAGAAATGTGGAGACATTTGGGAATGAAGCAGCTAATTTGATACTCATAAGAAACCATAACCACAGCCTAGGACTGTATCTCAGAGGACTGGACTGACCTTTCAGCAGCTGGTGATAGTTCTAAAATGGCTTCTCATCACCGAAAGCCCAATCTAACATCAGTTAAAATAAATTAAAAGCTATCTCTGGCTTCTGCAGATATTGGATTAGACCATATAAAAGCCACTTGAATGCTGGGAACTCAAGGAAATTATCATGGTAAATCTAAATTCTAGTGAAGCCTTACAGGCTTTAACACATCTCTCTGCAGTGCCATTAAGAACAGGTTTCTACTTAGCTCATGAATAATTCACCTTTCTTTTTCTTCTGATAGATGATGAGTACTACCACTATGAGGCCTAAGCCCAGCAGAAAGCCCAGTATTCCAGTCACCTTCTTGCTCACAGCAGATCCAGAGCATGTTGCTGTTGGAAGAGCAGTCCAGGGAGTAAAGGCCCAGGCTAGACATTGCTTTCCCCCAAAATATCTTTCCTAGTTTCCTGCTGTCCCCAAAGAGCTAGAAGCAACTCTCCTTAAGACTTTCTGATCTCCCCATTTCCGGTCACTTACCCCAGGCCATGGTGATGGGCACAGGCAGGCTGACATGCTCCACCTGGCAAGCATAGACATCCCCTTGCTTAGGCATGACTTCCAAAGTGACCAGGATCTGGAAAGACTAACCTCCATTTAGGAGGAGGTCCTCATACACAACTTTGTCCATCTCCTCCTCCCCATTTTCGAACCACTTGATCTTCATTTCGGAAGGATAAAACCTTGTTGAAGAACAAACCAGCTAGGTGGGATAGCCCCACGGCTCCGTTTGCATGGGAGAAATTTTCACTCTGTGTTTAACTGAAAGAGAGAGAGAGATGGAGCGCGCTGGCCAATCCTCCTCAGGAATCATTCCTAGCAACAGGAACTATGGACATCATACAGATTTCTCCTCCAAACACATTTGTCAATGCATCCTTTGATCCAGACCCACTGCCTTCAACATGACCTCGCATTACATGTCTTCCAGCCACACTCACCTTTAATCTTCTTTTCTTTCTTACCTTAGTGAAGGACCATCACAGAAGATGAACTCTGCTTCTCCAAGAAACATCTAGTAGGAGCATTTCATGTCTTCTCCCACATCTCAGGTGGGTCCATTGCTCTAGGAATTGGCAGAAGAGGAGAGGCATTTGTTAGGCTTGGGAGTCCTGTCCCATGCTTTTCTGCAGGGCTCCTGCAAGTAATTTCCTTCAGTCTTTGACTCATAATAAAGATACCTACGACTCCGGTCCATGGCACTCATTCTCCTCCTGCCCTACTGATCTTGGGCCCATCTCCCACCATCCACTAAGCTCCTCTGAAATCCAGTGGCTGCCAAACACGGAGCTGACAGAGGGGGGTAAATGCGGTCTCAAGCTGGGGAAGCCAAGTTTCCCCACGCCACTCCCCTCTTCTCCTCCCCTCCAAAGACTCATTTCTCCTGTCCATCATATCTGAGTCCTCCTCCAGTTATAGCTGTGGGATTTCACTCTTGAAGCCCACAGGTAGCTACGCCACTGCAGCCTGTTCCAGTACTCAGCAATTGCCCGTCCCAGCTCTACATGGGACACATAGAAACCCACCTCGCTATCGTAGGAACAGATCTCCTGCCTGTCTCAGGTGAACCTGTCCAGGTACCTCACCTGTTGAGTGCCATTCATGTAGGACACATGGGACAAGGTCAGGATGGACATCTTGCTGCTGACTTCCCTTGTCCCAGAATATCCAGGATCTCTGCTCACCTGAAGGGTCTGTATGAAGACCCATGTTGCTCCTCATCCCTATCATCCTATCAGAGCAACAAACCAGGAGGGTTTGAACCCAGGAATCCCCAGAGAGGCCATTGTTGCTCAGGAGGGGACAAAAAAAAAAGCTTGAAGAGAGCGCCAGACTGCTAACAAACACATCGCAGGTCAAAGCAGGAATTTCTCAGCAACGCTCTGAGTGAAGGAACTTGAGGAAGTTCCCACACACTGATGGGACTGGACAGCCCCTCAGATCCACTCGGATCCACTCAGTAGTGGATCTACAGATCCACTCAGTACCAGTACTGGGCAACATCACTGGTAGCCAGACAGAAAAGGGTTCCATTCCTGCCCTTCACTAGAATCTTTTCTGGAGGAAGGCAGAATAAGGCTTTCACCAGCAGACACCACAAACGAGCGCTATCAGAGCAGAACAGTCAATGAAGCAGCTCAGATACTGCTGTGCAACTCCTGGGGCTCCATCCTTGGGGTGTTATCCCTAGGCTGGCTCCTTCCCAGGAGCCAGGGGTGCTCTCAGAGGACTGTGAATACAGCCTAGCCCCAGCAGAGCAAGATTAGATGATCTCTGAGCATGGGGTTTACTCATCCACCAACCTGGACAAAGACTGGCACCACGAAGCTGGCCCTGTCATGAAACCTAAAGTCATCCAGGCCAAGTCATGTGTTACTCTCTGACAGAAGGACAGGGTCTCCACTTTTCTTCACCTGCTGGGAAATATAAAGAAAATTTTGAAGGACACGGTAAGAAGCAAGGCATGGTAAGAAGAAATTTTTGCATCTGCTTTGGTTTTGTTTTCAGCAGAGTTCAGAAAAAAATCCTAGAAGTTGAGACAGAAAGAATGAAGTATCTAAACTAGTGGTTTGCTTGGGGAAAATCAACTTTATTTATTGGAAGGAATGTGTTACATATTGTATCTCATTTCATTGGAAAGTTACTGCTGTGAAACAAAGAAATACAAATTCTTTACTTTGGAATAAAAAGAAATGTGCTTCATTTCCTGTTACCAAGATATTATTGAAAAAAGGCCATTACTTTCTAATCAGTGTCCTTGTTCCTATATCGTAGGCACACCAGGATGTTGACAATCTTGTGCATCTAAGTTTTGAACTAGGACCTTTAAGAACACCAAAGGGCATACACTGATATAGTGAGAAGACTTCAAAACTGTGGGGAGACTGGCAGATTGAAGAACTGCATATTATCCGCAGGTTAACAAGGATTTATCTGCCTTACTCTTCTTCCTTTTGGGAAGACATGCTCATGCCCTGCAGTCCTTTATCTGCCCAGAAGGCACTAAGTTGAGCTTCAAGTTGAAGGCACAGTTTGATCTCCTGGCATTGTAGTCAAAAGGATGCTGGACTTTCCGGAGATGCTGAGGACTTCAGAGCAGAGGTCCATGAACAGTGGACACCACTGCTAATAAAAGCCCTCACTGAAAGAGCCCTCCATCCAAATCAGAAAGAGATGCCATTGCTGGGAAATGTACCAGTACCTAAAATTATCAGTACCAGGGAAATTTAAGTCCCTAAAGTGGGCCTACAGGAAAGCTGGGGAGGGACTCTTGATCAGGGAATGGAGCGATAGGACGAGGGGTAACAGTTTTAAACTGAAAGAGGGGAGATTTAGATGAACTATTAGGAAGAAATTCTTTACTCTGAGGGTGGCAAGACGCTGGCCCAGGTTGCCCAGAGATGCTGTGGCTGCCCCATCCCTAGAGGTGTTCAAGGCCAGGTTGGACAGGGCTTGGAGCAGCCTGGTCTAGTGGGAGGTGTCCCTGCCCATGGCAGGGGGTTGGAACTAGATGGTCTTTAAGGTCCCTTCTAACCCGAACTATCCTATGATTCTATGATTCTATAAATACACCTTCAGGCTCTCAGAAGGAGAGATAGAAAAGATTTCCTCATGCCCAGCCCTGAGGGGAGAGTTTTTCTGTGACAGCATCTCCATTTCTGAACTATGTGGACAAACCAGGCTCGTCTCATCAGACACCAGACAGATGACAGTCGTCTTGGAGGAGGCAAAATTTGATTTCTTGCTTCGTACCGCTCCCACCCCGTTCTTTGCGTTTCTTAGGAGTCCCACTCCCTGGCCACATCTGGAGGATCTGAGGCTAAACGCCTCAGAATCAGAAGGGAACAAGGACAGATTCACTTCAAAAGCAGAACTCCGTGGAGCTTTTCCTCCTCCACCCGCTAGAAAGGATGACGTGAAGGAACAGAAAGACGTAGAGGGTATGGGTGAGGAGGCTCCATGCAGAGAGAGTCTGGAGTTAACGCCCCAGGCTGAAGCATCCACAGAGGAGGCATTTCAGAGCACTTCTGCCAGGTGAAGGCTGGGCTTTGCTATATGGACGGTGCCAAGGAGGTGGTGCCCTACAAGCATAAGGCTCATTCTCCGCTAAAACTGACACCGCCTGTTTGGAAGCTCTTTCCCACTACTGCTCCGTGCTTTCTCCACAGCCCCTACACCCAGCTGGGAGTACAGGAGAATCATTATTTCTCACCATCCTTTAAACCTCCCTCCCTGCAGACTCCCTGACAACCAGTTTCCTGCCTCCCAGCCCAGACTTTCATTACTAATCTGATCCACAAACAGCACCAGTGTCCTCTGGAGAGCTTTTAGAAGAGCTCTACTCTGCAGGGAAAGAAACAAAATACACATTCAGACACTGCTGTGTCCTTTGCAAATACCCAAACTGTCTCTGAAACACCCAGCTCACGTACCAAAGAGGGAACAGAGTTAGCTCCAGCACTGCATGGACCCATATGGACCTACTGAAACAACCTGAGATCTGGGGTCATCACTGGGGCTACGGTTCATGGTACTGACATGGCCAAACTGCTGGCCAGTAAGGACAGCATCCAGCAGTGAAAAGAGGATAGACAGCTCTGTCGGGAACAAATCGATGTTTGTTGGAGAGCTCTGGGAACACAGTAACCCTTGTCTGTCCTCGTCATCTTAAAAAAAACTTGCTGGAGACTGTGCCTGGTGGGACATGAGCACTGTCTGCAGTCCAGGAGCCTGGAATGGCTCACAGGAACGTAAGTGAGTCCCAGCAGCATCAGCCCCAGGTGAGGAACTCAGCAAAAGGGAGTATGGAGCAGATCAGGGTGTATGAAGCAGCAGCTGATGTAGAGCTGAACTCCAAGGGCAGAGAAGCCACCTGAGAGACCGTCAGCTTTGCACTCTGCTAGTGCTTCATCCTCATTTTCTTTTGAGTGCTGATGGGCCAAATTCCTGTCCTGTCTAGTGATACCATTTGGTCTTTGGAAGGAAGGATATTAAGCCAGCTGGGAAAAGTTCAAGTCCAGTCCTAGAAAGCTGAGGCCAGACTTCCCTGTGTTACTCCCTTCCCTCCAAAGGCCCACAGGTGGCCCTGGAGCAGATGGGTCTGAGGGGAAGGATCTTACCCATTTCCTGGTGTGTTTAGACACTGTCATTGGTGTTACTCCCTAATTATTCCCTAAATTAATTGTTTATCTGGCCTGGAGAGGGTTTTATGAGTCAAATAACCCTGGAAAAAATATTCTGGGCAGTATGGGCTGAACAAGAGTGTAAAAACGTGTATCTGAGTGCAGTAATAAATGCACCATCTGTGACCGGGCGGAGAGAACACGTAACGTGCACTGAACAGTCATTACACACTCATTTAATTTTTACATTAAGCCAGGAGTTTCCTGAATGGTAGAGCCCTAATTTCCTAGCAATTTACATCCCGTATCTCTGCCTGACACGGCAGCAGTACCAGCTCCTTCCTGCGCTGTTGTTCTCCAAGAAACCACATCACAACGCTGTACCAACACCCAGCAAAGCTCAGTGCTGGCCCTTACAGGAGGGGATGGTGACTGGCATGAAAACAAAACTAATTTTGCTCAGTCAGGAGCACAGAGACATGTGTGTCCCTGTGTTTCCATCCAGCACTGAGGCAGTAACCTGCGTGTGTCCAGGCAATCTGTCCGATTCCTTACAGTGGCACAGAGGACAGACGTTAGACAAGCTGTCCTCATTGGCTGAGGATGCACTTCTAGCCCAGTTCTCACCTACCCTCCCTGCACCCTTCCCTGTGGTCTCCTGTCTCCTCTGAATGTCTTTCTCATCCATCCAGTTATGCCTGTGCCCCTGCTCTGCAGGTCTAATTCCTCGGGACGGCCTTTCAAGGCAGCTTGGAGCTCAGGTCTAGACTGAGAGCCACAGGTGGGGACATCAGCTTACTGGGAGCAAAGGCAGAGGTGAAGGAACGCCCTGGCAAGCAGCATGGGGACTTTGAGGACAAGAAGCTTTTCATGCACAGATGAAAAGCACCACAGGGGAAAGTTAAAACCAAAAGTTTCCTCTTCTCTTTCCCATGAGCCCAGCTTGTTTCTTTTAAATGAGGTCTCTGGCCAGCAATTCTTTTCTTACCTGAGACTTTGCAGTGTGGCAGGGATTTTTCTCCCTACAAGCAGTGTCACTGCCGAAGCTGCCTCCTGGCACCTCCTGGCGCTGGGGCATCACACTGCTGCTGTCTCTTGTTTCAGCCACTATACTCCAAAGATTGATGCACAGGAATGGGACAACCTCTGACCACATGCACAGCAGACGTGTTCAGACGCTGCCCTCCTGCAGCATGATTGCGCAGAAAAGATACGTGCAGGCAAAGGGCAGATTAGAGCTGCAAAGTCCGGGCTGCGTAAAGCAGCAGCACTGACTTTATCCCTTTCTCATAGAATGATAGAATGTTTTGGGTTGGAAGGGACCTTAAAGATCTAGTCCAACCCCGCTGCCATGGGCAGGGACATCTTCCACTAGACCAGGCTGCTTAAAGCCCCATTCAACCTGACTTTGAACACTTCCAGGGATAGAGCATCCACTACTTCTCTGGGCAGCCTGTGCTGGTGTCTACCACCCTCATGATAAAAAAATTTCTTCCTTATGCGCAATCTAAATCTACCCTCTTACAGTTTAAAACTGTTGCCCCTAGTCCTGTCATTACAGGCCCCCTTCAAATATTGAAAGGCTGCAATAAGGTCTCCCCGGAGCCTTCTCTCCTCCAGGCTGAACACCCCCAACTCTCTCTATGTCTTCATAGGAGAGGTCCTCCAGCCCTCTGATCATCTTCATGGCCTCCTCTGGACCCGCTCCAACAGCTCCGTGTCTCTCCTGTGCTGAGGCCCCAGCGCTGGAGGCAGCACTGCAGGGGGGTCTCCCCCGAGCGGAGCAGAAGGGCAGAATCCCCCCCCTGGCCCTGCTGGCCAGGCTGCTGGGGATGCAGCCCAGGCTGCGGGGGGCTTTCTGGGCTGCCAGCGCACATTGCTGACTCACGTTCAATTTTTTGCCCACCGGTATCCCCAAGTCCTTCTCTGCAGGACTGGAGACACTCGCCTTCTTGACAATTGCCTTTCACCCGTCACTCAGAGGAGCAGGAGAGACAGAGGGTCAGGAGGCAGACAAAGGGACAGAAGGGTCTTGTCTCCCAGCAGGGCTTGGAAAGCAGAACAGAGTCCTGTGTCCCTGACTAGGAAAAGCACGGGCTGACACGGGGCTTACCCCCCAAAATATTGCCCCAGGAGGACAGGAGAGTGGCAGATGGTCCCTCAAATCCACAGCATGCAGTCCCCAGACCGTGCTGTCACTGAGGAGCGCGGCCTCTCCCTTCAGCCTGCTCCCATAACCGCTCACAGGGCCGGGGGAGAAGCAAGGCTGCAGCATGCCCTGTCTGAGACCCCAGCTGCCATTCCTTTCTTCTCCCCCAGAGGCTTCCGCCTGACCCATCCCCTCAAATGATGGGGATGGTGGGAGCCCAGCCGCCTCCTGCCCCCCGACCCACCCGCCGTGGACTACATTTCCCAGAAGCCCTTGCGTCCCAGGTGGCGGAAAAGGCGGTGCTCTCCCCGTTTCGATTGGCTCGCTGGGACAGTCCCCCCCGCGGCCATTGGATGAGGCGGTCACGTGAGGCGGCGGCGGGCGCATCGCCTCACGGGAGCGGTGCGGGAGCGGGCGGGATGAGGCCGGGCCGCCGGAGGGAGCAGGCTCGCTAGGCCTCCGCCATGCTCGGGGCCCGGGGCGGGTGGCAGGCCTTTCGCCGCTGCTCCTCCCTGTCTCGGGCGGTGCGGCTGCGGGTCCGCGAAGCGCTGGGGGCCCGGCAGCCGGTTGGCGAGGTTAAAGTGCAGGTGTGTGGCCGGGAGGTTGGGGCGTGCCCGGTGATGACCTGGCCCAGCGCCTCAGGCGAAGGGAGAGGAGCTGGAGCGGCGTGGGCCACGCCGGTTCCGCTGCCTGTGCTTTAGGGAGAAAAGCTAGAGCTTCTGCAGCGTGATTTACTAAACTTACTGATTTCTTTTGCAGTCTCTAGAGGCAGCTCTCGCTGTATTTGTTCAGTTTGCCCTTGTGAGATCAGATATGAAGCTTTGAAGTTCCTCGGGGCATGTGCAGGGCAAGACGCGTTGTGGTGGGTTATACTGAAACATGCTCCGTTCAGTTTTGGTATTATCACCTGTTTTGATTTGGGAGAGCGAAACAGAGTGAGCCTCTGTGCTGTTTTTAAAGATTTGCTTTAGGTCTCGTTCCCCGTCTAGGTTTATAGCAGTGTCGGATAAAGCCAATGATAACAGTCTCATTGATGTTCGTGTACAGCTCCTGCTTTGAATCAAAGTAGACTGGGATAAACTGGCTTTTTGGCAATGGAGCTCTTTTCCTTTCCTCAGTACAGGGTTGTGAGCCCCCATATTTTTTGGTGTTCCTGACTGACAGAGCAGTGGTTGCAAGAATAAAGTCCCTGTTTTATTGCAAGGCCCTTGGCTAGAACTGTGCAGTTGTTAGTATTTCTGGATGAATCTGTAAAGGACTGGGGTGCTTAGTAACAGTTTTAAATTAAACTGAAAGAAGGTAGATTTATAAGGAAGAAATTCTTTACAATGAGGGTAGTGAGACACTGGAACAGGTTGCCCAGGGAAGCTGTGGCTGCCCCATCCCTGGAGGTGTTCAAGGCCAGGCTGGATGGAGCTTTGAGCAGCCTGTTCTAATGGAAGATGTCCCAGCCTGGGGCAGGGGGGTTGGACTAAGTGATCTTTGAAGGTCCCTTCCAACCCAAACCGTCCTGTGATTCTGCTGACCCAAAAAACAATTTGTAGCACACAGGTATTCCTGCATACACATAGATGAACCCTAATAAGGTAGAAAGAAGCTCATCCAGCATAGGTGCTTTTCAGCTGTAGTGTTATGGATAATGCAAGCTGTAATAAACTGATGCTAAAATTAGCAATACCCCCTTTTTTTTTCCCCAATTCCTTGCTGCTTTGTTGCTTTTCCCCTGTGCTGGCAAAAATGTTTCTTACAGTAAACTGGGTTGGGGAACTGGTCTGGCTTAAATCTAGCCTTATTGTTGGCCATGTTATGGGAATGTGCAGTCTGGTCTGAGTTGGGGTTGTCACTAAACATTGCTTCTGGTACGGTGTAAAGTGGTCAAAACAGTCCTGCCACAGCCTTTGCTGCTCCAGTACAAGCCTGAGGGTGTGCTTTTATTTCCTATTGCAGGATGCAAGACTTATCTCATTTGACAGATCCCAGAACAGCCTGATGAGGTGAAAAAAAGCTCTTGACAACGTTTCTTTGTTCAGGGGTTTCGTGTGTTTTGTTAAGGAGTGCTCACGAAACTAAGAAAAACATCTGCCATTATACATTAAAAATCATGCATCAAGTGTAACATGTATATGACACATTCTGGGGATTTACTGGAATACAGAGGGTAGGCACAACAGCTTCAGGTGTGTTACTGTATGAAATACCTTTTAAATACCTGTTGCTGTAGCCATAAGAATATGAGGATGCCCAAATGATCAGACTTCAGTTTTAGACTCTTGTTCTTAGTTCTTGCCTCAGGTGGAACACCCTGTGCCTGTCTGAAATTGTGAGGCTGGAGCAAAAGTTGTAGTTTCGTTAGTCAATAGGTTTATGGCTTTAAAATCCTCCATAGTTCTCGTATGCAGTTGTTCTCCCGCTGTTATACAAGCCTGTCTAATGCCTTGTCTGTGGTCGTGTTGTGGTTTTAAGAATGCTTTACTTTTGGTACTGTTCAATTCTTGCAGTTTGTTCAGTCTAGACAACAGAAGTAGACGAATTTGCATTGGTTTTTCTGGTATAAAATCCATAAAGCACTTTTGCAGTTTGAAGTCATTGGAGCTATTTGTGCACTTACAGTGATTGGAAAAAAAGCAGTTTGGTTGTGTAATCAGCACTGTTTTCGATTGTTCTCTATAGTATTTTTATAAGATGAGCTGGAATTCCCCAGTGGATAGTTTTGCTTTTGAGGGCAGCTTTGTCTCCGCTCTTGTGAGCTGGGAAGCAACTAAGGAAGTTGTATTTTTGGATGCTATTACTTTTGCTTGGTGCCGTAGTACTGACTTAAATTTTAATTTCTTTTTAAGGGAAATGTTATTTCTTATTGAAAAGCTCAAGACATTATCCTGACGTGTACATGGTCAGTTCTACTGTTTTGCTGTTACAAAGAACTGCTGCGTTACTCTCTTAATTCTTTTAGTCAAACTGGACAAGAACGCTTCTAGATTTTTTTTTTTTCTTAATATTTCTTTTTCCATGGGGACAATGTAGCACTCTTGATTTTGAGGTGTAAGGAGAAACACACAAAATTGTCAGGGCATTAGTTTTTATTTTTATCTTGCGTGAATATGTATTTTCTCACTTGAGTCTATTTGCTGCAGCATCATTGTTTTAGCAATCCTATGACTTAGGGCATGTAAACAACTAGTGAACAAATTTCAGTTGGAACCTTCCTACAGGTGATAACAGCAACAAAAATTGGTACTAAAAATCACCAAAACAGTCTTGTGTGTGTCATCATAAAGAACTATGCATTACTGGTCTCTCCTGTTGCAATAAGAAGTGTTTTGAAGGAACATCACTAATAATATGTACTTTGCTAAAATGCTTTTCATCTTCAGAGCACTTTGCTGCTTTCCATGTTCTCAGCTCCCCAGAGGCACAGGTAGATTTTAGTTATCCCTGCTGTGCTCAGGAGGGGTGTTAATATTTCTGCCTAAGGATTTGTTCCTCTTTGCTTTGAAGTCAACAGAAAAACTGACGCTGACGACATTCTTATAAATTATTTTTAATTTTTGTTGCCCCTAAAGATCTATCAACTTTGATTTCAATAAGAAGGCTTGAAGTAACATGTCCAGCTCAGCTGGAAGAAGAGCATGTCTACACCGAGTCTATGCCAAGAAATAACAAATTTCTTTTTCTTTTACCTCTAGGGCTGGGTCCGCTCTGTCCGATCCCAGAAGGAAGTTTTGTTCCTGCATATAAACGATGGGAGTTCTCTGGAAAGCCTCCAGGTGGTTGCTGATCCCAGCCTGGAAAATAGGTGTGTCAATTTGAGATACCTGGAGAAATACCTGTGTTGATCAGTGCTTGGAGGGGTCTGCTCTGGCCCCCTTCCCTGTCTCAGTGACTCGCCATACTGCTGGTTGAACCTCCAGCAGCTGGCACCTGACTGTGGGAAAGGCACTACTGCAGTCTGGAGGTCACTGGATATGTTTTTTAGGATGGAGGGTGTCTGTCTACTCTGTTTCCGCTTCCTTGAGGCCTTGTGGTTCAAATGCTTGTCCTGTGAGATAAATTTGGACCACATTTTCTTAACAGCTGTAGCAGTGTGAGCATTCTGGGCTACTGTTGGACTTGCTTGGAAATCACACAACATAGCCAGCGATGACTGTCCCCCAGGTTTTTGGAAGGTGCTGTTGCTATTCCCGTAACAACTTGAGGGCTGGCTTGTTAGGCATACCCCCTAAATAGGCGTGTCTGTTCTATTATAATAAGATAATAAAATAATGCAGTTGTTTTACAGCTTCATCTTGTTTGTTACTCTCGATTGTTCTTTGGACTAGGATTGGGAGTTTTGGCATGATCCAGGAAACTTCTCCACATAACTTGATTATTTTTTTTAAACTTTTTTTAATTATTATTTTTCTCTATAAGCCTGGTTTGTCCCCACCAATAGCCCCTTCTAATAAAAGCCTTTTCCCCTCACTTGTCCAACACTCCTGCCTTGTCCTAAATTCTTCTACATCTTTGTGAATCCATTCACGTTCCCACCCATGCACTTAATCTTTCATTCCATCAGTTAAGCTCTATGGCTACGGTATCTCTTGTGATCTCAAGTGCTCCGGGTAAATCAATAGGAATCTCCTCTGAATGTAGTTGACTTTGAATCAGTGCCTCGTTAAGCTGTTGTTTTTTCTTGGTTTCTTAGAGACCTGACTTTTGGAAGTGCAGTGGAAGTGCAAGGAAAACTGGTCAAAAGTCCTCATAAGATGCAAAACATGGAGCTGAAAGCTGAAACCATCCGTGTGGTGGGACCTTGTGATACTTGGGTATGTCACTGCAGCAGGACCGCGTTGGGAATTCATTTCAAAAGGTCCAACTATCCAGGAAAGCGTGCTTCAAACTGTATTTTCTCTAAATCTGAGTGCTCCTGCAGGCTTTTATTTGTCAGTGGTGTGTATAGGGTATGTCAAAGGAGAAACATAGGGTCACCATGAAAGCTTTCTTTGGGGGCAGAGCTTTTCTGTGTGGAAGCTGGCACACATGCTGCCAGATAAGAGTGCGCATTTGTCCCTCCGTGAAGCAGTTACCTGTGCCAGGTGGTTTACCTGGTAAGTCTGGCAGGGATACGAATTGGAGAAGCAGTGGGACTGGTGAAACACTCCAGATTGTGCAGGTGGAAGAACTGTTACCTGCCACGGGCACGTTTGGAAGCAGCATGCTGTTGCAGCAGTGAGATGAACAGTGACTTTCAAGGGGGCTCAACATCCAAAAGATGGAGCATTTCAGAGCGTTGCTACCTTCTTGTGTTCATGGCTCTTGCTCTGCCGTAAGCATTGTAAAATCCACAAAATAACTAGAAAAGATACGCAAAAGCGTCTAGTTCTTCTCTGGATTGAGTTTTAGTACACAGAGATGGTATTCCATGGATAGCAATAAAACTATATTGATTCCAAGTTCTCATCCTCTTATTTTTCTTGCATTGTTGTTTTCAGTCGTTCCCCCTGAAAATGAAGGAGAGGCACCCGCTGGAGTATGTCCGACAGTTCCCTCACCTGCGATGCAGAAACAACACGCTCAGCTCCCTCTTGAGAATCCGCAGTGAAGCCACTGCAGCCATCCACTCATTCTTCCAGGTAGTCCCTTCTGTACCGAGCCTTATGTGTAAAACACTCCCCCAGTTTGGCTTCAGGAGAGATGTTAGGAGGGAGGGAGCGTGATGTCATGACTGCAGGGTATAGATTTTGGACGTGGTCGTTTTCTTTCCACACGTGAACCTGACTGAAGCCTTGGCCAGGCTGTTGCTTATGATCAGATTAGCACATCTGTGGTCTTGTTAGCATCTTTCCACCCATTTCCTGTTAGTTATTTTATCCCTTTCACTAAGTTGCAGTATAATTGCTGCGAGCGTGTGTGGTCTGTGGAACACAACATAATACGGAGTTGTGTAACCCATCCTCAGCAGTGACCTTATGGTCCTTGGACAGAAGCTTCCTCCCACACGGAAAAATCTGTGATGCAGGAAAGCTACTGACAAACTGACTCAGAGCTTCAGTGAATTGACTCTGATTCCAGATGCTATATTGAGACCATGGGATTTCAAGTAAAGAAAGGTAGCAAGTCCTCTAGCACACGTGAGTCGTTTCTTTTAAGGTAGCAAGTCCTCTAGCACACCTGAGTCCTTTCTTTTAAAGCTGTTCATTGAAATAAACACGGTTTAGTTTACTCAAACTAAAGCCAGTTTATCTATAATCATATTCAGAGCATTCTGATTACAAAATTCATATGTAGTAATTAATGTGGCACAAAGAACAGGTCAGAATTGTTGAGATTGAATTTCTGGTCCTGAGTATGCTGCTATTTTTCGCCTGCAGTGGCAAAGAAGACTTGCTTGCTCTAAGAGTTTTCTGCATGGAATTGCATGTTATTTAGAAGATTTTTATTATTTTTTTTTAAAGAGCTTAATAGAAATACTGTGTCAAGTAAAGCTGCTGGTGGTGTCAGTGTTGTGCCAGCTCATGAGGCAAAACTCGACTCTTGTTGGGAATTGGGCTTTGCTGGTGTCGTGCCACTAGATGGCAATGCCTGCAACAATTTGTGATTTCAAACCTGCCCAAGGAAGCCAGCCGAGATACAAACCAGCATGTTACTCTGACAAAGGCGTTACTTCTCCGAATTCACTCCAGCTCGGACTCTGACATATCTTCCTGTTTAAAATACTCAAGAGCTGAGCACTATTAAAAAATATAAAGTAACGTTAATTTAGCAGCAGCAGCTACACTAAAGTTAGTTTTAAAGGGATAGGGAAGATTTGGTACCAGATCTGATATTTGCAAATGCTTGTGTCACAACTCTACTGGTACCAGGAATGTGTGTGGTTTGCTCCATTTCTGATGGAAGGAAAGCAATCTTTTTAAATTGCCACTTACATCATCCCAAGAATATTGCAGTTTCCAACTTGACTATGTCAGAACGTACGATAACTAGAAAGTATAATCAGAGTGTTTTCCCTGTGCAAAGCTGTAAAGAGCTTAATGCTGAAAGAAAATAAACAGATTTTTTGAATACACATTCGAAATTATGTAGATTCTCTAACTTTAAAAACTTTTTTTTTTAGCTGTTTATTTCCAGCAGTGAATGTCTAATGCCAAATGCCTTTGGTTTGGATGTTGAAGGCTAAAATGTCATCTTGAAGTCTTCTCCTGAGTGTTGTGGTCCATGTGGGTTAGGAACATTGTTCCTAGGCACAGTGAAATGGTTGCAATGTGAATGGCAACCTCCACTTTGCACATTAACTAACTTCCAGGTTTGTCAGAGCCAGTAATGTGACCTGAAGTATTTTAGGAGCTTTTATAAGGGGATCTACGCAAGAGGTTTTTATGGGATTCTCATCTTTCGGACCTGTGTGGTTCACATTCCTTTCTAAAGCGTGTAAGGGGTCTTCTGTGTGAAATGTGCTTCTTTCTTCATACGGTGGCAGCGGTTGCTGTAATTTAGACAATTTTCCAAAACCTCATGTTGGGTTCGGAGGCCACATGACCAGCACGTCTCTGGAGTATGCATGGGATTGTGGTAGAGACCTGCATTTTGTATTGTTAAGCTAAAACTGCCCTCCCTGGGCAAAGGAAATAGTTCTGGCTCCAAAACTTCTTTCTGTGTAGGAAGTGGATCTCGGTGAGGAGCTCCTGCCGGGTGCTCGGCAAGCCAAGGTCTTTGCACCTGTAACCAAGGTAGCCTAGAGCTGGCTACAGGGACTTTGCTCCCTCTTGTTCATGTTCCGGTACTTCCACAAAATGCGTGTCTGTATGAACTCTTTGGTCCAAATTAATTTTAGTTTGATTCTCAGGATGGGCAGTAAATACTGCTCCTGTCTTCTTAGCCTTTTAAGTAGCCTAGTGGTAAGGACCAGGACCTGTCATGAATGGTTGATATATATTATTGTGCTAAAAGCTGTGAAACTAAACTTTTAGAAACATTTGCTTTTTTTATGGTTTTTTTTTATTAGTCTTTTGTGTAAATAGACAATGGGTTAGGCTACATCATTGCCTATATTGTCATAATACTGGTACACCCTGATTTTAAAGGGATTCCCTTTGTACTAGACATTATAGTGATGCAAGAGAAAACAAATCCTTGTTCACAGCTGAAATGAGCTATTTCCAGGTTCTTGTTTGCCTTGACATGCATAGGTGTGATCTCTGTGCTCCACCAGTGATCTCTGTAGTGAGACCAAGTTAGGAAGCTGACGGTTAGTAGAGTTCTGTTCCCCATTTTGCCTCTAACATGCTGTATGGGATTGTCTGAGGTCTGCTTGATGTACCCATCCACTGAAAATTGGGTTGCAGCTGGTTTAAATGCCTATGGCTGCACTGCAGAGAAACCCGGAGAATAGGGGCTCTTTCTTCATACAGCCTTCCTGGTTTCCAAGGCTTCTGCTGGCTGTGTGAGCGGGTAATTCTCCGAGTACCTAGAAGGTGACCAAGCCATGATATAGTCCATCTCTTAAAATCAGTTTGACTTTGATATCTGAGAAGATGTGAGGTGGGACAGACATTTTCATGGTGATTGGGTGGTTTTTAAGGTCTCTCTCCCATGCAGTGTGTGATTTCTGTCATCTAACATGCTTGATCATTTCTCTTAATGGAGAACACTAAGAGAGCGTCCTCTGCCCAACCACCAGCTTCCAAAAAGCTGGAAGAAACTGAAGTGTTGAGGCTGTAGGGGTGAATTTGATGGAAACTGCCCAAAAATATAAAAATACTGGAGGAGGTGAGAAAAAAGGGCAATGGTGTGGAGATGGGCGATTGCAAAAACCCATAGTAATGGCATAAATCTTATTTCTTTATGAAACACAGAGGAAAAAGCACAAGTAGTAAATATTGATTTGCAAATCATGCTAGCATTTAATTAGTCCTATGTCTTTGTCCACGTAAGGCAGAAGTTGCCTAAAAGAGTACATATGCTGTACTGGTTGGGGGCTAATAGCTGAGTTATAACGTGTGCTGGTTGATATCATCCTTGATATCTTTAGCTAGTTGACTTTTGGTGTTCTATCTGTTCCAGGATAATGGCTACGTGCATATTCATACTCCCATAATTACATCAAATGACTGTGAAGGTGCTGGGGAACTCTTTCAAATTGAGGTAAGTTGGGTTGCATGAAGTTTGTTTTGACTTTTGCTTGCAGAGCAATTCTGGAGTTATTGAAGGTTAGAGGAAATGCTTGTCTTTACAAAACCTTTTCTTTATGTACTTCTGTGATTATGTGTTTTAATATAGCAGTCCTTTGCTTCAACTAGTAATTTAGACAGAGTTAAGCAGATGCATTACTTTTTTTTTATTTTATTGCTGTTTTGTGCATTAATGAGCACCTTTTGTACTGATGAGTTTTGTCTATCCTGGTGCTGCGGAAAAGTTTACAAAGAACAACAGAGGGAGGTGGAACATCTTATCATCCCATCTTTCTGTTTACTAAGAGCCTAAGAGACGGGATGGGACATTCAGGGCAGCCTACTAGACACAAATATTTCTTACCTTTGAAATGAAGAATATAATTCACCATGAGGTAACTCCTTAAAGTCAGAAATACCTAAAACTCCTTTTCACCATATTCTTACAAGCTACTCCTGTTGTATGTCAGAATTCTCCCCCGATATTGCCAAGTCTCCCCATCCATCCACCAAATTACTGCCACAATCCATCATTACATAAAGTACTTCGCATCTTGGGTCAAAACCTCCTATGAAACTTAAATGCAGCTATAACCACTAAAATATTCTTAACCCCCACATCCATGAATCATAAGAAATTCCATCTGCCTTTTATACTTCTATATTTGAAATTCACTCTTCTGTCTCAGACAATTATATCCATTGCCACTTATGCTTACTGGCTCCAGCCTTGGCTGGTGAATCATCTGTAAGCTAAAGAAAAACTGTTGAGGTAGCAGTTGCTCGCTGCGGGATCACGTACGTCTTCCACTCTCTGCACAGCCTCATGACAAAAAGCCTACGTGTTCTGGTTCTTCAGGATCATGAGGTCTAACCTGTGCTACTAGTGATTCCCTTCCAGACCAGTACATGTGGCTCAGCTTTTTGCTTGCTGGGACAATAGAGTTTGATTAGCTAAACTAAATGGTTCCTGTTTAATTGAGATCCCTTAATGCTACCAAAGGTTCGTTCCAGGCTGTTGCATGCAAATTAAGATGTGAAAACAAGTGACACTTAATGATGAGAACATTATACAGTTTGCAGCTGTACAGTGTATTGCGTCTCTGGTACAAATTGTATCCACTTGAAAGCTGTAAAGGATGAAGGACTAAAGCGTAGGTGGCTGGTAGTAACAGAAGCACGGATACAAATGTTGATTGAGGTGCTAAATTGTGAGGCTGAAACTTGTGTAAACTGGATCTTACCTAAATGCATAGTTCAAGGCAAATTTCTTGCGCTCTCTCCAGTGTGGTTGCTTAGGTGTAAATAATACCTGTCTTGGAGAAGTTTAGTGACAGGTGTGCTTGAAAGGTGTGGCGTGAGTGCCAAGGCAGATCCCACAAAGAAAGGGCTTCAGAAACCCACTTGCTGCTAGGAAGTTCTCCCTTATTTCCTGTTTCTTCTTTGAGCACCGCTTCATTGTCTGGCCTAATTTAGGACTTGGTTTTGTTTCTGCAAAGCTCTGTTTGGAATTGGTCACGGCAAGCAGAGATCCAAGACCACTTGCTATCCTGCCGTGACCACTTCACTCCACTGGAGCAGTGACACTATTTCTTGAGAGTAGAAATCTGGGGAAGATTAAGCCTTCCTTGGGGCCGTGCATGTGAGGCTGTCAGACATAAAAATAAGGGTGACGGACATAAAAATAAGGGTGTGGTATTTGCAGCGAACACAGAATCTCTATCTGCTTTTTATCAAACCAAGCATCAACACATTCCCCATCTGCTGTATTCACTCCCTTTTAAACCAGCCCTTAATTCACTGCTTGCATGGGCTAAGGGAGAAAATAAATTCCTGTTCCTCTTATGTTTGAGCAGTAGCCAATAATTATGGTGATGGGAATCAGTGAAGGCATCCTGCAAATTGAATTCTTCAATTTAAATCCTGTAGTTAAAGTTTTAAGACCTATCCTCCAGTTGCAACCAGAACATAAATTGGTGTCCTATTGCTCCTGAATTTGTAGTAGTTACAACACACCTGCTGCTTACAGGTTGGGTTTTCTGCCCTTTTTTTTTTTT
>VYZM01000594.1:39878-57762 GCA_013398915.1 Dromas ardeola
TTTTTTTCTTTAGCTCCCTGGGGTGGTGTATAAAACTGATAATCTCTCCAGTTTAGCTGTCCTGCTGCAGGTGAATTAAGTTGAAAATTTTGGTTGAGTAGCCTTTTGGACCCAAGTAGAAGCTGCTTTTGCACCCACTGTGAACCATCACCTTTTAATAGCTGTCTTCCCCCGACTGGCACAATTTTAATCCTCTGACTCATGTCTGGTGGCCGCTCAGGCCCGTGCATTCTTTGGAAATGGTGGAAAGTGAAGAGGGTAGGAATCTGTTTTCACATGAGACTTGAAAAGATGGGGAAAAAAGTATCTTGAGTTGGAAGGAAAAAGCTTTTTCAAGGCATATGATCTCTGATTCCTAGACTTGTTAATCCTGTAGGATTTGTGAATGTTTATATGTTCAGCTTCCTCATTATCTTTGTTTGGTTTTGGACATACTGATTAGTGTGTACATAGCTTTGGTGGGGATGTTCTCATGCTTGGGATGGGAGTCGCTTCTCTTTCTGCTCAGCAAATCAGTTTGGCTAAATATTTTTAAAATGAGGTACTGTAACAGTGAAAAGAGGGCGGTAAGCAGAGGAGATCTTAAAAAATAAATAAAACACAAGATGGTAAGAACTCCAGACAAATCTTTTGCCCTTGAGACTTTCTATATATGAAAAGTGTAGGTTTGAGGATAAACCGCCAGAAGTGTGAGAACAGCCAGGCAGACCCCAATCTGCAGGAGAACGTCGGCAACACCGACTTGTGGATTTCTGCACCTTTGATGCCTTTGGTGGAAGCCTGGAGGGGGGAAGCGTCTTGCTTGTGCTGCCGCCTTTAAACTTACTGAAAATGCCAAAAGAGCTTTTAATGTTGAAAGCTGGGTTTTAGTTGAATGCAAAGTAGAACGACGTAATTTTTGAAATAAGAACTCGGATGAGCAGGGTGAGATGGCCCTTTTTGTTTTATTTTAATTTAAGCTAAGAATAATTCCTCTGTACCATCTCTCTTAGCACCTTAGGGCAGATTCTTTCCTCACATTTTTCTTTTTTTCTTCTGAAGTCTAAAATACTTAGCAGCTTTGTATGTTGCAAGAAACTTTACACAGTCTCCCCTTCTGGGGCTGCTTCCTAAGAAATCTGCCTTTCTTTTGTGTTTGTGACCCGGCTGCGTGTCTGTTCACTGCTATTTTCAGTAGCCTCCCACTCTGTCTGCAGTGTTGAAGGCTCCCTGCTTTCTAGGTCTCTTGCTCTGTCTTTTTCGCTTTGCTCCCTGGCAAATCTCCTTGTTTGACTGGCCTCAGCTGCTGTGGGAGAAGGTGGAGGCTCCTTTGTGCTCCGGAAAAGTAGTTCTGGCACAAGACACTCCAGCTGGTATGATGAGGCCCTGGACAGCCGCTTTCCCTGCTGCCCAGCCGCAGCCTTTTAAAAGGACTCAGCATGCAATGAGATAGAAAACACAACAGCTGTATTGGCATTCACAGCTCTTTAAAGTAGATCTCATACATGTTTTGTATTGCTTGTGGCCTTATTCCTTCCTGGGGACGGTGCTCTACGCGTAAGGAGTGCTGCGCTCTACCTGTTGGCTCCAGTGGAGGTAATACGTGTTATATATCAGGCTTGTCTCTTCCCACACACATACCTCATTGCATCTGGGTGTTGTTTGACTGAACCCTGGGTCCAGATCAGGCTATTTCATAGAATCATAGAATCACAGAATGGTTCAGGTTGGAGGGGACCTTAAAGATCATCTAGTTCTAACCCCCTGGCCAGGGACGCCTCCCACTAGACCAGGTTGCTCAAAGCCCCATCCAGCCTGGCCTTGAACACCTCCAGGGATGGGGCATCCACAGCTTTTCTGGGCAACCTGTTCCAGTGCCTCACCACCCTCACAGTAAAGAATTTCTTCCTAATATCTAACCTAAATCTCTGTAAACCTGAAAAATCATCCAGATGTTGTTCTTACCTAAAATGTGTCTGGAGATCAGAGATGGTATGGTGTTTGGGATTTTGCCACCTGCTCACAGTAGTGAATGGAAAAGTTTCTAGGTCTCTGAAGGGTGCAAGTTCATGGCTGTACCTACTGCAGAGCCAGAAACACATGCCTGCTGCTTAAGATGCAGAGACTTACTCCTACCATTCTTTCGGTCCTGCCAAAAAATAGTATTGGCAGCACCAAGGAAAGCTGGGATCTGCTGGGGAGAATCACAGTTAAATGCAACAGTATTATTGTCTGTCAGGTGTTTCCGCTTCAGAGATGCGTCATGGTCTGGGAGGCAACCAGTCCCTGGGAGACTGGGACTTCGGAGGGGTCCTCAGCTGGGATTGGGGTAAGCTGGAACTGAGCTGAGGGAGGGCTTGCTTTTGCCTTTTCTGGCTCTCACAGTTTCTGCTCCTTCCTACCTGCTTCATCTCTGCCTGTAATTCCGGTCCGTATTTATGAGATGTTTGTCTCAGCAGAACCAGCTGCTGTTGCCCAATGCAAGTCCAGCTGATCAGAATTAGGACTGGAATTGCAAAGAGGACTTCTTGGAAGTTATGAATGTTGCAGTGGTTGTCTCTTTTAGAGTGATTTAGATTGAGAAACCCAATCATGTTTATAATGGGACATCGCAGGGGGTAGGTCCGGATTAAAGATGTGGTGCTGTGAAGCTTCAGCAGCATGGTGTTGTGGGCCTAGGCTAGAGCTACAGCAGTGATTGCTCTGAGCTTCTCAAGTTGCCTCTGATCCCTTCATGCATTTGGCTTGCATAGAGTGAAAGACGGAATCAAACCGTTTATACTCTCCTGAAGCTAATTGCCTCAAGTAAAAGTTAATACAAGACTGACATCAAAGGGAATAATTTTAAATTAAATCATTAGACATTTGAGGAGACAGAGAACAAAACAGGTACTAAATCCAGTTGTTCTCGTATTTAGAATGAGAATAAAAAGCCTTTGATGTTGCTGTTGAATCCTAGTATGTTTATAGCACGTTTACTCTGAGACACCAAGATGCTTCATACAGGTTCCCCCTCCCTCTTCCCCTATATTTTTGGGTAGTTTTTGACTAGGGAATGGAGAGAACTTGAAAGCAAACGCATTATTCCACCCTGATCTTTTATCAAGCATGTATTTGGGGATTGGGAAGTTGAAGGAAAGTCCATCTAAATGAAATAAAAGCACCACAGTGTTGTCACTTCATTTTGCTAGTCATGAACATTAAAAACAATCTGTCTGTGTCAGCAGTGAAGGGATAGCATCACCTACTATTTATTATTTGTCTTCTACCAGTGACTGGTTTTGTTTATTATAAAGAAGCAAGCTTGATCTAAAAGGCTGAGCAAAAATCTGGGGCACAAGCACTTGAAAATACTGGCCTGATCCTGTTCTTGGATGTGTAAAGTGGAGGAACCGCCTCTAGTGGGTTAGTTGATATTTATTTGTACACGTGAAATGTGAAGTTGCTGAAGGAAAAGGAGGCGTTACATTTTTCCCTCTGTAGCAAGTGGATTGACTTTTGCAGCTCGCAACAGCCGTTCGTCAAGCTTTATGTCTCAAAATGAGGGAGAGGAAGTGGGCAGCTGTGAAGAGGCGAGGTGGTGGGATGGTGATGGGGCAGTAAAATTTTATCTAAATATTGCGATGTTCACTCTTCACCTTCTGTTGGAAGCCACCCAGGAGCTGCTCGCAATTTAGATGCGCACCTCAGGATCTCTCAGTGGCCTCTCAAACTGGCTGCAGGTTTTTATAAGTCCAGTTGACCTGTAAGACTTTCTCACAGTCTTCCTCCAGTCACTCACTGTTGTGTCTATTTTCTCTTTGCCTCCCTGAGATTACATCTGATTTGAAGAATGAAAAATGACACAAAGTCATTATAAATAAATCAAGCCCCAGCTCCTGGAGACAGCTGTATCCTGTTTGTGGACTTGGGGGGAAGTGTTGAGATTTCATGGTTGATTTCTTCTGTTCTTTTCCTGCTTCCAGTCTGTCTCTTTCTCATTGTTTAGAAGTTGCATCCTACAGGATTAGTTGAGATTTTTTACTGGTGGAACAAGGAATGTAGCTGAACTAAGCTTGCAGTTGGAGAAACCGGAGTGGTACATGGCTCTTCTCTTTAGTGTTCTGGCCATGGTTCTGGGGCTGTGGGATGTGGATGTTTGTATGTTTATTAATATCCTTATTGTTTTTGGGCAAATACTCTGGGTTTATTTGAAGAAAACAATAGGGGCCTGTTTCTACATCCTTGGGTGTTGTTGTTTGGGTTTTTTAGAACTGCAAAAACCATGAAACAAAGGAAGCAGTCCTGGGGTTACAGCCACAAATTGTCATATTTCCATTGATCTCTGTGGAGCAAGGCAAACTTGCTCTTTTCTTTAGCGTGATGCTGTGAAGAGATAAAACTGCCTTGTGATCTGAGGTCTTTGGCAGTCTCTGTTTTATCTTTGCGATGAGCAGCAGAGGTTTTTGAGAACAAAAGCAACACCTTCCGACTCATTAAGGAGAAATGGCAGGTTGTGGAATATCAAAGGCTGGCAAACAAGGCTGAGCCTAACAACCTCTGTGTGACAAAGCAAGCTGGGCAGTAGGGTGGCTACAGGCAGTGGCATGCTTAGCTGAGCTAGCAACGCTTAGCATAACTCCTAGGAACTAGACTTTGAAAAGTGGGTATTTCAAACTTACCTCAGAAGTTTGGAAGGGAATGTAGATCAGTTTCGACCTTTCTTTTGTCTTTCTCCTAAACCTTTGACTTCTCCAAAGCTTAGGGATGACATTGAAATATAAGAAACGCTGAAACAAAAATCTCATTTATCTTCGTGTTTTTTTTTTTTTTTTTAAAGGCATAGAATTGTGACCTCTAGAGATTGTCTAATCCACCTCACTGTGCTCAAACAGGGTCAGCTAGAGCAAGTTGCCCAGGACTCTGTCTTGCTGGGTTTGGAATATTTCCCCAGATGGAGACTTCACAGCCTCTCTGGGCAACCAGTTCTAGTGTTTGACCACCCTCACAGTATATAAAAAAAGTTTCTTCTTGTTTTCGGTTGAAATTTCACGTGTCTTTTTTTAAAATCTGTGCCAATTGCCTCTTGTCCTCTCAGTGAGCACAGCTGAGATGAGCGTGGTTCCTTCTTCATTCCCTTCCATCAGGTATTTATACACATGGAGATCCCCCCTGAATCTTCGCTTCTCCATGCTGAACAGTCCCAGCGTTCTCAGCCTCTCCTCATATGAAAGAAGCTCCAGTCCCTTCATCATCTTTGTTGCCCTTTCCTGGACTCACTCCAGTATGTCCGTGTCTCTCTCTTGCTGGGGAGGTGAGCACTTCACCCAGCACCTTGGTGAGTCACCAGTGCAGTGCAGAGGGGAGGGAGCGCAGCAGGCTGGTGACTTTCTTTGCCACGAGGGCTCCTTGCTGTCTTATGGTCAGCTTGGGTGGCCACCAGGGAAATGGTGAAGCACAGTCCTTATGCTCAAATGACTTTTAAAGCGCTCGACGCAGAGGTCTGCTAATTTTTCTTTTGTGCCTGTAAATTAAAAAACAAAAATATACCATCACTTCAATGGGACTTTTTTAGACCATTTTTCATAATGAAACACTGAACTTGCTAAATTTTCCATTACTCAGTTTTTTATGCTTTAAAGTATCTGGTGACCTGAAAAAATATGCAAAAGCTGAAATTAAACATAGTTTGTCTTTCAGTGCGTATATAATTTGTAAGCTGTGAAGTTTCCAACTCCATATAGTTTCAGTTCTGCTTTTTTTTGAAGACTGAATAGCAAGTCTTAATATAATATTGCTTTTTTTTTTTGTCTGATTTCTGTTGGTCTTTTTGCAATGGAAAAAAATTCATTTGTGCATGAAAAGAAAATAGCACTGGTTTTAAGTCTGCTAAAAGTCAGTGCACCTGACACGGAAAATACTCCTCCATTTTCTCATCAGACTTGAAATTGAATTTTGAAGGCAATGCGGCGTGAAGCTTCAAACTCCCAAATGATGGAGATTTCCTCCCTTCCCCTTTCTTACTGTTCATCTTGGTAGGATAGTTGGAGAGTGGGTTGATAGGGTGTCATCTTTCTTTTGTACACTGCTGGGCAAAATGTTCCTCAACAGATGTTCCAGAGGGATTTTCATTTTCTTTGTCTGCATTTCCCAGAAACATGGGATGTGATTTCTCTCCCTGCTCCCAAACTCCTAGGTAGACAAGCCCTTCGCTATATACGTGTTACTTTACTGGGGAGCTAAAAATCAAAGGCTTCTTTAGAAAATCTGCATTTTTACCACTCTTGTTCTCAGACTTGCTTGTAAAATGGTGAGTGTGCCCTTCCTGACATTTTATTTTATGTTTTGTTACCTCCTTCCTTTCTACAACGTCATTCCTAATTCAGCTCATGGGTGTTTAAACACATAAGTTACACAGTTCTTTTCTTTGAGTATAATTTAGAGCTCCTGACATTCCCACATACAGAGGCAAGAGGTGAGAATTGAAGAGCCACGTGTTCTTTTAGCTTTGCATGAACTCTGTGGTGCCTGCAAAGTTTTGGGCAAACGGTCAACCTCTATGAAGCTATGTCATAGAATCATAGAATGTGTTGGGTTGGAAGGGGCCTTTAAAGGCCATCTAGTCCAACCCCCCTGCAGTAAGCAGGGACATCTTCAACTAGATCAGGTTGCTCAGGGCCTCATCAAGCCTGGCCTTGAAGGTCTCCAGGGATGGGGCCTCCCCCACCTCTCTGGGCAACCTGGGCCAGTGTCTCACCACCCTCAGTGTAAAGAACTTCTTCCTAATGGCTAATCTAAACCTGCCCTGCTCTAGTTTAAAACCATTGCCCCTCGTCCTATCGCTACATGCCCTTGCAAACAGCCCCTCCCCAGCTTTCTTGTAGGCCCCTTCAGGTACTGGAAGAATGCTATAAGGTCTCCCTGGAGTCTTCTCCAGGCTGAACACCCCCAGCTCTCTCAGCCTGTCTTCATAGGAGAGATGCTCCGCATCCCTCTGATCATCCCTGTGGCCCTCCTCTGGACATTCTCCAACAGGTCGATGTCCTTCTTGTGCTGAGGATTCCAGAGCTGGACACAGTACTCCAGGTGGGGTCTCACCAGAGCAGAGCAGAGGGGGAGAATCACCTCTCTGGATCTGCTGGCCATGGTTCTTTCAATGCAGCCCAGGGTGAGATTGGCCTTCAGGGCTGCAAGCACACATTATTGGCTCATGTCCAGCCTTTCATCCACCAGTACCCCCAGGTCCTTTTTCGCAGGGCTGCTCTCTATCACACCATCCCCCAGCCTGTATTGATAATGAGGATTGTCCCAACCCATGTGTAGGGCCTTGCACTTGGCCTTGTTGAACTTCATGAGGTTTGCTTGGGCCCACCTCTCTAGCTCATCCAGGTCCCTCTGGATGACATCCCGTCCCTCTGGCCTGTCGACCTCACCACTCAGCCTGGTGTCATCGTCAAACTTGCTGAGGGTGCACTTGATCCCACTCTCTGTGTCATTGATGAAGATGTTGAACAGCACTGGTCCTAGTACGGATGTCATCTCAACAAGTAACTTCTTGCTCAGATGAACTGATAGAACTAATTACTGGGGATCCAATTTACAGTCCCTGTTAGTTTGAGAGATGTATGAAACAACTGCGTATCCTTGCTCCGAGCTGACATGTCCGAGCTTTGCTGGTGACACTGGGGCCACCGTTCACAAACTTGTTCTGCAAGTTGTTGTGACACCTACAACCCATATCCTCATGAGTCACTGCAAGTAGAAGCAGGAGCTGTGGTGTTTCCCACTTAAAAGTACGGCTTTTCACTACACAGGCATTATTTGCATCAGACACCTAGAAAGAGAAGTCCCCAAGAACGCTTTATCTTGTGGGGTTTTTTCTTAATGTGTTTTGCTTGAATAGGTTTCAGAGCCTGTTACGAATCTGAGCAAAGATGGGGAGCGTCGTATTACGACTTACCATGTTGTTGGAGTCCATCTCAGCAGTGTTTTGGTTGAATCTCATGTAATTTCTTAAGAGCAAAAAGGGAAGATAAGCCAGGAGCTGTGCTTTTCATTCAAACACCAATACTCTTGACTTCTTGCTCCTTTTTTTACTTACAGGCGTCACATGAGGCAAGGGAATCTGCAAAAAAGACTCATTTCTTCAATGTTCCTGCCTTCCTGACGGTTTCTGGTCAGCTCCATTTGGAAGTGATGGCGGGGTGAGCAAAATGAGAAGTTTTTATCTTGATCTGTGGGATCTTCTCGGTTGGTAATTTTGCCCCGTTGATATCCATTAGGTATCTGCCACATGTGCGCCAGCAATGAATTGAGCAGCAGTGGCTGAGTGATGGTGTGAGAGGCCAGCCTAGGCAGGGGAAAATTAGACAGCTTTTTAATTCTGGTCTATGGACTGGTTTTAAATACTAGAAGTCTCTTTCTGCTTGCCATGGATTGGGAATATTGAATGGAGACATAATCTTTATGGGAATGGCTGTAGGATTAGTGTTAATAACTGTAGTACCCTAAGAGTCTTTTTGTTGTTCACATCTGGAACAAAAAAATCTTTTTCATTTTAGGTATTGCATTCCTTTCCTCTCTTCTCCTTTTTTTTTCCCAAGCTTCCTTTTTCTGTCTCCTTCAGTCTTCCTGTTCTGCCAATTCTCACTTCTCCTGTTCGATGGCTTTCACACTTGATACTTTGTTCGTTCTAGCCACTAAAGTGATCACAGTCAAATAGTTAATACTGACTTTGATTTTAAAAAAAAAAGTTATCCTTAAACTTTTAATTTTAATATTTCACTGAGATTGTTAGGGGTGAAAGTGTCAGTCTGTCAGAGAGACAATTCCTTTCGATTAGGGGGTTTGGTCCTCATCTATGCTGAATTTTCCCAATAAATTAACAAAATCAGTATATTAAACAGATGGAGTCACATCAGCACAATCCTTTATTTGAAGGCACAGTTTTCTGAGCGCTTGCAACGTGCGTTCTCCTTAAGCGTGATGTTTCAGCGAAATCACTGGCTGCCAACTGAATGGCTGATAAAGCCTGGCAGAAACCAGGTCTCAGGCAGGTGCCACTTGCCAAGGGGGTTCATGATGCACCTATATTGACTTTAAAATCTCTTTTAAAGTGATTAGTTACTGTCCAGTGCAAATCTCCTGAAGATGAGAGGGCTAAACCCCTAGCTTTAGAAAACGTGAACTCAGAAGATCTGCTTTTTCATGTGGAGGTTCTGATGAGTATTTCTAATAGTCTTAGTATTTGCTGTCCATACCTCATATGCAATGTTAAGAACCAAATAATAAATGTTTAGCTGTTGGGGTTTTTTTATTTAATCACTGTTGCACAGTTTGATTGGCTGCTGGTAAAGAGCTGCAGTGAAATTGTTCAAAGGGCAAGTTTCGCGTATAAATCAAAAGGTATGAATTTCTTCAGAAAGCTGTTTTCTGCCTGGCTTGTTATCTCTGAGAGACAGCATCTCTTCTCAGACCACCTCGACAGCTGTGGTCGGCTGAAATACTCAAGCTAAAGGCTCTTGATGGGCAGGATGTTTCTTGTATGGTGCCCTGGCTGCTGTAACAGAAGCACAGGTCACTTGGCAGCCAAAGGCTGATGTGTCATCTCAGACATTAGCCGGAAAAGTTAATGAGGAAGAGGTTTGTTTAACTGTAGGGGTGATGGAGGTTTTGCATCCCTGAAAGAAGATGGGATGACATGCGTTTGTATGTGTTAGATTTAATTGACTGTTATGCGTTCTGACCTTTATTGAAAGATGTAATTCCACAAATCAAATAAGTCCAAAGAAAAAGTATGGATTGTAATTAACTTGAAATACAATCTCACTCTTTTACATCAGACTGTTCCTTTAAATAGTACACAGCCTGCTCTGGGATGGAGCAGAAGGCTGAACTGGGCAGATGCAAGACCTGTCTGCTAAATAATTTTTCCATTGATATCGCTCTGGTGCACCTTGTTCTCTAGAGATGGATAAAAAAATCAATGCACTTCAGCATGCAGTACATTACATTATGGCTTCATGGTCCTGTTTTACAGTAGCATGTTGTTCTTACAGGCATTTTAAATTGATCCGGTGCCATCTAAATTTAGGTAAGCTGTGTTTATTCATAATGGGGTGTAGCTGTTCTGTGAACCTGGTCTTTTTTATTTTTATTTTATGTAAGCACACTGAGTTTTTGAGGCCTACAGCTCAAGTGGTATTGAATCCTTTCAGTCTTCAAAAATAGATCAAGCTCCTCAAGATGCAGAAGCACCGTAGTGATGCAGCACAGTATTAACCCTCTACATACTACGAAACAGTTTAGATACTGTGAAGATTTTATTTGTGTTTATCGAGTTGGGACTTAGTCTGTGAATGGGACTCCTACGTGATGAAAGAATGTAAGTGCATATTGTCTGCCAGAGCTGCTTGGCAGACAAATGTGTTCTGATGATGCTTTCAGAGTAGTAAAAAGTGGGAGTCCTCCTCCCCCAAAACCATAAATGTTCTGGTCTTCCCGATAAACAGAGCAACCAAAACAGCAACTAACTGTTTTAGCCAGACTGAATTTTTCATGCTCAGAAAAGGAACTATTCTTCAAAAATTCCCTTTAGCTTAAATGAAATGTTGACTTGCTGCAGTCTTAAGGCTCTGAGGAACAACTGGTCCCTGAGAATTTGTGGAGGAGACCAAGGCAGAAATGCTTGGAAGACTCTTCCCCATCCAGTCTTGGCCCATATCCTGTTGTGACTTGCCATGGGAGTGTAGAGGCAGATCCTGCAGATCATTAGAAACCAGAGGTGGAACAGGACAGGTATGAGAGGCGGAGAGGAATCTGTCCATGGGGTTTATGTAGTAGGGAACAGAAAGTCAGCTAGGCAGTCATGTCTGTCTGGAGTTAGCTTTTAGCTTTACAGAGTTCATGAGCAACCTCCAAGCTGTGGTTGGAAAAGACTGGGCAGGGAAGGCATGGAGAAGACTTACCAGATGTGTCTGGAACCAAGTCTTCTGCTGTCCTTGCTGAGAGGACACCCACAGGGTATCATCTGAATACCTATGTCTGCGTGTTACCCAGGGCTCGGGACTCCATTTTCTGGCAGGGCTGCTTGGTGCTATTCCCAATAACAGGAGAGAACAGTGAGCCATTTATAACTTGTGAATTTTTAACCTTTTTCTCTGAGGAAAGGTGGGAAGAGAGGTGTTCCTTCGTTTGTTGACTGTCTGCTGTGTATGCTTGGTATTGAAGGCAAGGTCGGAGAAGTTCATCTTGTCTCTCAGCGTGACACACACAGCCTAGTTGGAACAACTTCTCGTTTCATTGTACTTCATCTTTGCAGTGATGGCATCTAGGTTGACTGCTCAGGGTGTCTGAATCATTGTCAGCTGCCATAAATCTATAGGCTCTTTAAGGTCTCCAGAAAAGTCTTTATTCAGTAATCAGCCCTCCCCTTTAGTCTTCTTGGTCTCGGATGAGTCAGTAACCAATGCATGTGGTAGAAGTTTGTTAGGACTGTGTGTGTCCCGATAACTGCTTTTAAATGTCACTGGTTTGCTGTGAAGTCCTTGTGGTATTTCCTCGCCCTGTGATCCTCTGGTGAGGATAAAGACCCCTTTGGGGACCTGAACTAGGCTGGAGTGTCTGTGACAGCTGAAGATGATTCAGAGGCATACTGGAGACAGCCAAAACCAATTGTTGCCAAGAAGTACAGCTCACTGGCTGTATTTACTCTTTTTCTTGTTCTCCTTTCACCCGCCTGCACTTCCCACAAGCTCTACCTGCTCCTCTCCTTTCAGCCACTCTTGCTAATAGTTTACATCACTGTTTTGCATTGATTTTCCTTGCACCACGTTTCATCCCAGGCACTGTCTGTTCTGCCTTTTGCATTGTGAGCTTAACTAAAACTGCTCTTCCAAAAAGCTCTAGGGGCTATCCCCTCCCTAAATTGCAGAATAAGTTTTCTCCTCAATCCTTGCCCTCCCTAGCTCTTGTTTCTTTTCTCTTATCAGGCCTTCAGTGGGCTTTTCCTCGCTTGTTTGTTTCACGTTCTCTTGAAGTTCCCTGCAAATGAGTAAAAGGTTCAGGGGCAACCAAATAGCAGCCTGCGAGGAGGTTATCAGAAGGCAAGCCCCCTCTGCAATGGTGAACGACCAGAGGACAAGAGACAATGGGGATAAGTTGAAACAAGATAAGTTCTGCGAGGATATAGGGGGGAAAAAAATCACTAAGAGATCCATCAAGCATTGGAAGAGATTGCTGAGAGACACTGTGCACTCTTCATCCTTAGAAGTTTTCAAGACCCACTAGGTAAAACCTTGAGCAACCTGGTCTGGCCTTCTCACTCACCGTGCTTTGAGCAGAAGACTGGACCAGCGACCTCCTGAGGTGCCTTCCAGCCTGAATTATTTTGTCCTTCGAAGTTTATTCTCGGCTTCATTCTCATTTTCCTCTCCATCAGTCTCATCCATGAGACCATCTTGGTGAATTATCTCTCTAGTTCACTTTCAGTTCAGCGTCTCTCCCCAGGACCTGTATTTTTCTGGCTGACTTCAAATCTCAGCCTTTCGTACTGACATCTGACCGTTAACGTCTAGCTATCAAACTTGGTTTAGTTGCATCATATTTAATCCCACTCCCCTCTCCTCAAGGACATCCTCTTGATTTCTAAACCATCATGGATTTTGTTACCGTTCTGCCTATTCCAGTTATTCTGTGCAGTCCTGCGACTGGTTTTTCTGGTTGTAGAGAGGCTCTGAAAAAAAAATCTCAGTCATCCAGACCATTTTAGCTATGTCTGCCTGAGTTTGTAGAGAGCTGAATGCAGTGAATTTCCTGCTGTTTTCAGAAGATGCTGTAATCACATGGTTTTCACTTATAAAATGCCACTGCTTCATTGCTTTTCAAAGCATGGAGGAGATGGGGAGAGATAGCTGTCATTTGGGATTGGTGTTCAAGCAAACACTGACGAGCTGAAAAGAGATGTATTTGAGGCCACAGTCCATAAAAGAGGCTTCGTTTTCAGCAGTCTGGCAAATGCAGCCTTAAAATGTGATTCCAAAATGACTTGCTGATGATGGAGCAGATCACATTGTCTTCAAGCAAATATTTGCTCTACATTGTACAATTTTAAATACTTTTGAATGCAGCTGCAGGAATGATGTCCAGTTGTATAACATTCCTGTTGCTAAGAATTAACAAAAATAAGTGTAATTATTTATCTTGGAAGCCTGAAAAAAAAATCTCTGACATTTTCTTGCACAACATTTGTTTGAGTCTGACTCACAACGCAGACTCTTATAATTAGCACACTAACTTCCATTAATTAGGCTGACACTTAATTGGAGCTATAAAAAGCAACCGTGACATGTCTGGTTTTAATCAATTACCACATGCTTCAGTCTGGTTCATGACTGCTGCAGTGTTGTTAATGACTCTGTATTACTGGGAGGCTCAATGCATGAACTTTGTAGGTACAGCAGTGAGCCTAGGGTTGCTTGGCTGGCTGGAGTTTTACCCTCTGCATGGATGTGCTGTTGGTGCTTTCTCCTTCTCCACATTTTTTGGGAGGGGAAGCAGGTAATTCCCTTGCAAGAAGCATGGTGGGTGTGCTGAGGGTAGCTGTAGCTCGGCCACGTCCCTGGGATCCATGCGTGCAGTCCTGGCGCTGCCTTGGACTACGTGCTCTTTATTTCATCTCCTGACTGTAAAAATCCAGCACGGGTAGCACCAGAAGAACAGGTTTTACGCTCATCTGGTGAAAGGTGTCATCAGCTGAAATACTTGGTCCTCCTTTTACAAGTAAGCTAAGCTAAGCCATTCTGTTTCAGTCTTGAATCCTATGCATGGTCCCTTTTCTTTCTCTGAACGTCTTGTCATCCCTATTCAAAGCAGAGGTAGGTGCTGTAGGATCCATGTCAGAAGATCCCAGCATCCAGGTTTGTGTAGGGCCTTGCAGCTCAGCTTCATGCGTGTGCCCAGACAAAACCCTGAGAGCAGCAGGGGGTTGAGAAACTGTGGCTTTGTGAGTTAACAATGGGGCTGTTATAACCCTCTGCCCACGTGTTCCCCATGCCATAGTAGCCACATTCATGGTGGCTTCTGCAAACTTGCTTTACTTTAAGTGAGGCAAGTCTTATACTGCAGCTCAGATGACCATCGGTGGCTTACGATGCCGTGGCAAACTTGATTGCTTACGAGAGCATGAATGTGCCTTGTGTTCAGGCTGCAGCTCCTGCTTCTCTGGGAGCCTCTGAACTCCAAGAATTGGCTCCAGTATGAGATGTTAAGGCATACATCTCTGTCCGCTCCCACAGCTTTCCTTAAAATAGATGTACAAATCCAATAGCGTGTGCCCTGAATTTCTTCAAGGGTCTGCTGTCCTTGCACTGAAGTAGAATACGGTTAGAGGTACCTCTCATGGTCAGCTGGAACATGTTGCATTTAATATAGCTTTTAGTAATTTTTTTTAAATGCAGTTATTTACTTTAGTTACTGTAGAATTTATGGCCTTGGAAATTTTAAATGGCTACACCCAAACTGAAACGTGGCCTGAATCATGGCTCTCTTTGTGCAGCAGTGCACCCACCGATGCAGTTTCTTGCTGTGATTTATATTTGCGGGGTTGGGAGAATCAGTGTCCAGCTGAAAAAAAATTGATTAAAAAAAAAAAAATCCACTTCAAAGCTATTTATATTGCAGTTTGTGGAGAACATGCATGTTTTCCACTCTGAAAGGAAAAAGATTGCTTCCCGTCCCGCCCCCCATGCTGGTAATGTATTTTTATGGTTTAGAGTCAAAGTTACTGGGATGATTGAGTTTTGAAAGAGATCATTGCTCCCTGTTTTATTTAAAACATTTTATATCACTCCTTTGTAGAAGATCTCTGTTAGCTAGGACATAGGAAATGGTTATTTGAATAAATGCTTGACCACTCTGCTAGCTTTCCTCAGCCCAGCTTGAATTATCATTGCTAACCGGTTGTTTTATTGACTTTAATTACAAATAACAATATCAAAACTAGGACAAAACAAGACTCCACTGAGAATAAAGTACAACAGTGCCGCATAAAAGGGCGGAGGACCCAGGCTGATGAGATCTTTGAGCCCGGAGCAGAAGACATTGTATGGCTTTGGGTAACTGTTTCCTTTGTGTCTCAATTTTTTCCCCTATTCTCCTGCCATCTGTAAACTAACAATACAGTGTCTAGGTGTGCTGTGAGGTTTAATAAACAAGATGTGGGGTGCTTTGCCAGATAATTAGCGTATATGGGTCACGTTGTTAATTATTCAAGTGTGCCTGGATGGTTTTCAAGCAGAGGCGGATGACCCGGGGAGGATCCTTGGCCCATCTTCTCCTTCTCTTGCTGCTGAAGCCGGAGCAGAGGATGTGGCAGGGGGAGAGCCCACCCTGCGGACATGGTAGGATTCTGCCCTTTGGAGGTTGCAGCGAGGGGAAACTGCTGCGTTGCTTCAGTCTTGAGTGGCTGGGGGGGAAGTTTGGCACTTCCCAGTCCCGTCTGGGAACTTAGACAGCATGTGTTCGTTTGTTTTATTTTTTTAATTTATGTATTTATTTTTGGCTGCTCACAAAGGGAAGTACAGTCCCATCTTGTCGCAGCGTGAATTGAAAGCTTAGCACTCAGCATGCCAGCTCTGCTGCCCCGGCCTAAGCCTTAACGTACTCCTATAAAAGCTCTTGTCAAGATGCAGCTTTTCTCATCTGTGCTTCCTCAGAGGGCGGGCAGAAGTGGCATGTTCTATGAGGAATCTTTTAAAACCTTTTCTTCTGCTTTTTTTTCTGGATAAAACTCATTCACTCCTGCTGCCTTTTCAACAGTAACATGTGCGTTTTCACTGTGCAACATCCAAACCACCGAACAATACTAATGGGAGTATTATTTTTACATTGAGGTTAAACAACAGGTACTTCTGTCCAACTCTGAGGTTTCATTCTAACACAGTCTACCCAGCTCAAGGATGTAAAACATTCTCCCTCTTCTCCAAACTGCTGGGCGCCTGTACCTCACTAGCATCGTTAGAAGCCCTGGCTTTCCAGCTTCTCCAAAAACTAGACCCTGGAGGCACGGCATCGGTATGTTTGAATGGTTGTCTGCGTGCGTGTGGTTTCTTGTGTCGGACCAGAACATCTTTAAACATACAAATTTCAGCATCCCTGAACAATCCCCAGTCGTGCTTGGGTCAAGCAATGCAGCCAACTGGTGTCTCCTGGCAGCCGAACAAAGTCATCTGCTTGTTTTGATGGAGCAGGCAGGTCCTCCATGCTCAAAATGAATATGGTCATGCTGGAACAGAGTGGAATTAAATTAGATGGCTCGCTTTATTAATTTCTTCCCCTCCTAAGGGAAAGGGCAATGTGGCTGACAAAGCTCAGCTCTTGCGATTTAGGGTCACCTTGCTCTCCTTTCCTCCTCTGCTTACATCGTGGTTTGTTTTGTCCTTGGGTTAGAAGCTATTGTTTCTAGATTTTTTTTCTTGCAATTTAAATTTTAGTGTGTGCATGTCAGGAGGGTGCTGGTGGACCATGGTGGGAGGAACATACGGAGTTGAAATGTCACATGTTGCGTTTATTTAGCATGGCCAAGGATAAGATTTGGCACAAATCACCTTCCAGCTTAACTCCACTGCAGAAATTGTCAGAATAATCACTGTATTTGTGTTTATGCAGACACCTGTAGTATTTTGGGGTGAGAACAAGGGCACCCTACAGATGAATAGCTGTGTGCGCTGGTGTGGTTTAGTGCTTAGCCCTGAGTCACAGCAACCAGCTTCTGTCTCCAGCTGTGTCACTGCCGTGTGGTGTGACCTTGGCATGGGCTGGAAGCTGACTGTGCAGGGATTGCATCATCTTGATTAATGGCCTTGCTCAGAGTTACAGCCCCTTGGTTCAACAGCACAAATAAGTCTCTCTTACCCCGGTAGCAGCATGGAGTCCTGGCTCGGAAAAGGAGCACAATCCATTCCTGGCTTGGGAACCATCGGCGCAATTAATTATATTTGGATTGCAGTGTAAAAATTGCTGGTAAGGCAGAGATGCTCAGGCCTACAAACGTTGCGTGAGTTTAATTAAAAGGATGACTTTAAGCAGCTTTGGGCACCGATACTTTATACTTCTCTATTGGTTTCTATCACTGTCTCAATAATGAATTGTCAACGAGCTCAAATGAAATGAGCTTTCATTCTGCGTGGCATAAAGCTCTCAAAGGGGGAGAGGTAGCTACTTCTGAAGAGGGTTTTAGCAGTGTGTAAAATAAGGCTGAAAAAGAAGTTGTTTCTCCTTTCTTGGGTGTTCATAGGGTGGAAATCACATATCCAGCCTATGTGAGAATGAGTCTCTACCAAGTGATTGTCTGTGCGGAGGACAGCTGTGCTCCAGCAACGCATCCAAGCCCTGCTACCTGCTTCCAAAGGGACTCATGTGAGCCTCTCCTTAAAAGGTGACAAAGCCCTTTGCTGGGCTGGAGCAAGGAAACTCCGCATTTTGCAGAATGGGGCCCTGGGTTTTGCAGCGTTTCAGTGCGTCGGAGGGAGCGCTGTGAGTATTCTCTTGGCCTCCACATTAAGCTCTCAAATTTTCCCAGAGAGCTGGGCAGAGCAAAATACAGCCCCAGAAAGGGAGAAATTAATTAAGCGGCTCTGTGCCGCCTTCTGGTGTCGACCCCAGCAGAGCCTGTGAACTGCATCAATGCACTGGGTTTGCTGTCCAGAGCTCTGATCTGGCTGAAGCTGACTGCAAAGGGACTCGTTTCAAAGCCTCTCTTGTGTTCTTTGGTAGCACGTACAAGGACAGCGTTACAGACATTACTGCTCTGCCTGTAATGGCTAAGGAAAAGTGCTCGACAGATTATTGGACTTGCTTTTTGCTTCTTTTTTTTTTCCCCCCTCCTGTGTGTGTGCTTTTGTTGGAGATGAGGAATTAGCACTACTTT
>VYZM01000594.1:57800-98128 GCA_013398915.1 Dromas ardeola
TTTTTTTTAAAGGCTCTCGAGTGCCCGCAACCCCAACTGACCTAGGCACTTTTGGAGGCTTAGCTGGAATTTTCAAGTTATTTTTAAATGCTGGAAGTCTTGCAGAGGTCTGGGAATGTTAAATGATTGATTATTTGCATTGTAGAGCATAGGAGTCACAGCCCTGGACTGAGGCTCCATTGTGCTAGGTGCTGAATGCACCCAGAACAAAATGACTGGTTTTGCCCTCAGTACCGTGAAATCGGAGCGGAGTCAGCTCCCATCCTTCTTTTCTAATATATTTATACATGCTCAGTGTGACATAGCAGTGTATCAAATCACAAATATGTTTTTTTAATAGCAGATGAAGTACAAATAAAGGTCAGATTTATGTAGTGTGCTTTTGCTTAATGTCTTGAATGGCAGAACACAATAAACAGTATATAAATGCCTGGATAAAAAATAATTGTTCACGCTTGGAGCTGATAAGAGTGACTATACGTGTTTTTAGCTGTGTTTCTCTGTCATGTCCAGGCCCCTGGTCAGTGCTGCATTGCCACTACCAGATGACTTGCATTTACTGCGCTCCTTTGATCGCTTTGCCAGCGTGACATCCGGCTCGTTTCCCTTTGCCAGGGTGCCAGGATCGTGGGGAAGTTCTCACAGTTACTTGTATCTATCTTTTCCCTTTACAAGTAGCCTGAGAAATGAATGATTCCTCCCCACAGATGTGGATTTGGGAGGTTTTTTTATCCTGCCAAAGAGCAGGCAGGCAAATTCAGCCCTACACCGGTAATGTTACATTCTCGATGGGTTATAACATAGCCCTTACACCTGCTGTTCTTGGGCACCTTAAGATAGTCCATGAAGTTGCAGGGCTAATGGTTGGTTTTGTAAACGTAGGTGGTGCCCAGTGTACAAGTTAGAGAAGGTTGGTCCCGGCAGGATGCCTAGAGCTGAGAAAAGACTAAAATCGGTTCCTGTGGGAGTTGTGCTGCACTTGTCCTCCCAAAAGCTCTGTCTCGGGCACAGAGAAATTTTATTCTTGCAGCACAGAATCGATCTGTGACTGTGAAGTGTTTGACCACGGTTGACATCTTGGAGCAATAAGGAATTTTTTGGTTTGTTTTTTCTTTTATTCTTTTTAGGTATCTTGCAGCCAGAGAGCCCCTTGGAAGATAAATATCTAGTCATCATGCTTGGGCTGCTATTCAGGAGGAAATAAGCACAGCTCAAAGTGCTCATAGCAGCCTGTGTTGCTGTAGACTGTCATCTGCCACAGTAACCGACGTTGAGTGAAGTGTCAGTGCCCATGCCCGGACAGCAGCTGAGAAATGTGTGTCTTGCTGAAGCCAGACTGCTGCTCTGTGGGACAGGATCTCCCGGTAGCCAGCTGGTGTCACGCTTGAGTTTTAAGTGTTACTTTTTGAGGACTTCATGCCAGGGAGAAATCAGAGACCTGCCCATCAAACCCAGCAGTCCTGGGTGGGTACTTCAGCAATTGCAAGCTTTTCAGCATATTTTTGTCTTGTGCCCAGTCGCAGTCTGAACTTGTTACTAAAATGATTTGTTTAGGAAAAATTCTTTCTTCAACTGAAGAGCTCCAAATTGAAATATTTCAGCAAAAGCCTGAAACATGGGCACAGGTAGCACCAAGAGCCTGTGTCTCCTCTTTCCCACTACAGGCCAACCTCCGTGGCCTGGCAAGCAAAAGTTTTTGACCAGTTCTTCCTTAAACATTGAACAATTTTGGCCAAGTGACTCATTGTTTCGTACTTGTTGTTTGTATTGCTATAGCAGTTGAGGCTCTTAAGCTTGTTGTGCCAGGTGCTGTAGGAACATGGGGAAAAAAAACCCACAAAACAAAACAAAAAGGCCTTGTGAGGAAGAACATGCGTTTCTCTGTAACCCAAGACAACAGATGGCTACAGATGGGGGAGCACAAGGAACTGATGAGATAATACTGACCTGTGCAGTGAGTAATAGTCTTGGTACATCGCTTATCTAAACATTGCTGAGGTTTTATAGACACTATAGCAAAGGGCAGTTTGAAGGAGGATCATCAAGTGATGGCAGAAGTTTACAGTAACATCGCATCAAGCGAGAAGGACAACAGAGGGAGAAGAGGCATGCTGAAAATGATGCTTGAGGAAAGATGTTTGCTGCAAACTCTGGTTAGCGTTGTAGATGTTGTGGTCATGTATGAGAGGGTACAGGTACAGGAGCAAAGTAGAGAAAGAAAGTTTATTTGTTTGAGCAGGGAAAGCAGAGCCAGTGGGGAAAAGAAACCGACAGGCAGGCTACATGGTCAAAGTCTTGACCTGGAACTTTCTTCTGGTGTGTTTACTACAACCAACTCAAGGAAAAAGAAAGTGCTGTTTCTCTGAGTCGTAACCTTTAACCGTCATGTGGCATGAGGGAAGAGATGAGTGAAGCAGAATGTGTGTGTTCCTTTATTTGCAGTGCAGATGCCTCCGTCAGAGGGGCAAAGGAAAAACGCTGCTTTCTGTAGCGCTGTTTATTTAAACTTCAATTTAACAAAATTAGCCTGTGCAGAAACTTCAGCGAACATCCTCTTGAAGTTGAAAGCTTGCAGAGCAAGATGCAAGTCAAATGCCAACCCCAGCAATTAGCACGCATCCTTTCATGAGTGTTAAACTGTGCTTAATCTCTACTGATCAAGTTCTTTTTCTCCACCATGCTGTCTACAGCTAAAAATAATGTCAAGTTAAAGATGTACCAAAGATAGCAGCTGCCCAGTCCATGGTTTTTCTGAAACAGTCATGGTTTGCTTCTCATGCAGCATGGGAGGAAACAGATATCATGGCATCTGTTTGGGAAGTTCTCCCTGGCTTGAGGATGTCCCAAGTGCTCATAGCCCACAGTGTAAAAGGTGTTGCTTGGAGTGCAGCTTCCTCATGGTAAAAATAAAACTTCTAAAGGTGTGTTGCTGTTTGATAGGAAAGATTTTTACGAAGGAAGTGAAGAATCAAGAAGGCTTTTGTATCCTGTGTAATGCAGCATGACGTGACTGCAGAACAGGAGAGGATGTATTTAAATAGGCTCCCCAGAAGGTTGATGGAGAAATAGCTTCATAATAGGAAATGCATTGGTTGCTTCAGCATAAAATGATATCTCAGATGTGTTCTGTGCATTAGGGACCCCTTTTAGCTGGAGTGTTTTTACCTGTGTGGAAGGAACCCAGTTCTTTATCTCGAAGGCTCTTTTGACAACAAACTTTGGTCTTGCCACTAGAGGGGGACTGCAAGCTGTACACCGTACCTCCGTCCTGCTGGGCTTCACAGGCCACCTCTCAGTGCTAACACCCGCTCGGCAACTCCAGCAGCAGGACCCTCTCTGCCTTTTTGGGCTCTGGGGTGTCACAGCACCCATAAAGGTCAGACCTTGCAGCCAAACAAATATGAAGGGATGTGAACAAGGGGAGCCTGACTGGTGCGATGTCCGGTTGCTTCTGCAGTGATCCAGTTCTGCAGAATGCCACTTTTTATTCCCACACAGCTACAAAAAGTGTCCTGAGCACAAACGGTGTTCAGTGAAAGATGAACAGGGTTTGTGCAACCTCCCCAAGTCATGGAGAGGTGTGAATAACCCCTTTTCATGCTTGAATGAAGGAACGTAACAGCAGCGTATCCAGCAGTGCCATTAAACTGGTCAAAGATGAAATGGAAACATGAGTGTTTCTAGATCCTCTGAGAAAAGGGAAAGCTTTAAGTATAACAGGCTCGCTTGTGTGCTGGGCCTGACCTGCCTGTTTCTTGTTGCCTTGCAGGGCTTTTACCCATGTGTTTACCTTCGGCCCGACGTTCCGAGCAGAAAACTCGCAGAGTCGCCGGCACCTGGCGGAGTTCTATATGGTGGAGGCTGAGCTGTCCTTCACTGAAAGCCTTCAAGACATCATGCAGGTGGGCATTCCAACTCTCTATGCAGGACCGATGCCAGAACTTCCTCCTCCTCCCTGAGCTGTGCTCCCTGCCCTCAACTGAGGCTGCAGCTCCTTTCACCCTGTGTGAGCCAGGCAGAGGTTACACAGGGACCTCCCAAGGATCAGGGTTTGCTCAGCAGAGGTAAGGCTACGGAGGGGATTTGGAAAGGAAGATACAGGTGTGAATACAGCCCCCATTTGAATGGCAGGCTGCACAGTTGCTGTATTGCTGGGAAATCACAGGATGGCTTGGGTTGGAAGGGACCTTAAGGATCATCTAGTTCCAACCCCCTGCCATGGGCAGGGACACCTCCCACTAGACCAGGTTGCTTAAAGACACGTCCAACCTGGTCTTGAACACCTCCAGGGATGGGGCAGCCACAACTTCTCTGAGCAACCTGGGACAGTGTCTCACTACCCTCAGAGTAAAGAATTTCTTCCTAATACCCAATATAAATTTCCCATCTTTCAGTTTAAAACCTCATCCTATTGCTACACTCCCTGATAAAGAGTCCCGCCCCGGCTTTTCTGTAGGCCCCATGTGTCAATGTGCTTGGCTGGTGCTAATGAAAGTGGTACTCTCCCCTTCAAAACCTTCAGCATCTCTCCAGTGAATCTGAGCAGTATTTATGCAGTGTGTGTGTCGCTTGGTGTGCTCTCTAAAGAGCTTCTTGAAACCTGCATTGAAATCTCAAGTAGAAACAACAGTTCCTGGCGTATGCTATTCACTGTGGCTTTCGCAGAAGGCTGAAGGAAATCCTTAGTCAACTATCTTTTGATTTTCCAGGATTGACCTTTCGGTTGCAGTTTAACCATGTGATGGATGCTAATGCATCTTACTAGTCTCAGCACAGAGCTTATGCCCAGTAGGGCTTTTGAGTAAACATCCACGTGTGCTCTCATATATCAGATAAGGTCCTTGGAAAGCTACTGGAGAAATAGCCTTAAAAAGAAAAAGACCTGAGACACTGGCTACAGATGTATAAAACAACATCCAGGTGGTGATTTCTTCAGCCTGGATCATACACAGCAGAGCTGACATACTCTGTTTCTTGTGCGTGCTGCTTCTGCATCTTGGATGTCTGGGTGACACTGGCCTGTGTGGACTGACTCATTGGGAATCTCTGTGCTCAATCATTAATAGCATCCCGCTCTTTCTTTTCTGTCTCCTTTTCTCCAGAACAACTTTGTGCGTTCTTAGAGCATAACATACGTATATGTTTACACCTTACTTCCTGAGCCCCCTGTTTCTCTGGGTAATCAGGAGCTGATTGAAATCTTCACTGCCTTTATCTAGTATAATAAGCAGGGTCTTCTGTTAAGTGGTGTTTGAGCCCTTGAACACAGCATGAACATATCTCTACTCTTGTGCTGAGAACCCTAATTTCTTCACTTTTGAAGTATGGACAGCCAGTTCAGACAATTAGATTTGAGAACTGTTCTGAAATGTATAGGGCTTTTATTTGTAGGGGAAAGGAGGAACTTCCCCCGCTTGGCTTGCCTTTTGTTGTTGCTAAACATCTTGTGAAGTCTCAGCCTGTGCTCTCCTCTTTCGTTTCTTCCCTCTGTCCCAAAGGCTTTGACAAGCATCTTTCCCTGTAACAGAATGTCTCTTAGCAGCCATCACTTTGCGTTCTTCAGAGTGAGTCTACATTGCAACATGCTTACTTCTGGGATGTTCTCATTTGCAGAAGTGGAGTTCCTGTTTTGTTTATTTTTAAATCATTGGGCAATCTCTCTGTAAAAAAAAAAAAAAANAAAAAAAAACACACCAAAAACTGACAGCTGCTCTAAAGCCTAAATTAAGTTTCTTTTTCCCCGCGTAACTGACCTAAATTCAGTGTTCTCTCATGTATCTGCCTGTTGGGCAGTTTGTCTGTTTGTTGTCATCTGCAAGTTCTTTGTTTGGTGCAAAATGCCCAGTTGAAAGCCTTGGGGGCTCTTGGCCAGTGTTAGCATCTGAACTTTGTCCTCACATAAAGAGACGGATTGTTTAAAATTTATTTTTAAAATTGGTATTCAACATTTGGACTGAATACCTCTAACTTTAGCAAGTTAGTGTGCTGGGAGTGCTCAGTTTCTTCAGGGACATCTTGAAGTATTTGCTTACACACCATTAAAGAAGAGCCTTGCTAGAAAGATGTACAGGTTTGCCATTCACTGATGAGGCTTGAGATCTTTCTCTCAGCCAAAGCTACAAAGAACATGGCTTTTGTTACAAAATAAAAGGAAAAAGAAGACTTAATAACAAAGTTACATGTATTTGGGCACAAAGGGCCTGAAATCTTAGAGCAATGGCCTTTTTTCTTCACTGTAATTGCACAGAGTAGTGCTCAGTTATTCCTAAATAAGTAGCGCAGTTCTTGTGAAGTCTCATGTGTCTTGATCATGCAATCTAAATTTCTTTTCTGTGCCAAAATGTCTTTAGTGCTACAAAGAAGCTTAAACTCCTGCAATACAGGTTTCACAAGGCTTTCTGTGGAAAGCCCCATGTGCTCAGTGCGGCACTCTGCACTGCGAGGCTGGGTGAGAGCGGTACTGCTTTAGTGTACGGGGTGTATGTAAGTTTATCTAAGGAGAGGCCTCTGCGGCCTCTTTACAGAAGAGTCTACTCAAGAAGTTGAGTCAAGTTGCCCCAAGGCCCCATCCAAACTGGATGAGAAAGAGAGGGAGTTAGAAGAAGGTCAGGTAAGACAGTGGAAGGGGTCTGATTTGTATGGAAGTGTCTGCACTCATTAGAGCCATCGTCCCTCTGGTCCCGGAATTGGAGGTCCAAGGTCTCTGGTCTCATCTGTCCTCTGAGATACCTGCTGCCCCCCTCTCCCTTCAGTGCTGTATGTAGCTGTATTTGTCTGTCGTTATCTTCTATTTTTCGTTCTGCTCTCTTGGCAGTGCAGTGGATCTAAAGGATCCCACTTCACTCATGGCACTAATGGGGTCTCAAAGAGGCCGTATGATGCAGTCATTACATAATTTCATCAAGCACATGTACAAAACCATGCCAAAACCCCCTACATTATTTAGGCAGTAAAGTTAGGAAATGCCAGAAGGAAGTTTTCTTGAGGGCACTTTTGGGAGTTATGCATAGTGTTAGTCTTCCTTAGCAAGATCACATCCTAGCACCACTGTCTCTTTAAGAGATGGAGAATACCTCTTCTTAAGATGGAGAATACAATTTAACACGCATTATTTGAGCTCTGTCCTGGAGGCAGAAGTATTGTCTTCCCCTGGTTATGTGCTTCATCAAAATTAATTTGCAGTCATTACAGCCCAGTGACGTGGAGCATTATTTCTTCTGTTTTACAGAAGAGAATTCAGGCATGAAATGAAATCAGCAGTAGCACTGATTTTGGGTGCCAGTTTCAGGGACCTTAGATCTGAAACGTGGGTGTGGTTGGATTTCCGGAATAGTTTGCACTCGGAGTACTTTCTGTCTTCAGTGACAAGCCTAAGACAGTTGGGCAAATCTCCCCGCAGTCTGAAGGGAACAAACGCTGGTAATCACGTGGGAAAGGTTTGTTCCAAGTGTCTTCTGCAGCGTTCTTTAGGAACATCGGGTACCTGCAGGGCTATAGGTTCCTTCCCTGAAGTGGCACCCAGCTGCCATAGCTGAGGCTTTGTTTCGTAACTTCCATCAGCATTTATTGTTCGGCTTTGATCGGTGAAGCAGGGATCTGACAGACCAGAGTCTCCTTCTTTTCGTAACAACAGCATCTCTCTAGAGTGGGTCCTGAGCTGTTGGTTATACAGCCGAGACAGGAGACTTTATGACCAAGATCAGATGCGAATCTCCCCTCTGTGTGTGTGTATATGTGCACACACGTACGGTGTGTGTGAGCAAGCATGAAGGCAAGAAATAATGGTCCACTTGGTGAATGTTTCGTATGTAAATACCCCGTGATCTACACTGCATCCATATGCATGTCCCAGGTAAATGCATAAACAAAAATCTTTTTTGTGATTTTTCAGAAGGAGTCTTATGTAATAAAGATGATGATTTGAACCCTCTTTTGTACTGCACCTTCAGTTGCTGGTGCTGACATTTACCGCTGTTTTGTTGATGATTCCCTCTGTTTGAACTCTGGTCATGATTTTATTTGGGAAGAGGGTAAGTTGCAGTATGAAAAGATCCAGATTAAAATTAAACAATACAGCTGGGAGCTGCTCCTAATCAAAATCAGTTAACCGTTCGGTTCCACAGCAACACTGGGGAAGGCCAGGACTGATGCTGCTGAACTTCTTCAAAGGATGAAAATCAAGAGATAAAGGCTGGGAGGGATGAGGGAGAAGGCAGAGCTTTTACCTCTACTCTCCTACCAGCGCAGTTTCTACATTTTTATTATGAAGCAACCAAATTAATGGGCTTTTGGACACCAAGAGTCCCACCTCTGAGAAGAGCTACTCACTGTGATTCCCGTGGCTTTTTCCCTGTGTAAGTCTCCTATCAAACATGTTTCTTACAAAATACATTCAAACCAATCACTTGGCCTATATCTCCGGCTCACGCATTCTCTCAAACCAGCAACCCAGCGGTTGTGCTTCTCCACTCATTTTTCATATAACCTGCTTTCTAGTCCTTCATTATATTATCTGCTTAAAGCCATAACTTCTGCGTTGGAGAGCTTTTTCTTTTCTTTTTCTCCCCTTTTCTTTTTTCCCTCCACTGTTGGTGCCTAGTACGCATTTGGCATGAATAAGAGCAGCAAGGAGGCTAACGCATGACCCACGTGTCTGTCTCTCTTGCCAGGATAAAACCTCAGTCGCAAACCTGGAAATACTTCTCAGATTGTTTTTCCCATACCACCCACATCTTTTTTCCACAAGAGGAAGCTGCTTATGTTGAGTGCTGTGGGAACCTAATTGTTACTTTATCGCACAGTGAGGGTAAAAAAAAAAAAAAGTGCTAATTAAACAACATGGTTTTCTGAAACCAGATGATACTTTCATTTTCTAGAAAGAGGAAGCTTAATATAAAATCCCTTCGTCTCTGCTTGGTGAAACCAGATGAATTGCCAAGAAGTTTTCTAATTTCATTTGCATAAGCCTTTTTCTTGCTACTTTGAAGACAGTTCAAAGCTGACCGTTTGGTTATTTGCCACTCAGCAGCAGGAATGCTAGCTTTTCATTTCCTCCGTGTCTGAGTACCAGTAGGGGTAAAACTCTTCATCTGCATATGATAATGCTGTTCCTTTATTTGGATCTTCCCTTTTTAAACAGAGGGCCCAGATTGATGCAGGAGTCTGAAGGCTGAGTTTGGCTCCAGAGGAGTCAAAATCTCTAGTCAGCTTCTCTGGGCTGGTGGAATGCAGAGATTGTTCATCAGCGCAGAGCAGTGTTTCAGCAGTTTGGGACAGATGATGAAGAATGTTCTAAACATGAGAATTTGAACAATGTGCAATTTGAAATCTCATCTTGGCAGTGTCAGTAGCCCAGCTTCTTCTTTTCTGTGCCTTTTGCTCCTCTTACCCTGTAAGATCTGGTTCCTTGCAAGGCAGAGACCTGCTTCTTCCTCAGATCTACTGGCTGAACATCAGGTTCATCTTTTCACAGTTAGTGTCCCCTGGACTTTGCAGTGTCTAGGGACTGCTGCTCACCTAGCTGCAACTAATGAAGCAGTTGGTATGCTCACAGTAAAAAAACCCCAGGAATGTGCCAGGACTTTCAGAGGTGGTTTTTGCTAGGAAAAACCTGGTCCTATTCCAGGTTGAGATGACGTGCAGCCCTGCTGCATTGCTCCGTTCCTTCCAAAAGAGATGAAAATAAGGAGGTTGATTGTGAAGATTTGGGATCATCAATACTACACAGGTATCAACTGCCTGCTTCATGCAGGCGTAAGACTACAAGGAGTCATGGGAACTCTTAATCTGCACAACAAGTGTTTTGGATGGTCTGCTTTGCTTAACCAAAAGAGAAAAATACTCTTCAAATGGGTTGATCAAAATGTAGTGGCGTCCCACGTGGGGGCTTTTTTTTTTTTTTTTGTTTAGAACCAAAATGGCATTTTACTTTCTTCATGGGTGAAGCCCGTTTTACTGGATAAGTGTATACAAATTGGATGATAATGTCATTTAGCTAATCCACATTGGTTTAGGGAAATGAAACCACATCTTTTTTTAGTTTCTCAAACATCCCTACATTAACGTATCCTCCGCTTTAGCTCTCTACTTATCTCTGTAAGTGTTCTCTTTGCTTTGCTCTTACTGCGCAGAGTCTCTCTAGCTGGGATCTGTTTGATGGGTTGGATCTATACAGTACAAGTTTCTTCTCCTCTCCTTTAGTTCTGCCTCTTCTAACAACCAAGCAGAAAACCAGAATTGCTCACTTCAGGACAGGCTCCTCACTAATAATTAATCTGAGACCTGTCATCGTGAATGGTTGTAATGTGTGTGTTTGTGTCTGACAAGCGCTGCTGCTTGAATATTCTAGCTGTGCTGCTTTTTTTCACTGAAGATACCTGATTGAAGATACTGACGCCACGAGCAGACACTGAAGCCCTCAACCCATAGTAGGAACAAAGGTTCCGGTCCTCTTCAGCTACTGAGCAAGCCTGCTAATTAGGAGCATTAGCAAGCTGGTACCCTCTTATGCAGTCTAACCGTGCAGAAGGACAGAAGCTCCTTCTGTACCCTTTGGCTGATGTGTACCGTGTTTTATTTATAGTGTGGGACATCTAAGCACTCCTGTTTTCTCTCTTAGGTTATGGAAGATCTTTTCAAGACAGCAACAAGCACTGTGCTCTCCAAATGTCCTCATGATGTTGACCTTTTTCATAAACATGTAGCTCCTGCCCAGAAGGTAATAAATGTGACAAGAAAGAGCTGCAATCCTGTTACGCATTTTGGGGGCTCTTGGCTATAGGGAGGCTTAACGTTTTAATTTTATTTTTTTTTTTTACTGTGTTGTCCTGTGTTAAGAAACTGTGGAGAGCTAAGAGTTGGCCTGAGCTTAAGTGATTGTTCAGGCAAACAGAGAGAGGACACACATCATCTAGCAGCTTCTGAATCATGAGCTCCAATAATGGGGTACCCTTTTAGCACTGAATGGCTGGGAGTGGATTTTAACCCATATCTAGATCACAATGCAGACCTGCAAATTAAAACTTGGAGGGCGGTAGCTATTCTGAATTTCCTCTGGGCTCCTGAATCCTTAAGAGTAGCTTTACATTTTTATTTTCTCTTGTTTTGACCAAGGACAGGTTGGAACAAATGCTGAAGAACAAATTTGTGACGTAAGTACTTCTATTTCAAAATGACCTGGAAGAGGGCTTATGGGGAAAGAGTTCCTATTTTGTATGTGTTCATTTTCTTTCCCAGCTCAACGTCTTCTGGGTTAGCATAATGTCTCCAAAAGAGCATGAATTGCAGTTCCCTTTGTACTGTTCGTCAGTTGCCCTTTCATCTCTGCATGAGACTGGTATCTGAATCCCCTGGCCTTTGCCTTTTTTTTCTCTGGACAAGATCTTCTTTCTATAAGGGTATCCCCCTTCCAGCATGAACCTGTGCGGTGCTTTGCTTACCGTCTTGCTTGGTTTTGGCTTTGGTGCTCTGCCTTCCTTCACACTTCCACTCCGATGGCTCTCTTTTTATGAAACTATTTTTTGATATTTAAAAATCCCACTTGGTTTTCTATTCCCCATTGCTAGTGCAACTCCTTTTCCCAGTTCTCTGTGTGCTAAAGAACTGAAGGGTGTTGCTTTCCCTCCTTGGCCCCCCAAAAATATACTTCCTCTTCCTTGGTCTTGTCTATCTCTTCAAATAGCGGTGCTCTCTGTTCGTCCCACAGAACATTGTAGAGCTGCTCAGCCCAGCACTACTTTTCCTGTTAAGCAGCTACAGCCATGCTTGGGCAACAGGATCATTCATGATAAATCCTCTCTGGGCCTTGTGCTTGCACAGACACAGTGGGAGGCCTCAGTGAAGTCACTCTCTCCCGATACCAGTACTCCTCTCTTTGGGCCTAACTGGTATTCCTGAAAGGACAGAGTGGCACTCAGCTTCTCCCATGGTCCAAGGAACAAGAAAGTGAGTCAGCCCATCTCTCCCTCGCTGTCTCTCTCTTCAACTGCTGGCAGATCTGGGGCGTTCCTGGCTTACATCAGTTACATGCGTTGAACCTGTGGCAGTGATACACCTCATTTGGACCTTGGCCTTGCATAACCCAAACACGTGGAGCCATATATTCCTTCCTGAGTTATTTCCTCCAAAAGCCTTCCCTTGTTAGTGAAACCTCGTAGCTGGGCGTAAAGAGCTCGTGCTTTTCAGGGAATTTGGATTATAATTGGATTTAGCCAGTGATACAGAGAGATTAAATTATTATGGTGAGGTTATTCTTTCTTTTCTCTGTCCACAACATTTGCTTGGTATGTGGAAAACTTGTCAGCAAAAGTATCTTCCATTGAGTCTTGATTTCCAGTTATCAAACCTGCAGCATCTTTCATTGTGCTTCTTGTTTGCCCTGCCATGATGCCATTCTTTTGTATTGGTGGAATCACAGAATGGCAGGGGTTGGAGGGGACCTCTGGAGACCATCTAGTTCAACCCCCCTGCCAAAGCAGAGTGACCTAGGGCGGGTTGAACAGAAACGCCTCCAGGCAGGTTTTGAATATCTCCAGAGAAGGAGACTCCACGAGCTCTCTGGGCAGCTTGCTCCAGTGCTCTGACACCCTCAAAGAAAAGAAGTTTTCCCTCATGTTGAGATGGAATTTCCTGTTTTCCAGTTTGTGCCCGTTGCCCCTTGTCCTGTCACTGGGCACCACTGAAAAGAGTCTGGCCCCATCCTCCTGATACCTGCCCTTTAGATATTGATAAGCACTGATGAGATCCCCTGTCAGTCTTCTCTTCTCCAGGCTGAACAGCCCCAGGGCTCTCAGCCTTTCCTCTTGAGAGAGATGCTCCCATCCCCTGATCATCTTCATAGCCTCCGCTGAACTCTCTCCAGTAGTTCCCTTTCTTGAACTGGGGAGCCCAGAACTGGACCCAGCGCTCCAGATGTGGCCTTACCAGGGCAGAGCAGAAGGGGAGGATGACCTCCCTCAACCTGTTGGCCACGGTATTTTTAATGTACCCCAGGAGACCATTGGCCTTCTTGGCCACAAGGGCACATTGCTGGCTCATGGTCAGCTTGTCCACCAGGGCTTCCAGGTCCCTCTCTGCAGAGCTGCTTTCCAGCAGTTTGACCCCTAACCTGTACTGGTGCATGGCGTTATTCCTGCCAGGGTGCAGCACCCTACACTTGCCCTTGTTGAACTTCATTAAGTTCCTCTCTGCCCAACTTTCCAGCCTGNCTGAGGGTACACTCTGTCCCTTCATCCAGGTCATTGATGACTATGTTGAATAAGACTGGACCCAGTACTGACCCCTGGGGAACACCTCTAGTTACAGGCCTCCGATTCCAGGAAGTCGGTGGAGAATCTGCTCTCAGATCTCTCAGAGGAGTAGAGAAACATTGCTGCAAATAAATCTCTCACTTTTTGCAAAGTAAAATGAAAATTTTTGAGCTGCAAGCCCTTTGCACTCTGGGCTGTTTTTGCACTCTGGGCTGTTTTTTTTACCTAACACCATCCTGAACAGTAGAGCTGTGTCGTTGGAGCTATGCCGATGAGGGCACATTGTTTTCTTAAAAAAAAAAAAAAAAAAAACAAAACACCCCAAATTTCTATGAAGCAGTTCTCTATAGACCTCACTTCTGACTGAAATGCAACATCACAATAATACAAAATTGTCTTGAGAGCTTAGCGCTTCCTGCCCTGCATGTTGCTGAAGCACAGGAGGGCGTAGGGTTCTTGCCATATAAAATGGGGTTTGGTTTCTGTCCAGAGAAGCATTGCTGGGAAGTCTGACATCACAGCACAAATTGGCATGGTGGTGGGGAAATGCCTCCTTAATTTTCCGGTGCAGCACTTAGCCAGTAAACTTTCTTGTTATTCCTTTCATAGTTATCCTAAAGACTTTTTTTTTTTTTTTTCCCTCTTGCAGAATCTCCTACAATGAAGCAGTGGAAACTTTGAAGAGAGCTTCTCAAACTTTCACTTTCAAGCCAGAGGTAGGTGGCTGCCCAGTGGCTTGTCCCTGTGCCTGTTCATGTGCACAGCCAGCCTGAACTTTGATAGATCTCCTTTCTCTCTTTCTGATACCACAAGAGTTGTTACTTTGCATAGATTGTCTGCCTCCTGGGGTGCTTGATCAGCTGTAACCCACTGTTATGGTTTGAGAAACTCATAACAATTTATTGTCATTTAGACTGGAAATTATTCTCTTACTCGATGACCCCTCCCCGCCCAGGAAGGGGAATCGGGGAAAAACAAAGAAACACAAGGGTTGAAATACAAATAGATTTAATAGGATAAGATTAAATAATTAACATTAATAATACTAAAGAACCAGTATTGATCCCGATACTAATATAAAATATACAAGGATTATACTCAACCAATTCCATCAGCAGGATGCTGTGCAATCCCAGCAGGGCAGCAAATGTGGGACGCTGCGAGCGCTGCGACTTCAGGAGGAAGGGAAGGGCTCAGGGGCCCAGCACCAGGGCAAGAAGTTCTCTGTACTGCCACCATCAAGGGAGAGAGAGAACTAGACAGCAAACTTTCTAATTTATATGGAATGTGACGTTCATGGTATGAAATAGTTCTGTTGGCCAGCTTGGGTCAAGTGCCCAGGTCTTGCTCTTCCTCATCCCTGTACCTGGCAAGGCTTGAAAACACTGAGACTTTGAATCCAACATAGCCTAGCTGGCTATAAAGTAAATATTTTCAGGAATTCAGATGCTAGATTCTTCTAAAAGTGCAGTTTTTCCAAGCATTAGAAGAGAAATCAGTCCTGTATCGCTTAAACCATGACACCCAGCTATAACTTTTGCTCTTTGGGGTCGAAATGGGAGCAATATAAGGAGTGAGATGTAGCAGAAGAACATGCAACGTTTGCAGGGAAGGAAGCGATGAGTTTGCTGTCGAAAGACCAAGGCTTTAGCAAAGACACTTCTTTTTCCCATATGCAAGCAGTGCTGAGTGTGTTGTGGATTCAGTAGCAATCATCTAAAGAGAGTTGCCACAATAGTCCTCAAATAAAGGAATGATATTAGGATAGCATCGAAAGTTTGACAAGGGCTTACAAGCCAAAGCCATGTCAAAATACCACGTAATCTAGATGTAAGTAAAGGGAATCCCTTGTCTTTCCAAAGCATAGATGTTGACTGGGGAAAGGAATCACATGCTAGTGTTTCTGACACCGTTAGATTATGGTTTTCTAAAAATCATATTTTGCCCAATTTCAAACACACACACTGGTACGGAGAACATTCCTGGTGGCCCTCATCTCATGTGTATATTGATTAATCTTTATCTCATTCTGATGCTTTGAGGAAAATAACCCCCTGGCTGAAGCCACCTTCGTAGACAGTTGGGTAGCTGTCTCGTCTCTACGTACAAATGGGTGTAGAACTTCAAATCTTGTATCTGTACTACCTTGATCTGAGACAGCAAACTCAGGATAATTTCAGATGAGGAGAATCTGCAGGATATCTGTTCCGCTCTTCCCCTTTCACTCCCCCATGTTCTTTGCACATCCTAAAATGGGCTGGAGGTCCCTAGTCAAAAGCCACAGAATTTATAATATCACTGGAAGAAAGGAGAAGTGAAGGACGTTGCAAATTTCCAAGCCTTCTGATAACAAAGAATTGGTTAATAGGATGCTGGGTTTTCTTAAGTGAGAATTAATGGAGCATGTAACAGGACACAGCAGGGAAGAGCGCAGTCAGCCTAGCAAAGCTGCTTTTTATATACCAAAGGTAATACTGAAATAAGGCTGGTTTGCTGGGTTGAGTAAGCTGACTGTGGATAGGTGCCTGTTTCCCTTAAGCTCTGTGGAGTGTGGGTTTTGGTTTGGGTTTTGGTTTGTTTGGTTGGGGTTTTTTTATGATTTGATACCACATGCTTGGGCTTGATGCAGGGATGATCTATCCCTGTTCCATGAAAGTTAAACCATATTATTTTCATTGCTTTGCCCTACCTTAAAACTCGTAAAACTCTGGCTGCTTAGGAAATATTCCCAGTGGCCTGTGTGAGAGGTTGCTCTGCTTGGTTTCATGTTATTCAAAGCTACATCTCTCTCCTGTGCAGTGATTTTGCTGTTTCTCTTGCCATAGGCAGGATGTACCAAAGCAGGATCCCAGGTCCCTTTTGCTTGTCTTTACAGTGGGGCTGTGACCTCCAAACGGAACATGAAAAGTACCTGGTGAAGCACTGTGGCGACGTTCCTGTGTTTGTGATTAACTACCCATATGACCTCAAACCTTTCTACATGCGGGACAACGAAGATGGACCTCAACACACAGTGAGTCCAGAGGTCATACTTCCACCTCTTCTTTTGGCTAGGTGTGTGTCTTAGCCTACGAGAGATAGACAGACGAGGATAGTCTTCTGCTGGGCTTCTGGTCCAGAAGTCCAAGATAAGACATGACCATCAGGTGATCCTGTTCAGTTTTTTTTTGCCTTTGTAGAAATAATCCCCAAATCCTCCTGGAGGAGGAGGATTTAGGAGTTGGGTAGCGTTAAGTTTTTGCTTAAGTCCTTTAAGACAGTTTTGTGGTAATTACTTTTCCTGGTAGACTTCTCTACTACTACGTGAAATACCTAGAATTGCATGGCTCCAAGCAGCCCGTGATTCTCTTGTCATTCAGATCTACCGTCCATGTAATTGTCAAGTAGCAGATGGACACGAGACGTAAACTCTTCCTCCACAAGTCTCATGCTTTGAAGGTGTGAATTCCCAATTGAACTGAGACAACGTTGAAACGTTGCTTCTACTAAAAAGAGCTACAACCCCACCGTGTGCCACTGTCACTTCACAGTTCAGCTGTGGGATAAGAGAATTAACTCCACAAAACAAAACAGAAGAAAACCAGCCCAAACCTAACAGCATAGGTGATAAAACTGGAATCCTAACACTTGGATCAGCACATCAGTGCCGTTGATCCATTGGTATCATTACCACTAGAGCTGGCTCAAGGAATGAGGGCGTACGGTGTAAACACAAGGTACAAGCATCAGAACAGCATAAACTCTAAGGGAATGGCGACTTCAGGAAACTTCCCCGTGTGTCTTTACTTCCTTGTGAGCTGCTTTTGGGTTCTCTATACCCTGCACAGGCTTGCCTACCTGCACAGGTTGTCACCAGAGTAACCTGGTGAGATTCAGTTCACACCCCCTGCTGTGGAAGTCCTTAGTCTGGAACATCACTGCACTTGTTTAGGTTTTCTGTAGGTTTACTGATTTTTATCATTGTAAAAGTTCCCTCCCAGCCTTTTCCTGTCAACAAGGGACTTTTCAAGCATTTGCAAATGCTTACCTGAGTGTCCTGCTCTCAATAAAAGAATTACAGTAGCTTTTTACAAACCATCCGGTGTCAACTGTACTTCTGCTGTAGACTGTATGGCTACATGGCATGACTTACGTTAGGTTTCTTTCTTTTAAGGTTGCAGCTGTTGATCTACTCGTACCAGGAGTAGGGGAGTTGTGTGGAGGCAGTTTGAGAGAGGAGCGACTGCCCTTCCTCGAATCACGCTTACAGAGGTACGGAAACCCACAGGTGCCAGGAGACTAACCCGACCAAGAGACTTTTTCAGCAGCTCTCAGTGGTTGGCAAGATAGAGGAGTGGAAGGGCAACTAATACTATTTTTAAAAAGCCTGGTTTTGTCTTTGAGATATCTATTTATCTGAGTAGGTAATGACCAACTGGTGAAGAAGTTCTTGTGTTTCTGTTGTAGGTATGCACACTGCCTCTCTTTTAGCTCATCAGAGAAGAAGAGTTTATTTTATGCTAGGAGGCCAGGACAGCAGAATGCTTCAGCTCTGCTGGGGCAATCTGGAACAGGGTCTGATATGAGGCACTTCATCCTTGAGCCTTTTCTTCACAGCTTTTGTGGCTGAGAGTGGCTTGCAAAGGTGGAAGCTGTCATGTAGGCAGAGCTTAGATGTATTTGTCATCACGTTGTGTAACTGAGGAACTGCACTTTTGGTCAGAAGCTTTGCTAGCCGTGATGCTGCTGGCCTCAGTGGCACCATTTTGGAAAATATGGTTCTTTGCTAACAGTTTGGTGGGACGCTTCACTGGAAGTGCCTGGGACCTGTACTGTGTCACATGGGCTCCTTCCCTGCTGCATTGTTCTGGATCATGTGATTTTCAGTAATTTTAGGCTAAAGTCAGTGTCAGAGTATCAAAGCTGCTGTTTAGTTAACAATAATTAACATTATGGATGGGGTAATTCTCCATAGACAATTACTCCCTGGATCCTCTCTGATTGTTCAAAAGAATCTTTCATAACTCAGATGAGTCCATTTGGGCCAGTCATACACTTGTGGAAAGCAATTTTGGAGGAGGATTAATCCCAGAGTAACACCATTTGCACATTGGGAATGAATTTATTGCTTGAATCAGCCACATGCTCACAGAGATACATCTACTCAGTGGAGAAGAGCAAAATCCATTTCAGCATAATGAATCCAAAAGGCGCAGGGCAATTAAAATCACCAGAATATTGGTTCTCAATTTGTGGTGCAGGATGATATTATTCCCTGTGCTTCGTGTTACTCTCCCTGCGAACTCTCCCCAAGCAGGCATGCTTCAGCTGAAGCAATGTACAATGTTTTGTACTTTGCTGCACTTTTTTGCTTGAAATTTTTGCCAGTAAGATCTAGAGTCCACAGCCCTCAAGGTGTGGGGCTGGAGGAGGCGTCCGCGGGGAGGCTGAAAACAGACTTTCTTGTTTGTCAGGAAAGTCATAGGAAGTATTTCAAGCTACAAACGGGGTGCATCTTCAGTGACCCTGAAGTACAGCTCTGCATTGAAGATGACCTGGAAAAATAACACTTCTTTTCTCATGTTTTTCTCAATTTTGAGTACTCGGGGTCTGATCTGCTGAGCCCAAATACTTTGTTAAGGCTTTTAAATTCTACTTCCTGCACACCCGGCATAACTAAGAGAGATAAAGAACAGGATTCTTGTCTCCTTAGACACACTTCATACAATAGCTCTTCAAGTCCCAGTCAGGGACAGCTGCAGTGCACTGAAGATGAGAGAAGTGGTTTCTCTTTGCCTACAGCGTTTTCTGTTCATGTTCAGAGAAATGAAAGAAAAACCAACAACTTTGCTCTGGTTCTGCCAGGGCAGGAAAAGGAGAGAGGATGCACTGGTGGCAATTAGAAAAAGAAGTATTTTGTTTAGCAGTTTTACAGAAGTTGACACACATTAATAAAGCTACAGGAGTTCAGTGGTTTTATGCACTACAGAAGGGGAACCGCGTAGCCACACATGTGAAGAGATTTTTGACTCACTCATAAATGAGGTTGGCTGCATGTCATTGTAAATTTAATATTCAGGCCTGTACTCTCCAAACATTCACAAGTAGAGTTTACTGATATGCTTAAAGTTAAGAATATGCACAAGTCTTTGCATGAAGCTGGGATCAACCCTGTGTGTTGACAAAACAAACTTTGCATTTTAAGAAACATGTTGGGAATCTGTTCAAGATTGTCTGCTGATTACCGGAACTGACAGCCACTGATTGTGTCTTCCCCGTAATTTCCTGCCTTTCCTTTTTGGGCTGAGTTTAGTCATCAGACCCTCCCTTTTCTTGTAGCATTCTCTTCCAGGCAAGTGCCGCTTGTGCGGATCTCCTCTGTTCCTTTACTTACAGGGGTTTTTCTTTTTGTTCCACAGATTAGGACTCGCAGATGCCTACCAATGGTAAGACATCGTCTTGGTCAGCAAGCCCTGTTTCTTCTATTGAGACTCTTTAAACAACTATTTCATTTTTTTGATCCTGTTCTTGAGGGAATGTTTCTTGGCCCAGTTGCCCTGCCATTGCTGCCGGTCTAAATGGAACAGCCGGTTCATTTAAACAAAGTTTAATCTAATGCTACTCTTCCCAATTGGTAAACCCACAGCACAGGTCATTCCTTTTAAGACTGTGTGAAGTGGATTAATTTACAACCCATCAATGATTTTTGATATTAAATCATTAAGCTGTGTTCCATGTTGAATAGATTCTGACCGCCATCGCATGAGATAAACAGGTTACAGAACCACAAGCAATTTGTGACCTTTAACAGCTCTGTGAATAACTCCCTTTGCAATTGACAGGGCAATTTGGTCGAAAAATCTCCCCTAACAAAGCAGTTGAAGCAATTAAAACTGTCCTGCTAAGGAGACAGAACAACCTTTGAATTAATGGTTTAGCCTATTAAAATGACACAAGGATCTTAGTGTTCCTCGTGACAAGTGTTTCTCGGTGTGTACTTTGTCATAGCTACTGAAAGGGTGATAGTGAAGAGAATTTTAAATTTAGAAGAGTATATTCAAATACTCTGCACTACTTGGAATGATCATTAGCGAGGCTGCCTTGAAAAAAAGCAGAGTAGTGTAGGATTCTTCACTCTCCTCTTCCCACAGTATGAAATTGCTTAGGAACAGCCCAGTGCATGGCATGCCTTTACATCATCCGTTTGCAAACAAGGTGAATAAAGTGTCTTCCTTTATTGTTTGCGTTTATGGGCCAGAATACACCATATCACTTCATGTGAGGGAAGGATTATCCTGACCAAGGATGATCAGTTGGGTGGTTAGATGCTGAGATATATAGCCTGAGGAAGTCTAGTGTTCAGTGGCAGAGCCTTCCAGCTCAGTCTTGTCTCATGCTTCCCTCAAGAGAGAAGATTAAGACCTTGCCCATCACTGCTTTTGCATTTTCATGCGATATGTAGCGATCACATTCTGGAAATTCTTTCCTCCTGTGATCCTGTTTCGAAGACTCTTTCCTCGTCTGTTCCCTCCACTCCATCACAGGTGATACAACTTTATAGAGAGGATGAAAACTGTTGTTAGCCCCTGCCATAGCAGGGTCTGGTGCCCTAGGAAGGTGCAGCATAGGAGTAATCCTGGATGTTTCTGGACTACAGTCCAGAATCTGCCAGAAAACAGGTACGTGGTTTGCCAGCATCCATCTTTGCAGCGGAGGTGGCAGGAGAGACTGAAATTAATCTCCCCCAATTTAGTGATTGAATTTAGTCTCCAGAGCTGGCTCACAGACTCCTTGAAGAACAGTTGAGTCACTCCTTTTTAAATATAATATTTGCTGACTTTAGAATGGGCAGCTGTATGAGATGTGGTCCCTTTTTGAAGTCTCTTATGTATTGCCGTATCTCTGTTTCTACCTGTTTTCTTCTCACACTGAGCATGAGGATACTGGGGGGGCTCAATACCTCTAGGACACCTTGTCTGTGGAAGAATCACTGGGCAAAGAGGCAACTGATGATCTGAAAAACTCTTGTGCTTTTGCCTATTCCTAACTTTTAGAAAGCTTTTCAAAAAAGGTAAATAAAGGGACATGGTCAGAGTCCTCTGAATCTTCTTCAGTTCACTACATCTATCCTGTTGTGCTGGTTTCTTTCCATAAAAAACATGAATTGCTTAAGTATTTGGCTTGATTTTGCAGATTTATTTTATCTTATTTTCACACTCCTTCCTTTGAACTGTAGATAGAAAAGAGCTCAGTGCTGTAGATGCTGATCTTGGCTAGACTTGGAGAGGTCCATGGAACTGAGGTGGGGAAGTCAGGTGATCAGAATTTACTCTTTGAAGTCACTTGTTTTCTCTGTGACCAGGGAGTATTGAGTATATTGTTGTGTAAATGGGGATTCTGATCCTGTTTGCAGCCCCCAGGTGTCGGCTTAGCACGGGCAGTAACAAAACAGGTACTTTGTAATGAACAACGTGTCCCCGCTACCATTAGCTTGCGCAACATGCTGGTTTTGGCTGGAGTAGAGTTAATTTCCTTCATAGTAGCTAGTATGGGGCTATGTTTTGAATTTTTGCTGGAAGCAGTGTTGATAACACAGGTTGTCATTGTTGCTGAGCAGTGCTTACACAGAGTCAAGGCCTTTTCTGCTCCTCATGCCGCCCCACCAGTGAGCAGGCTGGGGGGGCACAAGAAGTTGGGAGGAGACAGAGCCAGGACAGCTGACCCCAAGGGATCAGCTGTCCAAAGGGATATTCCATGCCATATGACATTATGCTCAGTATATAAAGCTGGGGGAAGAAGAAGGAAGGGGGGTACGTTCGGAGTTACGGCTTTTTGTCTTCCCAAGTAACCGTTAGGCGTGATGGAGCCCTGTTTTCCTGGAGATGACTGAACGCCTGCCTGCTAATGGGAAGCAGTGAATGAATTCAGTGTTTTGCTTTGCTGTGTGTGTGGCTTTTGCTCTCCCTATTAAACTGTCTTTATCTCAACTCATGAGTTTTCACAGTTTTACTCTTCTGATTCTCTCCCCCATCCCACCGGGCGGGAGTGAGCGAGCGGCCGTGTGGTGCTTAGTTGCCAGCTGGGGTTAAACCAGGACAAGCAGCATTTCAGGCAGTCTTTAGACATGTAAGGCACACATTTCCTTACTCTGATTATTATTGTGCGCATCGGTAGAGAAGATGGCCTCATACTGAACCTCTTACAGTGCAGGTACCTTTCTGATCTTCTGGTGTACCACTGGTGGAAGTACACAGTGGCAAAGCAGGTGTTATCTGCTGTCTTAGAATGGATATTACTATGTTGTCTTGGCCATGCTCCTGCTCCAGATGGAACGGATTGAGCTGTGTTGAGCTCTTTAATTTCTCATTTTCTTTCAAGCTGGAATGACAGAGTGTTCTGTTGGGTCCTTGTGTGGCAAGGTAGAAAGGAGGAGTTGGACTTAAGGAACAGCAGTGCTGGTGAGGCACTTGCAATCCACAGCCAGTGACAGCATTCGTATCATCTTTTAACATCCTTCAGAGCCCAGCGAAAACAGGTAGCCCATCACTGTCCTCGGCAGGTGCCTGGTCGTGTTACTCCTGCTTTGGGGAGAAACCAGAGCACTGTGCTGGCCCATACAGAAGCAGGCAGAAAGCTGATGCTAAAGGCAGCCAAAACGTGCCTAAACCCCACTCGTGTCAATGGGAATGTTTTAGATTGATCTCCTTGAATGCTTTTTTTTGTGGATTCCCAAAAAGTTGCAACAGAACAGAAGCTGTCTGATACCAAGGACAGCTTTTTACCCAGCATCAGAACCTGGTGATACTTTGCATGTTTATTTCCTGAAACGTTCAACAAAACGGTCTTTCAAATGTCATTTCGCTAGTAGTTTTTCATTGCCCTAATTTTTTTTCCTTTTTTTTCCAGTAGAATATTCAGCGTCATAGACTGCAGTATCTTTATTCTTTCAGCCTTATTTTTTTCAAACTGGCTGCGGAGGCTTATAGTATAACAAGAGGGTTACATAAAAGATCAAGATTGTATTTGTTTTGAAAGGAGGCTGGAAAGAATACATTCTGCTTATGAATGGTCACTGAGAGAGCACTGATCTTCATAGGGCCTTGCTGTGCAGCACAGGAGCTCATGATGTTGATGATAAAAGGGTATAGATTTTTAAAAGGATAAAAGGAAATGCTTTTCTAACTTGGCACATAACACACTCCTGGAATGTATTGCCAGGGGATGTTGTTGCAACACATACTTTAGTAAGATTCAAATCCCGGAAGAAGTCCTCCAGGTCCAGAATGTGACCTCTGGGGCTAGCTGGGGTCGCAGAAACTTATTTCCCCAGTGGAATAATGTTGCACAGTCTCCCAGTTGCCAATGGAGGGCTCAGCTCTCCTCTTAAGTGTGAGCTACTAGGAGAAATACCTAGACTAGTTCATGACTGGTTTTGAGGTGAGAAGCATCCAATGTCTGGAGACTAATAAATGAAGGAAAACCTCAGGGAGCATTTTCCAGCCTAAAGGGAATTTTCTCTTCATCTGCAGGCAGTTACTTTTTCTTTCATCTGGGAAGAATGGAAGATTTCTCAATTCCTCTGTTGCTTCTAAGCACAGTCGTCAGAAAGGATTCACAAGCTTCATCCTCAGCACGTTTAATTCAATGGACTTTTTCCATTAACTTTAATGAGTTTTGTTTTGCTCCTTTTGCCAAAATGGCTTCTCAAAGTGCTTTGAGATCTACAGATGAAAGCCCTGGATAAGCAAGGGTAGAATTTATTATTATTGTTCATCTGGAAGAAGCTGAGTTGTTTCATCTCCTTACAATGACATTGTAAACTCTGTTGCCAGCAAAAGGGGAGAAAAGATGCTGGGCTTAGTTGCAACTGTCTTTGCACAGGCTGAGATATGCTTACAGATGTCATCAGAAACGTTTGTGCTGTTATTTGTATTGCTAGTTGCAGCTAGAGTTGTCACCATCTGGTTTGCCAGTTCTACTCGGAACTACTGAGCTGGTACAGTTTGATCTGCCACGGGCAGCGCCCATATCCCTCACATTTACGGGGTCGTTCCTATTTCACAAGTCACCACCCTCCGCATCAGATCTGCCCATCATCTTCCTTGCAAACCCTTGAAAAGCTGCTTAGTGGAGCTCCCCGGGTACAATTCCCAGTGTATTAGTGGAAACTCAAGCTGTTAATGCAGTCTGTATGGAGTGGATAGAGATGAAGACCACCATGCTGTTGCACAGCCTTCGTGTTCGTATCCTAAGCATAACCTTCATCACGAGGTGTGGAGTGGATGCAACTGAGCCTCAGCAAGCCAAGTTAACACCCAGCAGCACAGATAGAAAGCACGTGGGTCCCAGGGGTCAGAAAAAGTATGTCCTGCTCTCAAGCCTGCTGTTCAACTTGCAGTGTAGGCAAAACTGCACTTTGTGTGTCAGTGCTAGTAGGAAGAGGTACGAACTCATAGCATCGTAGAATCATCTAGGTTGGAAGGGACCTTTCAGATCATCGAGTCCAACCATCAACCCAACACTGCCAAAAACACTGCTAAACCATGTCCCTCAGCACTATGTTTGCCTGTCTTTTAAATACCTCCAGGGATGGTGACTCCACCACTTCCCTGGGCAGCCTGTTCCAATGCTTGATAACCCTTTTGGTGAAGAAATTTTTCCGACTATCCAATCTAAACATCCCCTGGCGTAACTTGGAGCCATTTCCTCTTGGAGAATCATAGAATGGTTTGGGTTGGAAGGGACCTTAAAGATCATCTGGTTCCAACACCCCGCCATGCGCAGGGACACCTTCCACCTTCCAGGTTGCTCAAAGCCCCATCCAGCCTGGCCTTGAACCCCTCCAGGGATGGGGCAGCCACAGCTTCTCTGGGCAACTTGTTCCGGTGCCTNGAGAAGGTCTCCCCTCAGCCTCCTTTTCTCCAGATTAAACAACCCCAGCTCCCTCAGCCGCTCCTCACAAGACTTGTGCTCCAGACCCCTCCGTTGCCCTTCTCTGGACACACTCCAGCACCTCAATGTCTTTCTTGTAGTGAAGGGCCCAAAACTGGACACAACACCTGGGGTGGGGCCTCACCAGTGCCAAGTACAGGGGGACCATCACTGCCCTAGTCCTGCTGGCCACACTGTTCCTGATACAGGCCAGGATGCTGTTGGCCTTCTTGGCCACACTGCTGGCTCATACTCCATGTTCTAAGAATTCATATTCTAAGTTCTGTGATTCTGTGAAGTTCTGCTCTGGTTTTGCTGCTTGGGCAGTGGAGCGGAGGGGAAAAAACAGTGGGGAAAAAAACACCTAAAGATTGGATTGAGTATAACGAATGGCTTCCCAAATTTTAACTCCTGTTAATGAACTGCAAGGAAAAATAATATTTCATGGTGTAAAAGGCATACTGTCAAACCGAGTCTGCCGGGGTGATCTCTTGCAGCTGTAGAATTTGCTGGAGAATATTTCTGTTTTGCAAGTAGAGGTGATCAGTGGCGTTACTTTGGCTTCACTCTGTTAAAATTTAGTCTTCAAGCCAAGAAAATTCTGAAGCACATGAAACTCCGAGCAAGTACACTTTATATATGTATATATTTTTAAGCAAGTACACTTAAATATATATGATGTATATAAGCATATATAAATACATATATATACACACACTCTAAAATATACTTCTTCTTTGCATTTCATTAACAGTAGTTAAAATTTGGGAAGCCATTTATTACAATCAATCCAATCTTAATTTTTTTTCACAGTGCTTTTTCCCCTGCACTCTTAGTAAAACATACATATATATTTATATTTAAGTGTACTTGATTTTTTTTTTTTTTTAATCTGGGATTAAGAAATATTCATACACGAAGTTTAGAAGCGTGTGATACATCTGGAGTCACTCAATCCCTTCCTAGTGCATTCATATAAAGAAGAATAACTTTGTGGCCTCAGCAAGCTCAGAAGTGGCCCCATAAATCAACAGAACCGCTGAGATGTTTTTCCCTCCTATTAAAATAAAACTGTTGGTGACAATTTATAGCTCTAAATATTGTTCCTGTGTATCACATCAGCTACAGTCCAGCTGGGAAATGGGGAACTCTAAAGAATAACCATCATCATCTTGTTGACACCCATATATTTGGAATATCTGCTTCCAAATGTTTTCTGAGTTTTCTGTGCACAACAGGTGCTGTTCTCCAAAATGAAATGTCTTGTTCCAGAGCTCATTTTTGGAGAAGATACGTCCAAGATTTTTTGCTGACTTACCATGGAAGTAAATGAATCAGTCTGTAAGAGTTGAGTGGGGAAAAAGTAACAAAAAGCCATCTTAATTACCTTAAAAGAAAAAAAAAATCTGAAGGAATATTCAGCAGACAGCAAGACCTATTTAGGCCTCTGAAGAAATTACGGGAAGTCAAATGATTTAGACTATTGAAAAGAAAACAGAAAATGAAAGAATTTATCGTAGGGCAGATTCCAGCAGGAGCATGGCAAAGGCTAAACACACCCAAGCAGGTGACTCCCATCTCCGACAGTGGAAATGTTTGTGATTCTGTAGGAACCTGGGTTTGTGCCTCTGCTAGGAATATTTTAGATACTAAAACTTCCAAAGATGCACTCAATATGAGCAGAGCTGGGATGTTAAAGCTGTTCTTCCTACCCAAATGAGTTCTTGCTCCTAAAGAAACAGGCTCTGGAGTACTGGCAAAGCGTAGCTACGCTGGTTTAAATGCATTTATGCTTGGGCTTTCTGCTAAAACAATTCTGCCTGTCAGGGAACCGCACCTCTTCACACCCCTGACCAACGCCGGCTGTGCTGGCAGAAATCCAGAGTGGTTAGGGTCAAAGGAAGTAATTAAGACGGAAAGCAAAACCCTAGATAAAAAGCTCTCTGTAATTACATCAGCATAACCGTGCTGCAAATGTAACTGTCTGTTTAAATTACAGGTATCTAGACCTCCGAAAATTCGGCTCAGTTCCTCATGGAGGCTTCGGAATGGGGTTTGAACGCTACCTGCAGTACATCTTGGGAGTTGACAATATCAAAGACGTTATTCCTTTCCCCAGGTTTTCTCACTCCTGTCTCCTGTAGCTCAGCAGTTGACTCACGTGGAGAAAACTGCTGGTGCGATGATATGTACGACAAAGTGTGTTTTAGTAGGAAATCAAGCTACTTTTTATATCAGTGAAACTCTTGGTAAATTTAATACTGAAAATTGAATTGAATATTGAAAATTATGTTCTGATGAGACTACGGAAGCACACTTGCAGTTAATTTGATGGCAGTTCATGTCTTCAGTGCGTTTCAGGAGTGTTAATAAATCCCACAACTTAAGGGTTAAGATTCTCGTGAGACTAGTACGAGCCATTGAAGTACTGAATGAGTGTTGTCAGGAGGTAGTGGGGGGTTTATGTGAAATATTAATAAGGAGGTGTGACCTAAAATGGTCTGGGAGCCAGGACTGCTGTGAGGCTTTAATAGGCTTTAATTAAATGCCTGCACAGTGCTTTGAAGACTGTGTTACAAAATTGTGAAGTATTGTTATGGCTGTGATGCACTTGCTCTTATGAAATAGCTACTGTAAAGCATGTTTCTCTCCACCCCAAGTTAAAAGCAAATATTGTTTACCTTGGAAAAATCAGCCAAACCTAGCAAGTAAAAATGTCATGTTGGAACTGCTGGAGTGCATTAGGTGCATGATGTTGATTTTGTGAATCATGAATAAAGATGTGCACTGGGTTGTTTTGTAACTCTGTATGGTTTCTTCTTCTGTTATAAAACTGTAGTGCTCAGCATCACAGTGTTTCCTTCAGTGTCTTTGGTAGCTGTTTCCTTTTCTGTATACCCGAATTAGTTGCACAACTTCTGCAGAAGATAGCTGTTTTCTGTTTCCAAGAGAGCACATGTTCATAGCAGAAAGAAATGTTCAGTTAGATGAGAAATTCATTCATCTCTCTGGAGCCAACTTGCAGTTTATTGGTGGTTTCTTTGTTGTTGCTTTGCTTTTTTGTTGTTGTTGCTGAGAAAATCTCTCATGTGCTCATCGGACCAAGTAGTTCTGTCTATATTTTGAAACAACCAACATATGCTCCCAAGCATTGCATGTGTATTGAGTAATTGCTTATCACTATAGGATCTGAGCTCCTTGCAGTCTTTAATGGGTTTATGCACTCAGCTTCCTTGCCAGGTAAAGAAATATTCATTTCTGTTTTGAAGACGGGATTAAGGGCAGATCAAGTGACTTGCCCAAGGCAATTGGAAACCAGTGGTTTACTTGGGACTTGAACTGAGAGTTTCCAGCATCCTTCTTCCCTTCCAAATTATCGCAATCCAGCAAATGGTCATTTGCATAGTGCTTACTACTCTGGAACCCAAGACAGCTGCAATATAAACAATATATATAAAGAGAAAGAGCAAGGTAACAGCCTTATTGCTAATGAAGCCCGTGTAAATTGCCACATACAACATGAAGTGGTTGCAGAAAGCTCTGAAGACTTCTTTTCCAAGTAGATGAAAGAGATTGAAAAATAGTAATCAAATAGCATTGCACTGGTAATATTGCAGTCACAGTCCTCTCTGGTAGGGCCGTATAATACTGCACCTGGAGTATCAAAAAATACATATTTATGTCACGTGGCACCTGCCATATTTTGGTTTGGTCCATGGCGCTGGGACTCCTACGTGTTACGATCACGCAAACATCATCACCACAAGGTCATTTCTTTGGGGTGTTTGTTACATGCACTGAGACATCCTCTGCATGTCAAGATTTTTTTCATATCTTCTCCGTCTGCTTGATTAGGCAGGTGTTAACTGTGCATTTGCTGGTTTGCGTTTCCTGGTACAGCCCGAGTTGGTAAGTTTGGTTCCACGAAACGGTTCAAGCACCTGCCTTCCCTTCAAAACCACTGAGAAGTTCCTACATCAGACACCCAAGTGCCTTCCTGCCTTTGGACCATCTCTCTCGGGGGTTGGACTAGATGACCTTTAAAGGTCCCTTCCAACCCAACACATTCTATGTTTCTGTGATTCCTTTCAATGTGTTGCCTTAAATGTTATTGCTGGCCTTTATGCTTTGGAATTACTTCTCTCAGCAGAACGATGTGGAAAGAATACAGCTGCCAACCAGCCCCATCCACACCGTGTTCCTAAATAACTTGCCATGAGCAGATGTCCTTATTGAGATCCTTAGTCACCGGTTCTGTCAGTTGCTGTAAATGAGAGTGCTTGAACTGGAAGCCCATCTGCTGAAAAGCGAGTGGATGAGTGGCAAAACCATCTCCTGTCTACTCTGCTCCCGCATCCCCGCGGCAGCTCTGGGCTGGCTCTGTTGGGTTTGGCGTCAGCCGGGCTGGTTGATCACCCTGGGAGATGCCAGACCTGATGGGCAGGGTGGGGCTAAACAGCGACAGGTGAAAAACAAGGTGTAGAGAAGACGACAATGGAAGGTGCCAAAAAGTCATAGGATGATGTGGCGTGAGTCACAAGATACAGGGAAGGACAGGAGGACCGTTTCAAACAGGCTCACGGAGTGGCTGTCAGGGCCTTACATGAGGTGACAGCTCGCAAGAACCAAAGAGTGGTATGACCCACCCTTCATTCTTTGCCTTGATCAGAGGTTGTTGCAGGACAGAAAGAAAAGGTTGAACCTTTGATTTATAGATAGGTAGGTGTATGAAAGAATGTCAAAAGTTTGGGATTTTTGTTTTGTTTTGGCGTTGGGGGGGGGTTATTTTGTTTGTTTTTTTTCTGGTTGCAACCATTGCAGAAAGGCACACGTTTAAGGAAGATGTAGCAAGGATGCACCATAAGTGATTCTGGGTGCCTTTCTGACTATGCGTCCAAGAGGAGCAGTCTCCCCAGTCTTCTACATGTATTTCTGTTTCATTCAAATATACCCAGTGAGTTGGAGATCCGATGGGCAGGGTTGAGCTAAGGGGGCATTGCCCTTGGGTCTAAAAGCTCATCCAAAACATTACCATCGATAATCTGGCAGAATAAGCAAGAGGAGAGCAGGGTTGTTCCCAACAGAACTAACCAGGCAAACGTTTAGGCTCAGAAGGGAGAAGAAAGGGTTGTCCAGTCTTGGAAACAGCCTTCAACATGTGTTGTCTTTCCTAACAGTGGGAGAGAGGGGAAGGTGGAGGCTGAGGTCCGTGTGTATGATGAGACCGTTTAGGGTTAATACCGAGATTGGCGTTCTTGTGAGAAGCTTGATTTATGGGTACCCAGCAAGGGTGGGAGCTGCTCTTTCCCTCCAGGCTGGCATTGTTCGCCTCGTGCTATGTATATATAACATTGGCTGGTATTGCCAAGGAATGCGACATGTTTTCCCTGGGATTTCCATGTGGAATGTCATGTATTTCCTTCAAATCTCCTCTCCCAGAGTGAAACGGAAGTTAATCTGGAGGACAGGGGATGTCGTTCCTCTTGGACATGTAGGCAGGGAAATGCACTGAGAATTTCTTAGATTTAAGCCATTTTCTTTGCTACATCTTCATTTAGAGTCTGCACTCTGGTAATGACTGAAGCCAGATAAAACCTCTGACAGTTCTTGAAATAAAAAACCCTGTTATTCTTTGCACACAGGAATCATCTCTTAGCCTGAATGTGCAGAGCAGTAGCTTACATTGGGGTGTTTCCAGTGCAGTGAGTGGTCAGCTCTCAAGCCCAGGTGACCAGCTCTGCTAGCGTCCTTTTGGTAAGTAGTTCTTGAACTTTCAGTTCCTCGGCAGCTAGCACTGCCTCTTTTCAGGTTTGTCTTCACTTTGAGCTTCAGACGAAAGAATCGGTGTCATTGGTTACTGCGTCCGTGGCTTTGCAACATTAGGACGGGGTGATGGGAGAGCAACACCGCTGGGAATAAAAGGGCAAAGCCATAAACTTTGCATAACCAAATGCCAGCCTCTCAGAAGAGTGTTTAGAGGAAAACCTTTAGTTTCACTTGAAGAATATCAGATAATCCCTTTACTTAAGATTTTTGTGTGTGCGGGATCAAAGTATCCCAAAGTACTCTATTTTTAATTTAAAAAATATTACCCACGGAACCAACACCATGACTCAGCCTTTTCGCTTTTAAATCCAAAAGAGAGCAAATGCATACTCTGAAGCTTGTAGTAGAGATTGCTGTTCTCTCCCTTACGATTTATGTTGTGATACCATGGCAGTGTCTAGATCTTGGACCCTTGTACTAGCTTCTGTACAAGCAGAAACTAAAAGATACATCTCAGGGCCAAACATTGCAAAGCCAGCAGACCAGCGCAGGGATTTTAGCTGAATTACCCGTATTCCAGCCCGTCGACCTGAGGGGAAAGCAGCAAGGTGCCCAGCTCAGCGGTCCTCTCTCCACTTTATTTGGTAGTAGTTGTCATTTATACAGCATCACTTGTTTGAGGGAATGCCAAACTTTGACGGGAAATGTAACGTACAGTTTTGCTTGCTGGACTAATATTGATTGTTTTGGAAATAGCTTATAGATGTGTTTTTCTTTGGGGGGGAGAAGGGGACTAATTTGCCAAGAAACACTTTGGTCATTGTTTCCATTAAATGTGTGTATAGAGATAAATGTGGCTTTGCTGCTGCTGAAACCAGTAACAGTCGTTATTATTGTTGGTTTAGCCTCTGCCTTACACTTAGGGAGAATTGGGAGATGGGTCCAAAGGAGAAATAAGAAAGACTTTGTATAAAGATTGTCAAAGTCCTAATTTCCTCAGATCTAACCAAAGCTGCCGAAGCCACAAGAATGGTGGTCTCAGGGGTGAATTTATTGTTTTGTCTTACTGCTTGTTACAGAGCCGTGACCTTCGGAAGGATTGTAAAGTTTTATTTTATGATCCTGCTGGTAAAGAGACGTATGTAATTTACTATACGAGTTCTTACAGACTTGGCTAACAACAAGTTTGACCCAGAGTTCAAAGAAATTATGGCTCCCGTTGTTTTATTGCTGCTGTGAAATGTATTATTATCTGTCCTACAGCTGCGTCTCGGTGTCTGCTGCACAAGGTGTTCGGCAAAGATGCTGTAAAGGGAGAGCTTTCACATAAAGGGCAGGAGAGAGACAGGACGGTGTGGCCATTTAAAAGACATATACTAGCTCCATCAGAAATTGCGGGCTCGATAATGGGTGAAATGTGGATGAAAGGACTTCAGGATCCTTGTTGCTCTTATCGCCGACACTATTTACTGCGGGGAAATTGAGGCACAGAGCAATTAAGCCGCTTGCCCGAGGTTATGGAAGATGTGTGGTGGCAGAACCATGGAACTGTCTCAAATCACCCCAGTCCTTGCTCGGCGCCTCCCCACGAGACTTCCCTCTGTTTGCCTTTGGGTTCTCTGCCACACCAGAAGCAAGGCAGGATGTTTGCAACTGATCCGGTTTCAAAAGCATTTTTGACATTTCTAAGATCCTAGACCGTGCTTCAGTGATTTTTATCTATCCCTGTATGTCCCCAGGCCCTTCAGAGATAGCAATCCTGCTGTTTATTTTTATTACTCTTACAATTGATTTTTTTCTGAACAAATTGAGGCAGCCAACAGCGTACATTTTTAATTTTCTTTGCAAAGCTTGATCTTGCTTTTTGTGCTTCACCAATAGCTGTATATCTTACTGTCTTCACCGGGTTGATGTACTGATACTTTTTATGTGCTGTAAAAATGGAGGTCTAAATTTTCAGAAGTCGCCGATTGTATGGGTTGCTGGCAAAAGAATACACAACTTGCCCAGAAAAAATCTTAGTGTGGTCTGGGAGGTGGCCTTGATAATTCATGTAAACACCTAAGTTTCTGTATTGGACAATTCTATACTATCTGCCACGACTTCCAAAAGTTGCTAGATTTCCAGCCACAAGGGAAAATAATTGTATTTCATGGACACAATGACTTTGCAATGATAATTCTATGGTGTCTTTACCTCCAGAGTGATTTTTGAGCATTAATTCAGTGCTGTCTTCATGGCCTTTTGAAGATCCTGGGCTCTAAGTGCTCAGTACCATGATTAAGCCTTGTGAATCTGGCTTGCGGTCCGTATCTTTCTGAGACACAGGTCTCCTGCTTTCTGCGTGTCCCTCACCTTTGCTGCTGCTCTGTTGATGGCCACAGACTTCCCTTACAAGCAGGAGACAGCAGGACACCCACCCTAGACAACTTCAAGGCTTACTGACCTCTCTGTGTTGTTGCTGCCAGGGCTGTTCACTCAGCTGTGAGAAACCCGGTGCTCCAGGTGAGTGCAGAAAAGTGCAGATGAAGGGACTTGCCAGAGGCTATGGAGGGAAGAAAAGCTGGAGTTAGGATCAGGGTTAGATTTCCAGGCTCCTCTGCCTGAGTTGAGAACAGGTTTCTCCCATTTCTGCATGAAGTTACAGAAAATGGGAGCCTACAAGAAAGCTGGAGAGGGACTTTTTACAAGGACATGTAGTGATAGAATTAGGGGTAATGGCTTCAAACTGGAAGAGGGGAGATTTAGATTGGATATCAGGAAGAAATTTTTCACCCTGAGGGTGGTGAGGCACTGGAACGTGTTGTCCAGGGAACTTGTGGCTGCCCCATCCCTGAAGGTGTTCAAGGCCAGGCTGCATGGGGCTTTGAGCAGCCTGGTCTAGTGGGAGGTGTCCCTGCCCAGGGCAGGGGGGTTGGAACTAGATGATCTTTAAGGTCCCTTCCAACCCGAACCATTCTAAAATCAGTGCTCAGCCAGTAGCCAGTTTGCAGCTCCAGGAGATCCAGCTGGGAGTGCTTACCTACTGCAGAGCTTCTGGCATCGCTGTACCCGATGAGACCTCATTTCTGGCAGGTTGGAGTCACACGATGGCATCTCCGTGAAGCACTTGAAATGACCTCTGCAGTGGTTTAGTATAAATAAATCACCGTGTGTCACTCAGGCGTGCCCAACAGCGTGTACGCAGCATCGTAGCCACCAAGAAGGGGCTGTGCACAGCACCTGAAATGCTGGGAAGGGTGTGCTTTAGGTGCCTCTCTGTAAATACTCATGGGTGGTGCTTTTCCATGACACCCTACGCGGCTGAATGTTGCCACCCACAAAGCCCAAATAACCATGCAAATCAAATCTGAGGGCCTGGGTTATACGATGCCTTCAAACAGCCTTTCAAATTCCATTATTATTAATGGCATTAATAAATTATTAGCATTTATGGTGATTTAGAAAGTATAGGGTTCAAGTATTTAACAAATGTAATGAGCCTATTTGTTAACGAACTTGATGGATGACTTGCTGGGCAGGATTGCATTCCCGTCTCCTTGGAGTACGTGCTAAAACACGGCGGTTTTAGGACCGTGTTACTCCAGTCCCTGATTGCGATCTGGTACCATCTGTAACAGTGCTGGTGTGGAAAAAAAGGAAGAAAGTTTGTGCTAAACCCTCTGAGATAGAGCATTATGAAGTGTTCATTTCCCAGATCATTAGAAACTCAAAATAGCCATCTGGCCAAAACCAGAGATGCGTATGCCTGCATCTATGGCGTAACAGCGTTCAGCTGGGAGGGTGGCTGCTCTGTAGCTTTTGGAGCTGAAGAGCTTCCTTTGCCGCAGATCTCAGGGAGGTCTCTTGGCACTCTGGTCCTTTTGCGGTTGATCTGCAGTTCGAAATTGAACCGACTTTTAGGAGGTGTCTGTCTAAAATGCAATCGACCTTCCAACGAGAAATCTAATAGGCTTCCTATGCCTCCAAATGGCCTAAAACGCTTCGAAACCACAAGAGCGTATCACCTCCGCGCGTTACTCCAGTGATTATTTTCGCTGTGAAAAAAGTGCCGTATTTCAGTCTCCATTTGCCTGGCCTCAGCATCTGTCTGGTGGATATCGGTGTGTCTTAACTCTCAGCATTCCGGTGGCTTTAGAAAAGACTACAGGCTCTTGAATTTGTAAAATTTGACCCAAAGTGTGATGGGAACAGGCTTTCACAAGCTGCTTCCGTGACTTAATACTGGTAGGAGCTGGGGGGTCTGAAAATAAGGTCTATGCTGCTGGCTGTGCTACATTTATCAGCTGCCGCTCTCACCTATAGATTACCTGTAGTAGAGCTCTAAATCTGCTATAAACACAGCATTTTGTGTATTCCTTATTCTCAGCTGGTGATGTGCAGTGGAAACTGAGGGACTCCTTCCTCATCAGCCATTCACTCCTGCTCGTGGTCTCAGCTTCCCTGCTTGTACAGTAAGAATAATAAGATTTATATGTCTCAAAGCTCGTGTGCATCATAGGTCTATGCTCCAGTAGTTTCAGCTCTAAGCTGTGCATAGTCTACAATTGTAAACAAACGTAGAGACAGACTCTAAATAATTTACACTTTCTAGGAGAGGCCTGAACGCCATATCACAGCAATGACTTCCTTCTTCTAATAGAATTTGTAGTTCATTATATTGCCTGTGCAGTGCAAGCTCATATCCTGAAGGGGTGTCGTTGGAAAGAGGAGTAGGAGGAAAGCATCTGTTTTTATTCTGGCTTCTGTTTTGACCAGCAAATATAATGGCACATGACCGTTGGGCTGACAGTAATCCAGTTACAAAAGTCTTCAGAGTTACGGCACCAACCAAATTAAACTTGATTACATCCAATTATGCTGAAAAGCCAGACAACAGCTCTTAGCTTGGGGTGAAGTAACTTCTTGCGATCGCATGCGGGGAGGCCTTGCGGGGTGTCAGGAGGATAATTGCTCGTTTGCTCTACCACAGAGCACCATCTGCTCTTCAAGTCATGCCTAAGGATGTGAGAGCGTACCGGGGTCGGGTAAACAGGCAGGGGAGCCCGGCGAAGATTTCTCCCTGCTTCTTTTACTATCATTTGTTTTATGGTTGCTTGCCCTGGGCCCAGCTGCAGTCAAAGCTCCATTGTGCCAAATAGTGTCCGTAGAGGGAGTCCTTTCCGTACAGAGCTTCTGGTCTCATCAGGGGAAAAAAAAAAAAAAAAAAAAAACCAAAAAAGCCAAGGATGAAGCGGCCTTTATGCTTAAATCAGAATAGTGGCCATGTCTGGAGCACTGCCTGGTGCTCTTTCCACCGAGCAATGCTACAATGGTTTTCTGTTTTGAGAAGGTGAGAAAAAAATAGGAAAACTCCCGGTTTCTTTCTCTGCATGGTGGAAACTGTGTAAGTGGGGGAAAAAAAAAATAAAATGGGTAAAGGTAGCTGCCAAAAATGTATCTGGATCCAAGCAGGAGAGTTTGCATGAGGAACTCATCCATCCTAGAAGGAAGGACCAGGCACGAAGAAGCTCTTCAGCTTCTCCAGTTTCTCCAAAACTGAGAAATATTTCAGTAGCGTTCTGTCCCAGCTCAGCTCCAGGCAAAATTACTTCTAACTGTCCAGTTTCCCGAGGGAAGCAGGACTGGGCTTCAGCTTGGACTCCGGTTCCCAAATAGGAACACCCATTTAATTATCTTCAAGGGCAAGGACTGGAAGTGTCCTCTGGCTGCATCCACAGGCACTGTCCGGCTCAGCATCCTGGCCCCTTCCCCGCGCTCCCTGGCCGTCTGCATCCATTCTTGATGGGATGTGCTGGATTTTGCCAGAGAGAGGACAAAGCAGATTTCCTCTGTTGTTTTCCCATCGCCACCACTAGCAACTGGGCCATCAAGTCCAAGGGAGCGTGTGCACCTCGAACACCCGCGAGTCATCTCTTCCCTTCTCTCTCTTTTGAGTCTCTATTAAGGCATCGGAGCTCTGATGCCCCCGTCTTTGCCAGAACACTGTAGTGAAGATGCTTCAAACTGTCTCATTATCTGATCAAAGCATCCTGTGCTACTATTCCTCCCGCTCATGGAAAGCAGCCAGTGCTGCTGGAGCCGCTGTCTGTCACCCTAAGGAAAGGACCGTCTTGTGGTTTGGCTTCGCTTGCGATCATTCTGGGGGGCCTCGCTCTGCTCTTTTACGGAGGGTAGAAAGCTTGAAAAGACTCGAGTTCTTGAAAGAGGTGATTATTTTTTTTTTTAACCTTGAAAATTCTTGATGAAAAAAAAAAAAAAAAAAAAAAGCTGGTTCCATCTAGCTTTGCTGCAGGAACTGTTTTGTGAAGATAAAGTCGGGTCGTATTGTTGTGGAGCTGGATCTCAGGAGACCAAGCGTTCGCTCAGAATTGACAAGCAGGCATGTAACACCAAGCAGCACAGCAGATTTTTAAAGCCTCCCCCACCCCCCCAACACCGGCATGTTTCAGTTTATATTAACCTCAGTATAGGGCATTTCCAAGGGATTAGTGCCTGGCTGGGGTAAGTAGCCCAGAGCAGTTCAGCCAGCTGGTCCCTAATCCCCAGGAAACGCCCGGTGTCTCCATTCATCCCCGCTCTTTGCCCCAGCGACCCGCGGCCGGGAGGGGAATTGCTCTGCCTGCAGCTCTGCCTTCGGCCAGTAGATGGCACAGCTCATTTAAATAAATTTGGAGCAAGCAGGAGAAGCGGTGGGCATTGTGGTTTCTTTCTTAGAAGTTCTGATTTTTCACAGATTTCCGTTTCAGCCAAGAGCAAGGAAGCACACTGAAGGTTATGATTAAAAACCCCAGAGGTTTCTGAAGGAGAAAGTGTCATTTTTTCGTGCACCCCAGCACATTAAACAGGCGGCACAAGGGTTTTTTCCTTGGAAAAATGTTTTTCTTTCTGCCCTACCCTTGTGCGAGGAATATGATTTCTTACGTGGCATCTCTTAATTCCTCCCTTGCTATGCCTTCTAATTCTGCTGTTCCCCCTGCAGTTGCTCCTGCTGGCAGAGACGAATTCTCGATGGCTTCATATAACTCCCTCATCGCGTTTTTCCAACACGAGGATGTGGTTTTCACAGTTTTCCGCCAAGCCTGCTGGCTGTTAGCTCAGACTCCGGAGATTTACGCAGTCAGCTGGGGCCAGCCGGAGTTCAGTCTCTGCCGCCGGTTGGAGGAACAGCTTGAAGTTGGTAAAACTGTTACGAATGTGCAAGCACTGCCAAATCAGAGCCGCGTTCACGACATCCATCGTCTTTAACTCCTAGAGGCACTGGGAATAATATTTGTGTTTCTGGCCAAATGCGTTAAGTGGGGCCAGCATAAGGCATTGCAACGTTACATAAATTGGATCATATGTAATCTCGCAGCCCGAGGCCAGAGTTAACTTGCTGTTCCCACCCTGAGTACAGCCATGGTGGAATTAGGGAGACACGTTCACGTGGAGCGTCTTTGTTTTGCGCATATTTCACATTTGAGATGGCAATGTACTTAAGCATACAGAAAATGCAACGTTTCTCAGCCTGAAGGTCCCGGCAATCTGAGCTACATGTGTCAGGCTTTTGCAACAGGCATCGCCAAAGGCATGAAAAAAAGAATTCGTGGGGGTACTTCATGTTTTGGACACCGTTCAGATATATCTTGTGGTATAATCAAGTCAGTAAATGCGATCCAGAAGAAGGGATGAGCGGAGAGAAAGGATAGCACAGCAAGGGAGCAGGGTAATAAACCAAAAGCTGTGACGGAATATGTAGAATAATTCATTCCAATTCACATGATAATTAGGGAGCATTTCTTTAAACATCCATCGCCCAAATGAAGTGTGCGTGGTGAAAGTTGTTAACGTAAAAATGCAGACGGGGTTCTCCGCAACTGGTTTTCAAACTGATACCACTTTGCATTGGTGTCAGCATGAGCGAATTCCTAACCTGTGAATCATTAACGTACCCCATGGAATGGCTTTGCACGATAGCTGCGTATTAATCGTGATGGTCTGCTCTCAGTTAGGTCTTGATAAATCCCCAGTAGGTCACCGGCCTCCCTGAAACTGCCCTGGGTTTGGGGAAGATCTGTCAAGCGCAGGTCACCAGGACGCAGTTTTCCCTGCGGATGCACAAAGTGGCCTCTAACCCGGGAGAGTTTGCGGACGAGACTCTCGCTCTCGTGCAGGGTGAACGGATGGAGCTCCAGAACACTGAGTAAGGCGACGCCGGCTGGTGCCGGCACAGAACTGGCCTCTCTGTCCTGCCCTGCCCTCGGCTCCATCGGCAGAGATGGGTGAGCTGGGCTGACCATAGCCACCGTGTGCACAGATTTCCCAGCGCTCGACTCGGATCAAGCCCTTCCTTTGGGCAGTGAAAAGGTAGAAAAATCTTTTTTTGCGTTTCGCTGGCAGAAAAAGGAAAACAAAGCTGTTGAAAAAATACATTCCTTACAAATAACATACTCACTCTTTAAGGGGTTATTCCCCTCTCATATGTATTCACAAAGATGATAAACAACATATGGTTTAACTGTGCTGTCTCCATCTTGCAAAGAGGTGCCGTGCCTACCTCCCAGGGGCACCGCGAGTTGTAATTACTGCTCTCAAGTGATGCAAGATCCCCGCGCGAGCGGCATTCTATAGAAGATTGTTGTTGTTTTTTTGACGTACCGTAGAGCATCCGGCCGGCATTGGAGCTGTTATTGCACCAGCTCCAGCACAAACACGTAAGGAAGGACCATCCCTGCCCAGGGAGGTTGGACAGGCCGGGAAGTTGAGGCAGGAATGACTGAATGTGCCCGAGCAGGTTTGGGGCAGAGCTGCCGCATAGAGACAGGTCTCAGAAATCCCAGCAAACAACCCCCAGTTGTATTTTCCTAATAAGTGTATTTTCCATGGGCTGGGAGGACTCGGCTTTTGCGGGTGCCATGCCTAGGTTTTTGGTTTTAAGGATGCAGCAAAAGGAGGGGGTTAGAGCATAATCCCACTCGTAGAGCTGTGGAGGGAAGTTTTTTCGCTGCCTGAGCTGGAGAGAGGATCAGACTTTTAAATGTACAGTGTTTCTAGATGTGGAAGATGATAGTTGATCTCAGCCAGGGTATAATATGCTGTAATACGAAACGCGGCTTGTCTGCATGAGACTCCAGTGGCAGTCAAATCCCCTTTCAGTGGGCACAGCTCCATTATTTAAAAATCAATAATAAAATATGAAGCTTTTATCGATTCCCCTCAATTTTTTTTTTTTAATTTTTTTTTCTTTTTCATCCAGGAGGGTTTTTGTGCTATCACCGGTGTTTGGCTGTTTCTTACTCAACCTCTTTGTTTTCCTATGGCACCTTCGTCTCGCACACGAGCCCCTGAGCGCAGCAGGGCGAAAGCCAGCATCTCCTTTTTGGGGTGAGAAGGGCCTTTTCCATCAATGAGAGGGGAAGGGTC
>VYZM01000594.1:98839-149646 GCA_013398915.1 Dromas ardeola
GGGGAAAAGCGGGGTGGAAGCATCGCTGAGCCCCCTTCCCCCCCCCCAGCGCGGCTTGTCCCACGGCTGGAGCGGGACGCGGGTTTCGGGGCAGTTCCCGCTGCGCCCCGCGGTGGCCGGGCTCAGCCGGGACCTGCGACTGTCACACCCCCGCCTTTGAAATTGTGGGTTTTTTTAGGGGAGGTTGGGAATACCTTTGTCCCAAAGAGTAAAGGTGATAATACATCTCGGATCCTACCCCCCCACACACAACACCCCCATAACGGTCGCATCCCCGCTCGCCGCGCATGGTTCCTGTTAATCATTTAACGTTGAAACCCTTTGAAGATAGCACCAGTAGCGCTTCGATAGCCTTTTGTGTCATTAGCGGCGGAGATCAAACACTTCAAAGAAGTTGTAAAAAGAGGGTCCAAATGCCGTCTCTGTCACATTCCCCACTCATTGAAAGACATAACTGTTTGTTGCACCCTCCGCCTGATGGGCTTGCTGAGCTTTAAAGCTCAGAAATGCGGCAACGTCGAGCTGCCATCCTATGACTCGGCACATCGCTCCCCGGGGTGAAGCCAGGGTCCTGCTCCCCGACTCCAGTGACCAACCTCTGCCAGGCTTCGGGTGGCTGGGAGCAGCCTCCAGGAGAGAGCTGGATACTCTTCCTTCCTAGGGGAGCACCAGCCAAATCGTCCTTTGGTCCCGTTGCTTTTGCTGGCGCGGGTTTTGGAAACGGCAAGGAGAGTAAGTGCAGCTGGTGTCTCCCCAGTGTCTGCTATTGATTGATGGAAGCATCACTGCCTACCCTTGAGAGGGAGGTGGATGTCTGTAGTGCTCTATCACAAGCTAGCGCAGGGCTGGAGAGATATCCCATTTGTGATCCGATGTTATTAGCCCTGTCCGAAATGGGTGCAGCCCCGCAGGTATCAGTGGTGCCACATCCCTTTGCGTTAGACTGGGTGCCCGGTCGCTCTTGGCAATCCTTTCCTTGTGTGCCTGGTCCCCTTCAAGGGATGATCAGGTTGGCTTGTGGGGTAGACCTGCGAGGGAATCCGGTTCTTTCGCTCCCTGTCCCCCCGAAATGTGCTGAGACAATGGTAAAACCGGGTGTTTACATGGGAAATATCAAACCCCTGATGTATGTAGGCAGGCTTTCTGGGAGACGGACAGAATGACTTTGTGCATGCTGAACTGTGGAGGATGCTTTTAGCTTAATGGAGCAAAGCACCTTCCTCCCGCAGAAATCAACTAATTGCTGCTCCTGAGTCACCAGTGGCCTTAACTCATCAAACATCGTTAGCTCCCCAGCATCTGCCCTGTGAAAGGGCACTCACATCGCCTTCTGAATATCCAGCCTGTGCTCCGGCATTCCGTCGAGAGCTGAATAAATCTGCTAAATGCTCTACACGCGGGTGTGACACGCCGGCGGTTAGCGCTAATTATCCATGTGCATAAGAGTGCTTTTCATCCAGATAACATCCCAAAGTGCTTTGCAAGCCACCTATGTTTTCAAAACATCCTCATTCCCCCAAGAGGAAACGCGGTCGTGCTGAGATGTGCCCGGCCGTCCCACGCAGCCTCGGCGGGGCAGGAAGCCATGGCTCGGCAGATGTCACTCGAGGGGAATCTCTGTGCCGGAGCGGTCCCAGCGCTGTGGTCAGTAGGACTTCCCTTCCAGTCACGCCGGTTTGCACCAGCTTCCTGCATCGGTGGCTGGATTTGAAAATGTTGACCGTTAACTGTCTCGGTGGTGCCCCATCCCCTTGCTTTTTAATGCATTATTATTATTAATATCATAATATTTCTGTAAGTGCATTGTGCATTCAGGGTGTCGATGCGTTGATCGAGTTGCTCTCTTCGATCGTGGTGCAGAGCAGCTAGATGTGGTAGAGCCTGAGGCTGATGGCTTTTCTCCCCTAAAACCTGCCTTCATCTGCAACAAATCCACACGCTTGGACTTTGGTTTTCATGCACAAAAGGCGAGTTTTCTGCCACCGCGGTGTTACGCCAGCTTTTGTACGGACTCAAAGGGAAGGCGCTGAGCCGCTGACTTCGCCACTTGCCTCATGCCTTCGGTTGAAATTCTGCTTTGAGACCTCAAAGGAGGAATCTCAGGCTGCAGGATGCTGCTAATCAGATTTGAAGTTCCTGCTCTGGCTGTATTGACACGGGGAAGATGATAGATTTATTTTTTTTCTTTGACAAGTGCATTTCAAATGTACGTGTCTGCACATGGGTGTGTTGCTGGTGCTGTCCTTGAAATGCCGTGCTTTTATAAGCCTGGCTTTGTTTTGCTTTTACTTTTCAAGGAGATCCTTGGCAAGAGGGCAAGGTGCTAAATTTTCTTTCTAACTTCCATCCCGAGTGGTTGGGGAAGGGGACTCTTCTCCACCCCTGATCCACGCAGTGTTAATCTGCATTTACAGCTGTACCCGCTCAGATTCATTTTAGAGGATTGTGTTTATGTGAGATTGTGGGATATTTTACGTAGGACCTCTTTGTACAATGCTCTGGGGAATACTGGGGTCCAGGGTTTCTCTTCTGTTGGGTGACATTCATCTGATCAAACAATGAGTGCTTCAAGGTTGAGACAAATTGTGCCTCTTTTCTGCCTCGTGACTGGGGACAGGGGTTCATATAGTCCCCTAGGCAGTTTGGCCATGATCTCAGATGAGCCCTATAGATCCTACTGTAGTATTAATAATAAAAGGTAGCGAAACAGTTGAAGGTCAAAAGTAACGGAGAAATCAAAATACACCTTTCCACCTCCATTCTGCTTAGGACGCCAAGCTCCATTGACTGCTTGCTTGATTATTTTTTTTTTATATTTTTTTTCCAGACAAGCACTTTCTTACCTTCATAGAATCAGAATGGTTTGGGTTTGGAAGGGACCTTTAAAAGCCATCTAGTCCAACCCCCTGCCATGAGCAGGGTCATCTTCAACTAGATCATGTTGCTCAGAGCACTGTCCAACGTGACCTGGAATGTGTCCAGGGATGGAGCATCCACCACATCTCTGGGCAACCTGGGACAGTGTTTCACCACCCTCAGCGTAAAAAATTTCTTCCTTAAATCTAGTTCAAATCTCCCCTCTTTAAGTTTAAAACCATTCCCCCTTGTCCTATGGCAACAGGTCCCCACCTTCTCCCCTTCTGACTTTCATGCATGGAAGGGTCTCCTTGTACGCAGCCACAACGCACAGAGCTCTCCTTTAATTATCCTCCTGGCTCCTCCTTAAAACACCCATGAAAAAAAACTAAAAAAACCAACAACAACATCCAATCCCTAAACAAACCCCTTGGCTTTAGCTGTGTGACCGCCGAGCCGAGACCGGCGCGTGTTGTGCCGGTCTGTACTGACTCACTGTCTCCTGGTGCTCTCCCGCTGGACGTGCCTGTCTGTTGTCTCTCGAGTTAGACGTGGGTTTAGAGTGGTGGTTTGTGTCTATCCGCTGCCCGGCACGATGGGCTTCGGGGGTGGGCTTTTTGGCAGAAAAGCGATGTAAAAAATAATTGCTGTCGTGGTAGAGGAGCTCTTAGCTTCCTATCATTACATCAGCGTGCTTTGCCTGCTCATTTATGTGCCATGAAGTCAGAGTATTTTCTGTCTGGCTGAGATGTATGTCTGCAATTCTGACTAAAACAAAAGCTTCTCGTCTTGGATTGGTTTTTACAATCCTTTACTGCTTTTTTTGGTTTTTTCCCCTCACTGGTTTAACTGGGGGGAGAGTTTGGCTTTGTGCATCGGTGGTCAAGCAGAAGCAGTTTAATCAAGGTCATCAGAATACCCGCTCCTCTCCTATGGGGTGGGCAGAAGAGGTGAAGGGGGGTCAAGAGGCTGATTTACTGATCGCAGCCCTATTCCTAGGGGTGACTCCCTGCTGAAGAGCTTCTTTTGGTCCCTGAAGTAGATCCTTCATATCCCACCTGAAGGTGCCCAGCAAGGATATCCTCGTTGATGTAGGATGTGGGCTTAAGTAGGACCACCAGAGCAGAGAAGTCTTAGACTGCTCAAAACATTGGGGTACCAGGTGAGGTTTGGCACGGTGCTAATTGGGAGGAAGTGTTAGAGCAAGGGAAGAAGAAAGGACATCCCCTTAACTCTGCAGCAAAATACAAAGAAATGGATATTAAGCAAAATTATCTCTTTTTTTGTTTCCTCTTCTCTCTAAGAAGTTTTAGTGGGTAGCTCGCATCTTCAGCTGTGCCGTGCCTGATTCGGGACGCTCCCCTCTACCAAAAGTAGGAAATGGTTGCAGAGACTCCAGAGAAAAGCCCCCAAAACTGAGCAGAAACCCAGAAAACGTGGAAAGACTGAAGGCAATGAGGTTGTTTAGTCTAGGGATGAGAGGGCTGAGAGGAGAAGTAACAGTCCTCGAGCATGTGAAAGGTAGCTGTGAAGGTGAAGGGAGTAAACTGTTCTCCGAGGCCAGTGGTGGGAGGCCAAGAAGTGCTGAGCTCAAGCTGCAGCAAGGGAAACAAGCGTTAGGAAAAAACTTCCTAACCTCTGATTGCCAGAGGAGTGTAGCAGTGGAACAGATGGTTCGGGATGGGCTCGGAGTCTCCGTCAGTGGAAGTTTCGATGGGCAGGTTGGCCAAACTGTGCTTCAGAAGAGCTGATCCTGTTTTGAGGCAGTGGAATAAATTTGACAAATTCTCCATAAGTCCCTTCCAGGGCTGGTTTAGGTGAATTTATGGATTTTTGAGCCTGAACTTGGGAGGGACAGCAAAGAGGCTTTAGGGCACAAATCACATCACCTGGATCTGCTGATGGGACTCAGGAAGTCCTCTGACCCAGTGCAAACAAGTTTTCTGTAGAAAGTTTTGACAGCACTGAACTTCATGACTTTGCATCTTATTCCATCTGTCAAGCTGCCTTGCTGCACCCTGCTCCTCCCATGTAATCTCCATGCTTGGTTCAAAAAGACCATCAGATGTTTTAGTTGTTGTCACCTGCCCCATGATTCAGAGGAGGGATGAGCACTTGCTCCACCAGAGAAGGTTTTGCAGGTCAGGGGGTGCGTTTTGCTTGCACGGGCAGTGCCCACACGCAGTCCTGCAGCACCACCTCTCTTGTGCAACGCTGCACAAAGGTCACGCTCCACAACTTGTTTCTCTGCTGCATCATTGCCAGTGAGTCAAAATACACAACCTTCTCTCAGAGTCATTTTGTTTGGGTTTGGGGCTGCATCCCTGTGCCCACTCTAATGTGATGATCCGAGGGCTGGGGCATCTCTCCAAAGACAGGCTGAGAGAGCTGGGGGTGTTCAGCCTGGAGGAGAGAAGACTCCAGGGAGACCTTATAGTAGCCTTCCAGTCCCTGAAGGGCCCGACAAGAAAGCTGGGGAGGGGTTGTTTGCAAGGGCATGTGGCGATAGGACGAGGGGCAATGGTTTTAAACTAGAGCAGGGTAGGTTTAGATCAGACATTAGGAAGAAGTTCTTTACACTGAGGGTGGTGAGACACTGGCCCAGGTTGCCCAGAGAGGGGGTGGAGGCCCCATCCCTGGAGACCTTCAAGGCCAGGCTTGATGAGGCTCTGAGCAACCTGATCTAGCTGAAGATGTCCCTGCTTACTGCAGGGGGTTTGACTAGATGGCCTTTAAAGGTCCCTCCCAACCCAACACATTCTATGATTCTATATTGTCCAGGGGCAGTCAGATGGTGGTATGTTGCCATCGTGATATTCTTGATGTAGTAACTTGCAGCTACTTGAAGGATGGTTATGGGGATGATGGAATCAAACTCTTCTCAGTTTTAGCAGGTGACAAAATAAGGGGCAACAACCACAACCCAACTTTGGAGGTTCAGGTTGTGTTTTGGGGAAGCTCCTTCAGTAGGAGGGTCATGGTGTAGAGGAACAGGTTTCCGCAGAGGCTGCAGGGCCTCAGTCTTGGGAGGTTTTCAAGACTTGGCTAGAGAAAATCCCAGCTGACCTGATCTAGTCACACTTCAAATGCAAGGTTGGACTAGAGACCTCCTGAGGTGCCTCCATCCCAACATTTCTGACTGATACCTCTATTGCATAGTGCAACGTGGAGCCACCAATCTAGGAAGCAATATAGCTGCTTTATCCCAGCTCCCAGTGCAGGTGGATAGTCCTTGTTTTGTTTTCTACCAACACAAGGAACCTGGGAGAAGTGCTGATCTAGGGCAGCTCTTCAGCTGCTGAAACTCAAACTGGTTTGGTCAGGGCTAACCCGAGGCATTGCATCGGCCGAGGTGGACGTGCCCGTAGAGGTAAGGAGTCCACGTGTCGTGTGGGGAGTGAAACCGGTGTATTTTCCTCGTGCTTCGGCTTTGCTAAGACAGCTTGAGTGAATCTTTAGCTGTCTGTCATGACTTCAGAGTTGGCCGATGGTCCTGGCAAAGTCCACGGGAGATGTAAAAGATTGATGGTGGCAAAGCACAGGTTGAACTTAAGAAAGACAAACAATACTTCAGGAAAGTGTAACAGGAAGCTGGCTTCATTTCTCTTTGGAAGAGAGCAGAAGTGATACTGAAACCCTTTTCTTTTTTTTCTCTTTTTCTTTTAGCGAGTGTCAGATGCAAGAGGTGATGTAATAGTGTTTACCAGACCAAAGCACATAATTTATAGCAGTGACTCAAAGGCGGAGAAAATATTATTTATTTGGTTTACAGTAGCAGCTGAGATGACTGGGACTGGGGCTCAATGCGCTGGGTGTTTGGTGAGACCACATCTGCCCTGAAGGGTCTGGTCGGATGGGGAAACCAAGGCACGGAGCAAGTCAGTGGTTTGGCTGTGGGTCATTCCCACAGCTGGGAACTCAGCTTGGCTTTATCGCTTCTACCTGAGCCAGGGGGTTCCCAGCTGCTCGCAGGCTGCTGCCGATGTGTGAAGCTATGCAAAGGGAAGTCCACAGAAGTAGGTAGTACGTCTAGCAGGGATTTAGGTGGCGAGAGTGCCAAGGTCATCTGGGGGCTCTCTGAGATGAGCTGATGCAGAAGATTTGGAAATTCCTGCTTTTAATATAAACTGCCCTTCCTTTCAGTGCTCCTATCAAGTCTTTAAAGTCTCACTTCCCTATCGTAATGCTTCGGCGGATCTTACAGCACCTAATAGTGGTGGCGAAGCACATTTATCCCTATCTCAGGAGATGGAAGAAATGAAGAAGAGAGACTTTGATTTACTTCAGGGTACGTGGAGAGCAGCAATAGAGCTGAAGGAGGTTTCTGACCTGCTGTCGCTGCTGTTCTGTGCGGCCTCTCCTTCACCTCTCAGCCCTTCTCTGTGGGACAGACCCGTCCTGCCAAGGATTTGGGCAAAAACATGTTAAGCCCAGGATCAACAATATGCAAATTCTTATTATCCCACACCGTCCGTTGGCCAGGTACTTTTATGGAATTTTAATTGCGTCACACCTAGGCATATCGTTTGTCTGAGAGGCGTCGCATAAATACAGGCTGATGTGATTTCCTCACCTGGAGCTGCAAGCAGGAAGCCTGGCTCTGCCACCGGAGCTGTTGACAGCCTGGTGCATGCCACCTGCTGGGGCATCTGGCTCTGGAGAGGCTCCCAAAGCTGCTAAATATCCAGAAAGTCTCCTGGAGCATCCTGGACCTCTGTTATGGGTCACTGAGAAGCACCCACAGCAGCACTCCTCATGCGGATGAGTAAGGCAGGAGCAGACCTGCCCTTCAAAGTTTCATTTGGTGTCTCCACATTCTAGCGATGGCTCCTGTAATTCTGTTCAAATAATGAAAATAGCTTGAGAAGGGGAAAATCCTCATTCTTGTTTGTACATCAGATAATCTCTGTGCCCTATCTCTGGTCCTTCCCCAGCATGCAGCGCTGCGGGCTCGAAAGGAGCTGAGCAGGGAAAGACTGGGTTGGGTTTTTGTTTGCCTTTTCCAGTCTCTCATCCCAGCTGAGAAGTCACCAGTGTTAGGAATGACTTGTTTACACCCTTGCACACCACTGTCTTAATAACCAACCATGGCTGGATGCTTTTAGGCAAAAGCTTTCAGAGCTGTGGGCCTGGACATGATGGTGCAAAGTGGTCCAGGTCTGACTCTTGCAGAGGGACGGGTGGGTTTATCATAGAATCATAGAATCGTTCAGGTTGGAAGGGACCTTAAAGATCATCTAGTTCCACGCCCCTGCCCTGGGCAGGGACACCTCCCACTAGACCAGGCTGCTCAAAGCCTCATCCAGCCTGGCCTTGAACACCTCCAGGGATGGGGCAGCCACAGCTTCTCTGGGCAACCTGTTCCAGTGCCTCACCACCCTCACAGTAAAGAATTTCTTCCTAATATCCAATCTAAATCTACCCTCCTTCAGTTTGCTCCTCCTTAGGCTTTTTCAGCCTGAATCTGGAGAAACTGGATCATCACCTGGACACCTTACTGCCAAGTGAAACCAGCTTTGTGCTTATCGCAGCTTAAACCAGCAGCAAATTGGCGGGAGGCAGTCAGTGTAGAGCATCTCCTTTCTTATTCATGGTTAGCTGCAGAAAAGATGAATATTCAGCACATGAAATCACAGAGAGCAGAGCCGAGATCTCAAGAAGCCATCACAGAATCACACAGAATCACAGAATCATAGGGTTGGAAGGGACCTCTGGAGATCATCTAGTCCAACCCCCTGCCAGAGCAGGGTCACCTTAGAGCAGGTTGCACAGGAACGCGTCCAGGCGGGTTTTGAATGTCTCCAGAGACGGAGACTCCACCACCTCTCTGGGCAGCCTGTTCCAGTGCTCTGCCACCCTCCAAGTAAAGAAGTTCCTCCTCATGTTGAGATGGAGCTTCCTATACTCAAGTTTGTGCCCATTACCTCTTGTCCTGAATCCAGCCCGCGTGCGCACCTCCAGGCAAACATGCTCCCACCTAAGGTTTTGGTTTGACAATGTAGAAAGAGGAATTCCTCAAGGTCAGCATGCAGCCTTGCACAGCGCAGTCCTATGCGTGTCGTTGATCCTATCTAGCCATACAGCAATTTAAATCTGTGCTGTGTTTAAATTAAAAAAAAATAAAATTAAAAATAAATAAAAATCAGCCCTAGTCCAAAAAAAAGCTCATAGTCGTGTTTAGCTTGCGAGCTGTGCCTTTAAAGAACGGGGGGAAAATATGAGTGCTAGAAGCATATGTTTCTTGCTGCGTAAGGTAGCCAGCGGTGCCTGTTTCTCCAATGAATCTGGAATAATTTGATGCCAGCAACCTGGGGGGGCGATTTCATCTCTGGATTTGTCTTTTCGTCTTTGGTTGCTTTTTTTTTTTATTTTTTTCTGAGCTCTTGCGCAGTTTTCCTGGAGAAGGTTAGGATCTGGGAAATCTTGCATCAGTCTGGTTGTCTGCATTACACTAATACCTAGAAATGAACTTCTTTGTCCAAACGCAAATATTCTCACCCCAAAATGATGCCTGTTCAGGATGGGAGGTTCACTCTTGGGCCAGAAATGGGACGTTTTTATTTATAGTTTATAGTTTAAATCTGGCGTTCAGGCAGGACCAGTTGAGAACAGCTCTTAGACATTTCTGTATTAAGCATTTGAATTGCTTCTTCCTTTCCATTGCTTGGAAAGCTTTTCCATCTCTGCCTACTCTGGACTTCTTCACATGGCCCCTGAATTTTTAAAACCTGTTTGTTAGGTCTCTCTTTTTCCTGTAATCTATTGTTAGAAATATCTTCTGGTCGTTTTTTTTTTATTAATTATTTCTTTTGCTTCTCAGTGCCTTTTGGACACATTCAAAATATTTCCATCGTGTCTCCTGGATCTAAGATGCTGTCCTAATAGCATCTCAGTACTTGTTATGCATCTTATTCCATTTAAACCTGGTATTTTCCAAAGGCGTTTGCTTTGGAAGGCATTTAGACATCTCTTTGGTGGGGTTCCAGCTCCCGCATCCATATGGTAAGATGGAAATAACATTTTGAGTCAAAGATTTGTGGTCTTTTGAATTTTGTAGATTTTCAGCGATTAAGTTTTGCTGATGCTCGCAGCTGCTGCCTTGCCCGTTCAGGTTCCTTGCTGACTTTCTGAACATCCCCATGGACTGTCATGTGACTGCCAAAAGACGCAAGTTGACTTGCTAAACAAACTCCTTGGCCACTTAATGGAATACCCGAACGGGGATTACATCTCGTTTCCAAAACTGATTCATAAACCTTCCTTTCCCTTTTCTGGTGACTTTGAGAAGACTTGGAGGTGTTTTCTAAATTTTCATCTTCAAAGAGCTGTGTGATACGTACATGGTAGGTCATAGGTCTGGCACTGCGTGCTGCTGTTGAACTGGGTGATACGTATGTTTGTCTGCATTTTTGTGTCTCCTATTAATGTCAGGAATCATGCTAAATGGGGTTATTAGTCATTGCTACCGATCTGTTCTGCAGATCTTCATCCACATACTTATTTAAGCATCTTTGGGGGGTTTTTTATTGTTTATTTGTAGGGGAGATGTGTGGGGTTTGACTGCTCCCTGGATACTTTTGGCTTGAAACAGTGCCCCACAGGAAAGGGAAGATTGTCTGGATAATTCATCTCAGGGTTTCGATACTCCTTAGTTGCCTCTCCCTTGCAAGGTCCCACTCACCACGCCTAGAGAGGCCACCTTGGCACCTCCAGATCTCCATCCTTCTCATGCTGCTTTCACTGGTGCTGTGCTTGAGAGCCATACAGCCCAGGAAGGGGCAAACACAATAAATGCCCCTTCTGGCTTATTGACAGCAGAAAATAGCCGCTCTGCTTCCATGCCATCAACGCCGCACACAGCTCCTTTGATTCTGGGTCTCTGTGTTGTTCCTAAATGACTCCCTCCAGATAGGAAGCTCCCAGGAAAACCTCGTTTGCTTTGACCCAAGAAGAATTGATGACTTGAGGCTTGTGTTCTCCCTCCCTCTCCCCTCCTCTGCCTCCCTCGCCCACTGTCCGCCGCACGTAATGTCAGAGCGGAGTTTCCAGCGGGGCGATGGGGAACAGAAGGACTCATTGTTTTGGGGGTCAAGGCACAGAGCCGGGGTGGCAGGAGAGAGGGGAACGGAGCTGGCGCCTGAGCCCCGCTGCTACCTCCAGCCCGGTCTTATGTTATCCATAGTGGCAGCTGTGCGGACAGTGAGCAGTCCGTGATTGTGGCAGGCTTAAAACCTTTGAGGGAGGGGAATAAATAAAATAAATGAAAGAGAAGGGAAAAAAAGAAAAAGAAAAAAAGGCAGATGGGATGTGGGGAATGGCAGGGAGCGTATGGGGTTCTCTTGGCTGTGCCAAGGGGAAGGCGATGCTGAGAAATGATGCAGGCTGGTCCCTGCAGGAGGCTAGAAATTGGGGATTGAGGTTTGAACCTAGCCCTGACCATATGGATCTCTCTCCGAGCCCTCTGCGTGCATGGAGTGAGGCAGGACAGGGAGCAGGGAGTTTTCCTGCCAGCGATCAGGACTTTATCCTGCAGCAATGTGTGTGTGGGTGGACCCCTGACACCAGAGTCTTAAGAGAAGGGTGACGAGAGTGATGAGGAGCCTGGGAAAGCTTTACACGACAGGCCTCCGAAACAGCGAGGGACGGCCGCCTTCCAAAGAAAGTGAATGAGAAAGTGCCCTGATAAAAGCCTGTGGGGCTGCCCCTCCATGCAGAGGGGGAGCGGCAGTTTAGCTTGGTTTGTGGGACTTTTTATGGGAACACCCCAGGGTCCTTCTGCCAGGAGGTGGCCCAAAGTGTTTGGGCAAAGAGAGGGATGTCCCACGCGATCATCTGAAACCAGTCTTGGAGAGGTGAGATTTGCACTCAGGAAAGGTGATCAGAAATTTCTGATCCCTCAGCATCAAACACAGAAGGGGAGCCGGTCACGGATGTTAAAGTCTGTGAGATCTTTTTGTTTCTTCATCCTTCAGCAAGTTCTGCCTCCGCTGTAGATGTGCGATGGGGGAGAAACGTGCCTCCTCCTACCGAGTCTGAATTTGCACCTTTTAAAGGAGATGAGACATGAGTAATGCGAATATCTGCAACAGTAGAAGTTGATACCATGAAGAAAAGACTGGAAAGGAATAAATTTGGCGTTTTGAGGTTTAAACCAGACAAACAGTTGAGGATAGGTCTTTGCAAGTGATGGGGCTCCCTCCACCTGCCTTCTCAGAGAGTTTCCACCTGCAATGGGGTGTGCTTTGGTTCGAGACTAGCTACATCCAGCACCATACCCATGGAGTTGCTCCCAGAGCGACCTTTTGAGCTCCTGCCCTGCACTCCCTTCAAAGTCAACCCCAGGGAGGGCCTGAAAGGATCAGGCCGTTGTCTCAAACGCTTGGAAAACACGTTGGCTGAGGCTTCGACTGGGGATCAATCAATACGCTCTTTTTAGCATCAAATCAGTACAGCCAGCTGGCGTGCAGACGGGCTGATGTATCATGTGCTGTCACAGGGAGGTGTACCGAGGAGCGAGGTTTGAAGATGGAGTCATGTGTAGAGAAGAAGGTTGTCTTCAGGTTTGTTTTTTTTGTAATACTGAAGACACTTCACATGCAGCAGAAGGCAGGGCGTCTTACAAATTGGTGTTGTGGATGGTGCTTCAAAGAATACTCTGCGCTCAGTAGGTTGTGATAGTGGGGCTGAAAATGAATATTTGTCTTGGGGGCAGATGGAAACTGGACCACATGCATTGGTCTGGGTTGGAACTGAAAAAGCAACAGAAATCAAAATGCATCCTGTGCTACGCATAGGATGTTTCTGAGGCTTTTTGTATGTTTTTTTTTTTAGTTAACTAGGGCATTTGATTAAAATATTCCTTTAGTGATGCTTCTCTGTCCATCCTGCTTCTTGGAGGCGTCTGCCGTGACCCACCCGATGCTGTTAAATGCTGTAATTAAAGCTAGATGGGGTGAAGTGTGGACCTGCTGCTCTGACGCTCCTGTAATTTCAGATAGGATCGAGTTGTTGAGTACCACTTGGGGATGAGAAGCTTCAAGATTTGCATTTGTAATTAAGAAGAGGAGCTTTTAAAGCCTATTCTTTGCATTTCTTTGTACCTGATGCCTCCCACTAACCAACCGTAGCTGGGGTTGTGGAAGAAGGTGAGAAGCCAGAACGACGTATTTGGAGTTTACACGCTCCCCTCTGCTGCGTGCATTACTGCTGAATCAGCTGTAATTTAGGCAAGGTTTAACCTTCTTTTTTCGGTTTGGAAGGGCCTGGTCAAAACCTTGGAGTTGTTTCCTTCGGAGCATGGGAGAGTTTTGTCTAATTACATATATTTTTTAAAAAATAAAGTATGAATTTTCTAGAAAACCAGACACCAAAGCACGATCAGAAATGCAGCTGCAGTGCTCTCCAAGTTGTATCTCAGACATCCATTCCCTGTTGGTGCGTATTCCTGGATGTTCTCGTATCTGTTTCTCCCGTTTTCCCACCTTTATCCTTTTCCACCCAAAGCCCAGTGGCGTGGGCTGGGCTTGGGTCCCCCAAGCTTTGGTCCTTGCACTTTCAACTATCTCACTAATATTCATCCCTGAATATTACAAGGTCTTGGCATTATAGCACCAGGGTAGGTTGCAAACACAAATGGTTTTAGCCTCGCACATCCTAACAGAGCAAAGAGTTGGTGCCAGGGGTTGGACACTCAATGGGTTTCCAACACTTGTGCTGCCAGGTTGCTTGGTGGACTCTTGGGTCTTTGCTGTCCCTGCTTTATAAATAGGAAATTATAGTGTACAGAGATTAAGTGCCTCTTTCAGGGTCTGCAACAAGTCCATCGCAGAGCTGGGAACCAGACACCAACATCCTTCAGTCTCATCTTCATCTTACCCAATTCCAAATTGCATCCCGACACGCTCTGTCCCTGCAGTCTCGTGTTGAGAAACTCCGAGTTTTCTGAGCCAAGTTAGCCTCGCGTGTGCCTGGTCCATCGGAGGAGGTTAGGAGTGAATTCAGCCTGTTTAAAAACTCAGTGCGGCTGCCAGACAGGAAAATCTGATGAGTGGAAAGTCAATCAGACGTGGGAAAGGAGGGGGAAAAGGCGAGTGGTTGTTGCCGGCGCTGCGTTTGTTGTGGGCTTGGCAGTGGGTTTGTGCCACATTGCAAAAATAGGTGGATTTACTCTGTTTTGGGCGTAAACACGTGGCAGTGCACACGTGTGTGCTGGTAGGTGAACGCGGTTGGGTAATAAGGGTAAATCTTGCTCTGCTTTTGAGAGGCTGGGACTAAAACATGGTATAATAGACATGCATATAGTTTTGTACAGTGAGCCGCTAATTTACTGTGCTGTTTTGGCCATCAAGCACAACAGCTAGAGGCTGTTAAGGTAATTTAGTGGAAGCTTGTGGTTATAAACACGTTTCCATCGTGACTAAGGATTCTAATAGATATTAAATTCAGACAAGGGGGTTTTAGTATTTTTTTTTGTTGTTGTTGCATACTCCCCAGTGTTTCTGTTTTGACTTATTAATCTTAAGGAATAAGCTGAGGGATGGCTATTAAATGTTTTTTTGACGTATAAAATAGGAGTTGTAAAAGAAAAAAAAAAAACAACAGTGAACGATGCAAATAATTTAGTGTAATCCAGTTGTTCAGCAGTGGGGCTCTGGGGTGTCCTGCTCTTGGCTGATGATACTACAGTGTTGGGTGACATGCAAAGCAGTTGTAGTGCAATTCTTTGTCATATACGTGTTTTTCACCTGGAATATTTTGGGTAAAAGGGAAAAGAGTCTTTCCCATCCATCTTGGCCTCATGCAGGATAAGTTATGCAGAATTAAGAACTGATTTTTGAAATTTAAACACAACTACATCCGAACGTCCAGGTGCCCACATATCAGTTCAGGACCTCAAAAAACTCCAGGATGTTAGCCGTGGATTTCCAGCCACGTCCTGCATCCATACAAAGACCTCCCTTCCACCACTGAGAAGCAGGCAGTGTGAGAAGCAATGTGATCTGCTGTGGGAATGCCTCGGCTCTCCTACTCTGCTGTCTTAATCCGAATAATAACAACAAAAAGTTTGAAGGCTTAGTTTGGAATTGGATAGCTCTCCAAAAATAGGCTCTCCCTGGAGATATCTCCTACTTCCTGCTGGGCTGGAAAAGCTGTGCTGACAGCTTTGCACTTGGATATTTAGGCATCTCCTGGAACCTAGAGTATAAAGGAATGCAAAATAATAGAGGAAATCAGTTGAACTTGTTAAATTTCAGAAGAGCATTTGGTTTGAACTTCGGAAGTGTTCCCTCCCCAACTCCTCCTGTGTAGAAAGGCACCTGAGCCAAACCCCAATATTTACAAATATTTTTGAGATCTTCCATGTTTTGGAGCTCAGAAGTTTTTGAAATCTTCCAGGCTAGACCCTCTTTCTATAAATAATAGCTCTTGGCTTGAATGCAACTGAGCTCCTGGAAAGTGTGGACCCCAAACAGAGCTCCTTGCATCCAGAGCTGTGTTGGTTCCAGCTCTGTCTTCATGTGCTCAGAAGTGGGGGAAGGCATTGCATTAAAAAAGAAGAAAAACACACGACAAACTTCTGTTGTTTTGTTATGTTGGAAGGCCTCTGACAGTCTCAAGGAATAGCTGATACCATCTGGTGTATCTGAGGAGTTTGCCATCAGGAGCTTTATCTCCATTTGCCTTGGAGGTGGCAGGCTCGGAGGTTTCCTCTCTGCGGCTGCATGTTTTGGTACCCTCATCTTTCCAATTTATGTTAGTCTTCCTTTCTCCTTTTCTTCTAATTCTTAACATTTAGGGGGTTGTCAGCAGGAACCCACTTTTCCCTGCGTGTGACTTGTATTTTGTTCGCTGAGGACCTGGTTTTATGGCACTTGCCACCTCTGCAAGTCCTTCTTCAGATGAACAGGAATGAGCCCAGAAGGGCTACATGTGGCCATCCCCATGCTGCAGAGCGTCCCAGAAACCTACCCTGAAGCCACAGCCATCCCATGAGGAGCAACCCCCAGTTCCAAGCAGGACTCCACAAAACCAAGGCCAAGATACAAAAAAAACGGTGTTCTTAACTTGACTCAACGTGTGGTGAGCCTGGGCTTGGGAAGCTGTAAAAAAATCTACATTTCCAAAGTGGTTGATTAGGGATTTTAGTGTGAAACTCTTTCCTCTGTCCTCTCGCTTTAAGGTTTCCACAGGGATTACTGGGACGATGCTGGTGGCTGGTGTTTCTCCCCAGCCACACCAGCATCAGCTCTAAAGCCGTGTCGGGAACAGAAGTTCAGAAACACAGTCTCAACCTTTCCCGGCTTGTTTTTCCCATCTGTTTTTAACAGCGTGTTCTTGCCACTTGGACCTTTCTGGGCTCGATCTTGTGATCCCTGATGTAGTATGACATTTCCAGTTTATTAGGAATGCTTTTGTTTATTTGCTGGGTGTTTTTTTTTTCTTTCTTTCNGTTTTTGTTTTTTTGGTGTGTGTTTTTTTTTTTTTTTTTTTTTTTTTTTTTTTTTTTTTTTCCTTTTCCCTAGGTTGTGTGGAGGCTTTTTGCCTCGGCTGCCAATACAAACGTCCCCTCCGTGCCGGGAGGTGCCACCCACACCCGTCCTCTCTGAAATCAGGACAGTTATCTGAGCAGTTGCAATTCCTTGGAGCGGTTTGGGGGCTCTTATTAAACAAAAAGGCTGGTTATTTTTTCCTGTCCTTTTCTACCATTTTGTAATAAAAAGCCAGGTCCTAGAGCGCTGAAGCAAGTGAGGTTTTTAAAAGTCAGTTGTCCTCTTTTTTTAGCTTGCTTAAAGCGGACCATCAAGAAGGGACCCAGGGCTTGAGTTTGCTGGTGGCATTTTCAGTTTACCCAACCTGTCTCTGCTTTTCTTAGCAGATTGAGTGTGTCGCCTGTTGAATGCAAGTGTGAGTTTGCTTCTAAGCTGAAGGTGGCTGGACCAGCCTTCACGTTGCTCCCTCTTTCCATTTTACCGAGAAATCATCACGCTTCCCTCCAGTGCTGGACAAATACCATCAACAGATGAGTATCAATAACAGGACAATATTGGGATTGTGGTTCAGCTCTGCCTGTAGCGTGCTTTTCACTGCAACCTGCGTGTCCTTCTCTAAAACCTCCTTTGTTCTCCTTGAAATAAATAATGATATCTTTCAGAGACCTATATTCAGTTCCTGGATGACATAAAACCCACTGTAGGACTTCGAAAATGCTTAGTTGCTTTTTTAAAATTCTTCAGCTGTACGGTACCAGCCCACGAAGTGTGTGATGGTGTGAGAAACTGCAATCTGAGTCCACGGTGCTGGGGGTTTCATGCTGTTTCGTGGGGGTTTGCATGCCAAAAGCATCTTTTAAATGGTCAGAAGAGTCCTGTGAGCATCCAACTGTGGGAGGACAGGGCTCGTGGTGGCGTGGGTTCTCATGAACCTCACCAGAGCCACCAGCCCTTGCGCCACGAGGAGCAGGTGCTCCAAGTCATCTTCACCTGGAGGTGAGGAAGACACGGGGGCACATTGTGCGTCTCCATCAGGCTTATATTTATTAAACTGAACCGAATTTCAACTCATTCCTAAACTGGGAAGGTAAATCCAGCAACAGACCGGGAGTAGAGATGAGGCTGACTCATTTTTGGTCAGTTCAGTCTGCGCTTCAGTAAAGCTTCAGGACCAAATCTTTGGTTTCTGTGACCTGTGAAGGATCCGTTGATCAAGTGAATGTGCTGCTGAACCCCTCTCATAGCTCTGTGGTCCTGTACAAACACAACCCACAATCACAGTCATTTACTCAACTGTAGGAAATCTTTGTTCTTTGCCATCAGGATCAGAATTTGGGTCTGTAACCATCAGGGTTTGCAACCAAAAATCATTTACATAGCCAAAACTATCCAAAAAAAAGCTCGGAAGATCCCGGGGAGCTCAGAACTGCTGTATCTGCTTTTTGAATCTTTAAACGTTGGCCTTCCCGGGAAAGCAGAGATCCCTCCGGAGACCACGCGACTCTGATTGCTTCCAGCCAAGAAGCAGGCTAGTGGTTTCTGTTGGGTGAATCTGGTTTCTTCATCAGCTTTCCCAGAGACCAGCCCTCACCTCTCTCCATCTTTCCATTTTGTGTAGAAATCACTGTGCTTCCCTTCAGCGCTGGAAGAATATCAACAGATGAGTATCGATGCCAGAGCAATACTTGCTCTAAGGCAAAATAAGCTTTTTAATATCCTCCCCAAAATGGGCTGGAGTCCGTGTCTGCTCCCAGGGATTGCCTGGGACACGCTTTGGGCAGCATCTGCCCAAGGGTGCTGCCAAAGACCTCACCTCCTCCTGTGCAGATTAAGATTTGCTGGTACCCAGCATTAAACAAAGTCAAGGTGAACATCATCTTCCTGTTGCACTAATTAGGCTTGTTTAATGGCAGACGCCGTAAAAATTAAAGGAAACAGCTGTAAGAAGGTCTGATTGCAAGTGCAGATGCTTTGGAGCAGGGTCAGGGGGACAATCTGCGTGTGGCAGCCGCTCCTCAACTGCGTGCCTTGTCTGGATTCAGGACAGAGGGATATCAAGGATAAAACACCAGGCAGTACCAGCGCGCTGGGGTGGATTCATCCGACTTGTTGCGATATGCTGAATTAGCCTTTATGGGTTTATTTTTAACACTGGGGAAGGCCTTGTCTGCTGGAAATAAAATTGATCGATACGCGCTCGGGGTCCTCGTCTGGCTTGAAATGGCTCCGTGGTGGATATGTGCTGCAGAGCCCTTGACCGTCGCCCTCGGGGGGGATGCGGATGGGGAGGATGCTGCTGAGCCTGAGTGGAATTTGGCCTCTGGGCACTTTTGCCCCAGGGATGCCGGGGTTTTGTGCCCACTGAGGGACAGTTTTCATCCTGCAGCAGGATATTGAAAATAATAGGGTTTTCTCATCTTCATTGCTGTTTTATGACCCAGCCTCTAACAGTGTCCCTGTTTCCCCAGGGGAAGCAGCTGCTAATTTTTTTCTTGACTTGTTCGACTTGCCAGGGGTCTCCCTGCCGGAGGATTTCTGTACAAGGTTTTCAATATTCATAGACTTAACTACGCCATGAAAACGGGGCCATTAGTTCCTCCAGTTTGATCTCAGATCATTAACTCCACGCTACTGCTTTCCTTTGCCATCTTTTATTCTCCTTGTCCTTCCTAAGTGCTGTTTGTTTTTTATCGCTCTGTGTATCCTTTCGGCAATAGTGCCAGCATATTTATTAGTATTAATTGGCATATGTGCAACAAATGCCATGCAAGGATCACAGAAGCCGTTGCCTTGGAGAAATCAGTGTATTTATCCCTCATGGGGAATCAGAGGCACCAAAGAAACCAGATGGGCATCAGCTGCAGGCATGCCCTGATGGAGCTGACCGTGATTTCTTCCTAAAAGGCAGTTTGGACCTTGCGATCATTGGCACACGCTTGCTTTGAACTACTTCAGCCGTGCCCTGGAAACCGGGTGGTACCCAGGTCTTTATTCCAGCAAACCTGCCGGCTTCCATGCCACTTTCAGTCCTGCGATGTGCGTTGCTCCCTCCCCATTGTGCCACCCAAAAACCCCCCAGCCTGTGATGGGCTGGAGCAGTGCCACGAGGTGAAAAAGGGAAAAATAATAGGAGAGATCTGTTCTGGAGATGATAACGATAATAATTTTCTCAAGGTATCATTTCAGAGCCACTCATCTCAGTTTGAAAGCAACGCAGGCAAGAAGGACCAAAGCTGGGGCTTTATGCCAACTTGGGAGGTAAAAGCAAAGCCAAAAGGGCAAAAAGGAAGGCTGAAGTCCCATTTTATTGTATTTTTACCCTGCTGAGCTGCCTCTCGGTCTTGACAGGGGACAATAGGCACTTGTTCCCAGTAAACGTCCCCCAGCCCACAGCCCGTGCTGGGGAGGGGACTGGGAAGGGGCTGGTGGGGGTTCAACCGCAGCCGCCAGCCCCCAGTGCTGGGCTCAGCCCGGCCGCGTCCCGCTGCGCCAGGGGAGTTTATTTTTCCAGCGCTCCTACTCAGAAACATTTGGCTAAAGGAAAAATTGTGGAGGAGGTTTTAGCTCAAGTGAGCACAAAAACATGTGTCCTTGTAGTATATTGCTTGCTGAGTGGTGGTTTGGGTTTTTGGTTGTTTTATTTTTTCTTTTTTTCTTTTTTTCCTTTTTTTTTTTTAAGCATATCTGAGAGCTTGGGAATCATGTGAGGAGGGTGGGGGTGATGCCTTTCAGATGGACATAGGACTGTGTAAATAGAAGGAAGGGAAATCTTTTGTGCCTGATGCAAGTTCTCCCAGCCTGTTTTTTCTCTTTTTCGTACTGCTTTGGATGGATGAGTATGAAGATGGCAGAATCTAAAGAAGTCTTTAAAAGCCTTATCTAAAACCCCTACCTTAAGCTGCCGTTGTCCTCAGGGTGTCCCCGTCCTCTTCCCGTGACCCCCTGAAGTCCCTGCATGAAGAAACGGACTGGAATGTCGCACCGAGTCCTCTTTTCTAGCCCCATGACTGGTCATTGTAGGGGGAAAAAGGGGCAAGATGCAAGAAAAGTTGGCTTCTGGACTTTAAAACTGGGGAGCAGAGCTGCCCCCCTCCGTCTATCCCGAATTTATTCTTGCACACAAGCTCCTCTCTCCTGCCCTCCACCAGGGAAACATTGCTTCATCCAGAGATGAGATGCTGAGCAAACAAATCTCAGGTCAAACTCTCCCACTCCTTCCCCCACCACGTTCCCATCCGCACATTTTTGTGCGCCATCCCCGCTGCCTTTTCCCATGCCCTTTGTGGGGAGCGGGGCTGGGTACGCCGGCCCTCGACACAACGATGGCAGCACTGAAGATGTGAGCTGCCTTTGGCAAGCGAGAGGGGGTTATTTGGGGAACAGCTTGAAAGTCTGGGCAGATGATTTCCACCCTTTGCCGCGAGCTGGTGTCAGCAGAGTTGTTCTTGAAGGGAAAACGATGGCACAGCGCCATTTGGTGAAGCTGGTTGCAGGTGCCGATGTGCAAAACAAATCTGTGCTAAACCTTTCTTGGGTTTAAACGGTGGCAACAGGGTGAGAAATAAATCCCCTCTGACCCCCGGGGATATGGACGAGGAGCGATGGATGTGGATTTGTCTACCCTGGGATGATGCATCCTGAGGAGGACCACTGAAGCTTCGCTGGCAGGAAGGTGGCGGCTTGTAAAATACTGTTAAAATATATTACATGAAAACCCTGACATGCCGAGACAGCTGCTAGGATGAAGGGGTGTTAGGAAAAGAGGGAACCACAGGACTGTAGCAATTTTGGAGAGAAAAAGAGAATATTATGGGTTCATCTGTCATGGGGCAGTGAGTAAGCAGGGTAGAAGGTGGTTGCCTTCTGGCTTTATCCTTTTCTCTATAACTATTCGGAGACTATTCGCTGATCAAACCACCTTGTGAAGATAAATTAACACCGCCCAAGGAGTCTGGAGGGCTCCAGTTTATGATGTCTCCAGCCGGTGTGATGGACCTGAGTGAAGTGAGCCTGAGGGTATTGCTCTGGAAGGCAGAGAGGTAGTGATGCAGAACCACTGCTGCATCTGCTAGTCCTTGACATCTGTGCTGCCTTGGCCAAAAAATCCATGACCCAGATAAAGACAGAGACAAGGGTTTGCAAGCTGGCTTATTCCACTGAGTTTCAAGCACCTGCCGTAGCCAGATGAATTCTCCTTGGGCTCTTTCTCTAGACAGTTATGTTGTTTTCTGGTCTGGAGCTGACATGAGGACACTAAATGAGGATTTAATAGTGAACTGACTCATCTTGACTCGATCATGCTACAGGCATGCAAGTCAAATCACCGTCTGGGAGGGTCTAAACATGACACTGCTGTGAGGAGAGCTGTGGCCTTTACGTGTACGAGCCATGCCCGGGATGGGACCTCCCATGAGCTGGTTTCTAGCTGCTCCTAGTTGGTTTTCCTGGGGACTTCACAGTTTCTCTTGTGCCTGCTGTGGGATTGAGCTGAGGTCGTTGGGTTACCCTGGGGTAAAAGGCGACGGTCCCAACATGAATCCATAGTCCACTGGAATTCAGGAGGGAGGCAGTAGGGGTACTGGAGAGAGGACCAGCTCACTGTCCCCATCTCTTTCTCATTCAGGTCGGTGGACTGTGGTTATGTCCAGTAGGGAATAACTTTGCTTCAGCGTGTGCTTCTTCTCCCATCTGAGTTCTGCAGGATGGGAGAGGATGCCTCCAGGGCATACCATGTTTAATGCCAAACTCCACTGGATCCTGAACACAGCCACAATACTCCATAAAACAGTACAGGATCGACATGTGAAGGGACACAGTTGGGTGCCCTGACCTTCTTGTAATAGACTTTGCACCCATGTAAAGCGCCAGTGTGGTCTCTGCAATGAAGATTTATCCTCTCCAGATGGTAGACCTCTGGGCTGGTCTGCCGGGCTCAGGGATACACAGGCAAGGGTGCCAAGTCTTTTGAAAAAATTTGGGTTTGTAGTGTGATTTTCTTTTTGTTTTCATGCTCTCCCCCACTTTTGAAGGTGTTGAGAAGTACCATCTCTGAAGGTGCTTCTCAGAAAGCATTGTTACATGTCTAACTTTGTTCTTGAGGTTTTTTTCATAGAATCATAGAATGTGTTGGGTTGGAAGGGACCTTTAAAGGTCATCTAGTCCAACTCCCCTGCAGTAATCAGGGACACCTTTAACTAGATCAGATTGCTTTTTTTTACTTGTTTGTTTGTTCAAGTGTTTTGGGGAAAATTTTTTGTCTGTTTGTTTGTTTAAGTGTTTTTGGGGAAATTCCATCTGCTAGAGTACAAAGCTGATCTGAGGTAAAAGGGACCAACTTGGACGTTAGCATGAAGATCTAGCAGGACATGGTCCAGTCCAATCTCAGTGGCTGCAAGATGTCATCTTGGAGTATGATGGGTTTAGACTGACTTTTCAAATGGATCTCTGAAGGTGGGTGGGAAATCCAGCAGAAGATGGACATCCAACTCCCTTATGCTCATCTAGAAAATCATGCAGGAACAACAGTTTATCTCTGACCACAACAGGTCCTTATCAGCTGCTCATCTCTTGAATAAACCTCCAGCCCCAAGCCTCCAGGGACCGCACATCCCAGATAACTGCTGGGTAAAATGGGGGATTTCCGTTCTTACAAAACCTGGAAGCCAGGCATGTTTTACATCAAGTGCTAATGGTGTAAAATCTTGAATAGAGCTGTCAACGTGAGCTGCTGGACTATCTCAGCAGAGAAAGAGAAAGGGACTTTCACTTCTCATATCCCTACCTTGCCACTTCCGAAGTTTTCCTGCATGGCTCAGTCAAACCAGTCTTTTCCCCAGGAGCACACACAGTGGAAATCTGACGATTTGGCTTCTTCCTGCAGCTTTCGTTGCTTCATCGGGTCCGAAGCGTTGACTCATCAGTCTTTCTTCACGTGATTCCCTTGAAATAGCTTCCCTTGGGCAGACGGCGTGAGGACCGGGCAGCCTCGTCGGCACAACTTCTCTCTGAGAAGCTGCCATAGCAGCTGGTCCCTCCGGGGCGATTCTGGTGTCTAAAAGGTTTTTAACTTTTCGTAAAAGCATTTAAAGGAAAATCTTTTTCAGAAGGTGTTCAGCGGTGTTCTTAGCTAAAGGAGGACAAGTCTTGTGAGTGACTTGAAGATACAGCTGACAACGTTGTGTACTGCGTGTCATCTGGGACTCTAAAGTGTTTTGAAATCCCGGTCACTCATCCTGAAATGTCCTTCCTTCCTCCCGTTGGACACGGGGCCAGCAGAAGCCCTGACACTGTACACGAGCTTGTGCACCGCCTCTTCTGATGTTATCAAAACCTTTCTAATTTAGACTTCTCTTGCTTTTTAGGGTTGCTTTTTTGGAGCAAACCCAAGGGTTTCCTGCAAGAGCCTGGGGCGGTTGTCTAGAGGAGCAGGGAGCAGTAATTGCTGATGATGTTGGTCTTTGGGATGACCCCGCAGCCCATTGCTTGCAGCTTTCCCAGCGCTCTGGCCCCTCTCTGAACGCTTCCACGCCGCCCTGGGTGCCAGCTAGCATCACTGTCTAAGAATGAGAAGTAATTTAGTTCCTAAGCAACCTCTCGCCTGGCCTCTTGCTAAAGAGTGACTTAGCATTTTCCGAAGGAAAAAAGAGACTGTGGATAGCAATGTGTCAAGGCAGGTTCTTCTAATGTGCTTAACCCTCCGGATGCCGATTTAACGAGCATCCACTGAGCGTCGGCCAGCTGGGTTGCTGCCAAGGGGCCCGGTGTGCTGCAGGAAGCCAAGTTCAGCCCATCTGGGGGGAGCTCAAACAAGGATTAAAATCTGTAGCTGCTGGGAGTGTTTCTAGGATCACGAGGACCAGTTTTTTTCCTTCTTTCTTCTCACTACTTTAATTTTCCTCCTGACCTTAAGTCTTTTTACTGTCTGCTGTCAGTTTATTTTATCTCCCCCTTCACCCTTTCAAAAACCCAGTAAAGTCAACAAATGTCATTTTATAGGGTGTTTCTGCTGTGGTGATTATTAGTTTTATTTCAAATCCATCAATGCCTAGCATGAAAAATGAATTGGCAGGTCACATCCCTGTCCTACCCATCTCTGTCTATCCGAGATATATTCCCACCACCTCCATTAGAGCTGTACCTCAGTAAATCAGGATCTTTATTGTGTTTATCCTTTTCACGTCCCTGTAAGGCAAAGCTTCAGGTGGATCACAATTTTCCCAGGTTATTATTATGGAGAAGCCAGAGCCAAGGCATGAGGCTGAATTTGTACCATTAGGGTACCTGGCTTTCACATGGGACATGCTGAGTCCTGAGCTGCTGTTTTCATTGGATTCGTCCTCCATCAAGGGTCTCAGCTCCTCTGTTGAGGTTGGAGGGTGAGAAGGTGTTGTCTTCTGAGACGTGACTGTAGGGAAAGGACAAGCGGCTTGGAAGGATGATGTAGGAAATGATGTGGAGGAGATCATCCGCTGGACCCCCGAATCAGGGAGGCTGGAAGGGACCTCTGTCAATCACCTACTTCAACCCCCTTTCCTAAAGCAGTCACCAAGTGTAGATTGCTTAGGATTTTGAGCATCTCCAGGGATAGCCTCTTTGGGCAATGCGTGCCAGTGTTTCACCATCCTCACAGTTAAAAAAAGTTTATTCTTATGTTTAAATGGAATTTCCTGTATTTTTAATTTGTGCCCATTGCCTCTTGTCCTCTCATTGAGCACCACCGAGAAGAATGTGGCTCGGTCTTTTTTAATTCACCCCCATCAGGTATTCATACACATGGATAAGATCCCCCTGAGCCTTCTCTTCTCCAGGCTGAAGACTCCCAGCTCTCTCAGCCTCTCCTCATGTCAGATGCTCCAGTCCCTTAATCATCTTTGTAGCCCTTTGCTGGACTCACTCCAACATGTCCATGTCTCTCTTGTGCTGGGGAGCCTGGACTTGGACCCAGCCCCTGGGTGTTTCCCATCAGGGCTGAGCAGAGGGGAGGGATCCCCTGCCTCGACCTGCTGGCAACACTCAGCCTAACAGAGCCCAGGAGGCTGGTGACTTTATTTGCTGTGAGGACACATTGAGGGCTCATGGCTAACATGGTCTCCACCGGGACCCCCCCAGTCTGATGGATAAAGATGCTTTTCAGCCAGCCAAGCCCCAGTGAGAACCACCTCACTGTCCAGTTACCTAGCCCATACTTCACCAGTTTGTCTGTGAGAACCTTATGGGAGATATTTTGAAAGAAAGCATTACTGTCATCCAAATAAGAAGTACCCACTGCTCTCATCAAGCTAGTCATCTCCTCGTAGAGGTTGGTCAAGGATGGTCAAGGATGATTTAGTGGTCTTACTACAGAGGTGCACGGGGTCAGAGGGGATTGCAGAAGGTTGAGGTGACATAGTGATAGCTGCAACAGATATTTCAGTTTTGTTGGAGCCATGATATTCATGCTCTAGTAACATCTAGCAGCAGGGGAGGTGTCCCTGGGCAGGCACAGGTCATCTTTGTGGAGCTCAGCAACATACAGGAGTTTATCATTCAGGATTTGCCCCCATGACTGCCCCTATAATGAATGTTCTGAGGCCAGCACGTATCTCCTGGTCCACTCACATCCCTGTCTGTGCCAGGAGAACAAGGCACCTCTCTCCATGCTGCTGTACGTGAAGCCACATCTCCCCTCTGTCCTCCATGCAACACAACATGCAACTCGGTTGATGTGCAGCGAGGAGCAATTGGTTTTCTTTTTCTTTATTTTCTCCTCCTTGCATTGCTTTTTCAGGGTTAAGAGAAATAGAAATAAGAGTGACAGCTCGGTACGCTCATGAAGCCAACGGCCAAGAGGGGCTTTGCCCGAGGAGCAGTTCTGCAGAGTAAAGTAACACTTTCTAACCCGGCTGATTGAAGCCAAAGCAGGCACGAGCGTGTCCTTACATTAAGCAAGAGCCTCACCAGCTCTCGAGGGTCAGGTTGAACCCAGGAAGACCTGATGGCAGATCTGGGAGTAGGACCCAGGCATGAGCTAATGGTTGCTGATGACCCCCTTTGCTGCAGCAAGTTGTCTAGATATCCTAGGAAAGAAACACTGTTAATTTTTATTCCCCTTTATTTAAAAAAAAAATAAATAAAACAGCCTGGCAGGGAGTCAGCATGCAAGGAATGGGCAGGCACACTGCCTCGTTTGTTGGAATGGCCAACAGATTAAATTAAGGTTAAAAAAAAAAAAATTAGAGAGGGAGAGAGAGAACAAGCGTTTTCTATGGGCAGAGTTCATTCGCAAGTCACTCATTTCTCTTGCTCTTCAGGGAGTGATATGAGACAATTAGCTAATTGGTTTGGGGAGGTGACCTGTCAGTGACTCAAGGAGGAAATGTGTCCTGTGCAGTTTGACATGAAGAATATATTTTCAGCCCGTTGTGACAGCTGCAAGCACCCCCCATTAAAATCAAGCGTGTAATGGCTGTAATAATAGCAAGCTTGAAATCCATCACAGAGAGGGAAAAGCAATGAAAAACCTGATAACACGCACTAAATTGCAGTCACAGCTAGTATGTTATGTTGTCAGGTATGAAATATTTCTGAATTATCTTAACATTAGCTCTGCGTAAGTATCTGAAGCCTTTCGGAGGTCGAAATCTGTCCCCAATTACTTTTTTAAGCCCTCTGCTTCAGCAGCTCGTCTGCCTTCAGGGCCAGGTACCTGCGCGTCTTCCTGATTGAGCTGATGGTTGTGTGTGTGAAGTTGGGAGGACATAAAATCCGGGAGTTTATCCCAAGCCTTTAGAAAGAGGAGTCGGTTGCTCGATTTGCTAAGAGGATGTGGATTTTCCACATTTTTCTATAATTTCTCAGGACCTGAGAGTCAACAGGTTGGCTTCCTGCGTTGGGTAGCTTTGGGGTAGGACCTGAACTGAGGTCTTTGAAATGTCCCCATCAACCTGCCCCCTTAATTTTGTGCCTTTTGGCAAAAGCAGTAAGTTGCAGGGAAGCAATAAGAAGGGAAAAGTTTAGCCAAGAAGGCAATGTTGTCCTCACGCCCTCAGACCCGTGCCTGCGCATCCCCTTGACTGCTGATCCCACCAACGTAGCAAAAACCAAAATACTGAAGCAAGTGTGTTGCAGAGAGACAGCAGTCATGAGATAATCAGACGGAGAAAAGCAGGAAGTCTCCTTCAGCCCAAGTGATGTAATTTTCCACAAACAGAATTTCATTCACGTGAGTGTTTCCAAAAAAGAAAAAAAGAAACGCAAGTAGGACAACTACAGCTTTTAGCTACCAAGGTTGGAAGGAGGAGCAGGTCCCAAACTGGTGCTAGGAGATACCTGGTTTTCCTTATGGAGGCGGTTGGTCCTTTCTGAATATCAGGTGCCTGAAAATTATTATTGTTACAGGGTTTTGAAAATTTTGGCTAGCAAAGCAAGTCTCCACCCCTTCCCACAGCCCCACCACTCACTCATATTTCCGTGTGCTGGGCTCCATGTTCACATGGGACTGATACGATATTCATGCAGGAGGAAGGGCTTTGCTGATGTTTGGTGGCTCTGAGTTTCCACCCTGACAACGATGAGGGTGTGTGAGGATCAGCCCTGGGGATGGATACAGCAGGAACTGGAGATACAGTTAATAAGCACATTGTGTCTTGGAGGCTTCTGGCCACCTGGCACGAACAAAGACGTCCTCCCCGTCCCTGTCCTCTGCAAATCCCTATGGGAAAATACGCTTGCATGGATGGGCAGGTCTTGGTGGGACATCCAGGAGCGCCGGGTCAGTCCAACACCTGCTTGGGTTGAAGCGTTTAGGCAAACAGTGTTTATGTGATAAATAAGAAAGGGTGATGTTTTTCAACTTGGTGGCATGTCTGTGTCGGTGGCAGACAGCTTCGCCACAGCACAAACAGGAGACAGCTGCTATTTTAATCACTGCTACACAAGAGTTTCTCGTAAAGGTCGTAAAATTAAAATAAAACCTCGACAGACTGACCCATCATTAGTGGTAAAACCAGCTATGCACCACTATGGGCACATCCCACAGTAGGGTAACAGGACGTAAGAATGATTTACTCAAAAAAAAAAAAAAAGAAGAAAAAAAATAGGAAAAAAAAAAAAGAGACATTTTCCAAACCCATTTATTTTTATTTGTGTTGCAGATGACTTCTAAAATATCTAGTTTACTTCCTTTTGCCTGAAGTATCAAAACAGTTTGAAGGGTATGGACAGCTCATGTTTCCCCATCCCACCCCTCTGACTCCCTGGTTTTCATCCCTGAAGATTACAAGCCAGAAGGAGTGGCAGAGCTGCACCGTGCTGTGTCTCACATGGACTGGACTCATGTTGAGAGGGAAATAGGGGCAAATAAAATAATTGCAACCACACAGGGATTAGGAGAGAGCTCCTAAAGGGGTTTTTTTTGCAGCATCCAAAAGAGGTTATTGCTTAGCTACTACTTTATCACTTCGTGCAAGTGGTGTTGATGTGATTTGATGTTCAAAAGGGTGAAGCTCTGTTTTATTTAATGACCCCATGCAGCGTTTGGAGTTGAAGTTCCCAAATCCCTAAATTGTAGTTGCATGGGAAAAACTCCTTCCTGAGCGCTGAATTTCTTTGGGGTTTATTTTCTCTATTCCAAATACCATGCTCCAGAGCACTCCAATAAACCTTCAGTGTGTTGTACAAGAAGAGGGATCAAAGCTCTTGTCAAAGAGCTCTCGAAACCTCTTTGTGCAGCCGGGGGAAGTTTCTGGCTGCTAAAGGGCTGATTTTCTTAAAAGTTTTGTCTGCAACCCTTGAAGTCGGGTACCTTGCCCAGAGCCTAGAAGAGAGACTTGTCTTTAACCCTAGGGAGCTGCGCATCAGGAGTTACGCTTTAAACTAGATGAAGGGCCGAAATCTCAATTGTTTTAATAGACCAAGGTAGGAATTTTTTGATAAATCATTTTTGGGGGTCAGAAAAATTTAAAATTAAAAAAAAAAACCAAACTTACAGAGAAGCTTTGCTTTTCCTTACTCAAGAGGGAAATTTTGTGGAAGGGGGGAATAAAAATTCCTTTCTGGCCAGACCTGGGCACTGTCTCCCTGGATTCAGGGCGTCCCAAGTGTGGAGATCTCCCCATAGGGATCCCTCCCAACTTTATTGCTCACTGTGGCTAGTAGAGGACATTCTGCCTAATTTTGGCAAGGGTAGGATGTTGTTTTTTACGTTTCTCTTTTGATGTTTTCCTGGGGCTGGCTCTCGTCTGCTCTGAGGGCACTAACATTGATTAAAGTCTTTTTCTGGGAGATATTTGCTGAAATCTCCGCGGAGGTACAGCCGTGTCGGGAGGTTTCTATACATACCTCACTCTGGGCTCACTGCAAACATCCTGCCGGGCAGAGGAAACATTTCCTCTGCCCCAGGATAACCTGCCTTCCTATAGAAAGAGAACTGATGTTTCCGGATGGAGCATATGGACGTGGAAGAGGAGCCTGCGCGTGCTCTGCCTGTGCCTTGAGGGCCAGCTCCACCATTGGCCAAAGTCAATGGAGTGGCTTCATGTGTTGAGTGGCATTTGGGGTAGGACCTGCATGAGGATGCTTCTTGGGGATGTTCTCTGTGTGCCGGAGGGTGCTTAGGGCATTTGATTCCTCCCATGCAGCAGCTGTGAATGCAATGGAGACCATAGAATCGTAGAATGGTTAGAGTTGGAAGGGATCTTGAAGATGATCTAGTTCCAACCCCCTTAGATCCATGCCGGTGTGCAAGGATTGGAGCTGCAGGTAGAGTGAAAGCTGCTGAATGTCATGTGCTAAAAAAAAATCCCCCAAAACAGGGAAAATGGGAAGAAAGAAGAAAGGCAGAGAGGAAGATTCCAGGAAATGAGGTGGTTTTTTTGGTTGTTTTGTGCTCTTTTTTTTTTTTTTTTTATAAAGTGTCCAAGAAAAGATTTCCTGCTGCATGAAAGGGACAACAGAGGAGGGAAGCTCTTCCTAAAAATAACCGGGAGCTGCCTGGCCTCACCAGACACCTCCTCCATGGGGACCCTCAGGTTTGATGGGGGATGGATCAGCCGGCTCCCGAGGGCACATTCACTGCAGCCCTCTAGTCCTCGTTCAATGGCGATGCATTGATCCAAAGCAGAACTGACTCTTCCTCTCCCCTCTCTCCCCACAACTCCAAAAATATCTAGATGTCTGTCATCAGAGGTGACGGGGAGGGAGGGAGGTGTTTACAAAAAGGAAGGGGCTGGGGGAAATCCTGGGTTGCTCGCACATGCCAGGCAAGAGGTTAGAAATAAAGAGGGTGAGATGGGATGTCTCGCAGAGTCTGAGGGTGTTGCGTATCGGACAGCAAAATGCGACTTCGCAGGTGTCAGTGCTGTGAAGGTGGGTGAGCAATAGGGAGTGCCGCAGGGAACGCAACTGGTCAGTGAAATAGTGTGATAATTGGGATTTTGAGGGTGTTGACACTTAGCGTGGGCAAGTGGGAGTATGTTGCACCGCCTGGCTACCTGCTCATCTTACTCCTGCTACTGTCCATCGATGGAAAGGGGAGCAAGGTGAGATCTGGGTGCAGAAGGTGAGAGGTGAGCTCCTCTCACCGTCTCGCCCCGCCATGCCCAATGCTCATCTGAAAGGGCGCTTCTTATAACCACCCTCTTCATGTCCTCAGAGAGCTGGCAGAAAAAAACCACAAAAGGCAAAATAACACCAGACAAAGAGCTAAGGATGATTCCCAGCTTTGGCTGTTGTAGCGGGCATTTCTTGCAAAAGAAAAAAAAAAAGTAATAATAATAAAAAATTCACCGTTAAGTTTCCAAAACACTCGTGACAAAGGAGAAAAACAAGGAGAGAAGAAAATAACTTGTCAGTCCTTCCTGCTGGGATTGCGTGGCACCAGCACCAGAGGGGTCACTGCATGTTAAATAAATGACCGACAGCTTTTTAGGGGCGCAGCTCCGTTGCTGCAGCTGACCCGATCCCTGCAGACCCCGGGCTGAGTTTTTGAAATGCCACTTTTCATTGACGTCTCCTGCTTCGGTACAGAGCTAGCCTTGGGATTGCTTTGGCTCAACGCGGCAGCCAAAGAGGCTCCTGGAGGGAGTCGGTGCTTTTATGGAGGAGGAGATTATCCACTTTTTAATGATGTTAAAAAATAGACAAAAAGCTCTGTTATCTGATCCACTTCCCTGTGGATCACACAGCCACAGCTGCAGTCATGGGGCTATTTCGCCCTGTGTGCTGAACATGTCCTCTGCTGCCTGGATTAGAGGGATGCTTTTCCCAAAACCAGGCAATTTCACCATTTTGGGGGGGGATTCCTCCACCTTTCCCTGGGATGTACGGTACCGGCCATGCTTTGGGGACAAGGTGGAAGCTGGAAGACCCTTGGCCATGACCCAGGCTAGTGGATCCCAGGTGGCCCATGGGAGGATGTACTGAGCGTTGAGTGTTCAGCATCCCCATGCACACACCTCCCAGATCCGAGCACATTTTCAGATCTTCCTCTAGAAAACCAGGGGGCATCACCCAGCCAGCAGATGGGAGATTTCTGCTATAGAGCGACAGATTTCTTGTAGCAGCATTACAGCTGAGGCAAGTGACAGGGAAATTGTTGCAGCACCTAGAAGAGTGATGGAGGGTTTGCAGCTTTCAATGGCCATGGTAGTCCTTGCAACCTCTCTTTGATGGAGATGTAAATCCAGGAGAACTTAAAACCAATGGAGGTTGTCTGGATGTTAGCCTGAGTGTCTGAGATAAGAATCTGGCCCTAAATCTGTATTCCTGCTGCAGTAGTGACTTGGGCGAGGCGGGAGCAGGTTTGGCTGTTGAAATCACAGCTTGTTCCATATAAAACCTGCATCTTCTCCCTGGTGCTTCTGCTACTGGGACCCTCCCACGAGTGCATTGCTATCCCACTCCTCATCCTTCATCCCATCCCAGGACCCAGAGCTCTCCGAGAACAGTCGCATCCTCCTAGCTTCGCTTTAAACTTCTCTAGTTCAATGATTACTGTCTTGGAAAATGCAAAAAATCCCATTTCCTTGAATTTTTCCAAATTTCATAAAGTATTTGGACATATGAGAGACTGGGACATGCAGAGAGTAGGTTGCTGGACCCGACCTGAGCTACAGTCCGGGTACAAGTGTCTTATTCTGAGAATAGCCATCAATTCTTGCTCATGTGTGGCATCCTGGACAAGTTTTTCATCCAACCTTGATCAACAAAGTTGCAAGCAAAGGACATTTTATTCATCTTATGAGGCTGTGCATAGGAAATACAAACAAATCCTTCCTGGGGTGCGGTTCTTACATGCTCTTCTGGTATAACCTTGGACGGTTCCCGGATGCTCGGCATGGTGACACATGATGAAGAAATGATTGTAATCATCAGTATTTTCACATTCTTGCCCAAATAAATCTCAGGGCTCCCTGGAGGACCTTCCCAGCTGCTCTAGGAACCTGGCTTGGGGAGCACACAGGGGTGCTGACATGTGTAGGGTGGGAGAAGATGGCTTTGTACAACCAAAGTTATAGTGTGAGAGGTGAGACAGGGTGAACAGAGCAGTTTTTGCGAGAAGTGGGTTTGAAATGGTGTTTGTTGCATGTAGCAAACACTGGGCACGTGTCTTGCTTTGTAGTCCCTAAGGGGATTGGTGTCCCTTTCTAGAAGACACACTGCCTTTCTGTGAACCTGCAGATGAGAAAATCCCTTCCACCGCTCCATAAGAATTGCCCCGAAAGCCATGAACATGGGTTCCTGGAGCCTCTCGTGGCCACTGGGCCAAACACGCAGCCATCTTATGCCCCCAAGCACCCCAAAACACATCAGGTTTTACAGCCAGCATGAGCTGAGGTTGTCCCAGCTGGGGATGAGTGTGAGGAGTTTGGCTCCAAAACAGCAGCGCTGGGTTGATGCGGGGATGTTCAGCTTCCCCACTGCTGCTCGCAAAAGCGTCGGGAATCCAAGGGGGTAATTAAATCATGGGAGCAATTTACTGTAGGCCCGTTCCACGCAGCTGCGAGACGGCTGCTGGTAAACGTGAGAATATCAACATTGCAGAGCGACCACAGGTTTGGAAATCAGTGACGCAGCAAGCGCAAGGCATTTTAATGCCACAGAGGAGAGGAGAGAGAGATGCCAGAAGCCAAAGATGTGCTGTTTGCAGGTAGCAACACACTAACGAGCAACACGTCAGAGTCTCATTAACTCCTGAGGCAAATGCACGGTGCTCAGAGGTTTTTAAAGCTCTGGGTAATTTTGGGAGGTGGTGGCATCTTTGCAGTGACTCAGGGAGCACAAGTGCTCCAGGCTGCATGACTGGCACCCTGGTGAACCCAGTGCTACCTCTGCCTTTTAGGAGGTCATCTCTGTGGCACCTTAATTTTGGCAAAAGCAGAAGCAAGTGCTGAGAGTTGAAATTCTGGCTCCAGGCATCCAACAGGTCCATGCACCATTGTCACATCTCCTTCGGAGATGTCCCACTCTGGCCAACGGGCAGCCTGCCTGCAGCAGGGCAATGAGGTTCTTCCAGTGGTTCTGCCTTGAAGCAAGAGCTGAGAGCCAGGTCTGGGAGAGCACAGGGTGGTGAGAATGCCCAAACTCCCTTTGCTGACCAAAAGGTGCTGGGTGAATTCTGCCTAGAGCATTCCATGAGTAATAAAAAGCTGGAGAAAAGGGTTTTAATCTCACTTGGGACATCCCTGTTCGCTCCTGGATGAATTTAAGGGAGGGAGTGGTGGTTCCTCTCCTGCTGTGAGTGGATGCACTTGGATGTCTTCAGCCCCACTGCCACAAGATGCAGCTTGTACCAGCTCTTTTCCCCCACAACTATCCATTTTTCATATCCAGCACCGTGCAGACAGCCCCGACATGGGATAATTCAAGACCTTTTTGCCCCAAGAGAGCAAGAGGTCAAGACCGCATGAGTCACACAGAAACTTGCCCCTTTGGGTCAATTTGAAAGATTCTTCCTTTCATAATAAATCCCTGTGATTTCCAGGTGCTTTTTGCTCAATGTGGCTTTTCCTTGGCTTTCTGTGGCTGTGTAGAATAACTGAAATGGGGATTTGTCCAAGGTGGACACAGCTTCATGCAACCGGCTGGCACCTTGATATCCATCAGACCGTCGGGAACGGGCACAGAAGTGTGCCACGTGTACATCGGCAAGCGTGAGTTGCTTCTCCTGCCAGAAGAAAATATAGGATGTGTCATTAGGATATCCTTCAATACTGGGCACAAGCAAGGGGAACAGGGCTGACCAGCTGACCATGCTGACCAGCATGAGCCCGGCTCTGCCAAAACCAAGGTCGCGGTGATTTACCTTTCACCCTTCCTGCCCCGTCACCCTCTCAGCATGTCCAGCATGATAATAAATTCAGACCTGTTAAGTGAAACAGCTGTGGCTTTGCTAAGAAGCTGAATTTAGGCATTTTCCAGGGAAAGCACTGCCCGTGTGCACGGCTGGGTTTGCAGGCTCACTGCCTGGGAGGACAGAGACGTCAGGTCCATCACCTCCAGACATCCCTTGGGAAGCCCAGTCTCTCTGCCCGGGATCCTCCCTAAGGTGGGACATGAAGAAAACTGAGACCTGTTTCGTTCTTCCAGGCAGGATTTAACCACCTTAAATTCTTGTAAATGGATGGGGAAACGTCCTATGATCTCCAAGCCACGCAGGTCACCTTTAATTTCCTTTTCCTTCCATCAGTACTGCTGGCGGACGGGTGTTTGATTTATTAAGCTCTGAATAATAGGGCTTTCATGTGTATTGCTGTCAGAGAGATAAACAGGCACCTTTGAAGGCAAATTTCTGGGAGATGACTGTGACTTTTTTTTACATATATAAGGCAATGCAGACCTCCCCCCCACTTCCTTGGACATCCCCAATGGGGGACACCCCCAATTTCAGGCCAAGCATGGCTCTCCTCCAGCTGCCCTGCGCTGTGTTACGTGCTCAGAACGACCATAGCCAACCTGCCCCGCTGGGAGGATGATTAATGCTTGCAAAGTGCTTAGAGAACATCAGATTAGTAGGACAGAGCCTCATTATTATATTAGCAATCACCGGTTCTTTGGCCTTTTTCACTCTCGGTGCACTTAGTGCAGTATCTAAAAGCCAAGTGCTGTTTACAAGCAAACCTCGGTGCGTTTGGATGCTTCGGGGAGAGCTTTTTCTGCTGTTCGCAGGTTTATTTTTAATGATGCACCTGTGGTCCAGACTCCACCGAGGTCCCCACAAACCGCTGCCTTGCTTTTCATGCAAACGCTGTGCAGATTAAAAATAAAGACCACTGGGTACTCTCAGTTATAACTATAGAAACCAAATATTTGGTTCAACTATAAAAGGCAGGAGTGTTTATGACTACAAGGCCAAAGGCATTTCCAGCCAAAGTGGAATGTATTTTAGTTCTGCAGACTATTTATAGATAGGCAGCCACTCTAAATTTGAATCTTCCCTTCCGTAAGCAATTTTTTGGTGCCTACTGAGATATATTCTTCTTGTCTGGGGTTTAGTGACGTCACTACGGGGAGTCAAAACAGTTTGGAGTCACCCTATAAGACATAATGGCTTGTTTTAGGGGGTTTCTCTGGCAGTTCTGCAAAGCTGGAGGAGAACATTGCTTGAAAGATGAATAAATATTTCCCTTGACTGTAAATTAAATATTTTGATTTGGAGCTATTGTTTTAACCCTTCCAATTTGAAAGTAAGTGTTACTTTGAACTGAAGAATCCAAACATAGTTATGAAACAGTAAAATTAATTGTTTCGGGGACTTGGAGAGGGGTTTAAAGGATGTTCTCCCCACATAAATAATTTTGCAGAATTGATATGGATTAGCAAAATGTTTCTTGACATGTCTGTCCTAAGATTTCAGCTAGAAATCATTGCCCGTCCCTGTGCTTTAGACTGGAAGCTGGTGGTGATAGAAGAGAAAAACAGGGTGTAGGTGAGGAAACGTGCTTGTTATGAGCAGCCTGAAGACCTGCTGGGAGCAGGGCTGTGTGGTATTAGATACCACTCGCCCTTGCCCTGGTGAGCTTAAAATCGCACCGACATCTAGCAACCTTCTTCTTGTTGGCATCCCCAGAGGGGAAACCCGATGTAAGGGTTGTGCGTGGCTTCTCTGAGTCCCATCATGCCGCAGCGGATGCTATGGAGACCTATAGAGCGGCTATAAGATGAGGGAGCTTGAGGGAGCAAATTGTATAGGAAGAAATCCAAGCAATCAGTTAGCAATCGTGGTGGGTTAGTGCCTTCACTTCATTCCTGCTCATCCTACTCCATAAACCCACCTCGGTGATTTTCCTCTTGGCCTTGGTGTTTACACCCTTCAAATATTTGCAGACAGTTGAGTTGCCGAGCCCCTGCTAAGCTGCCGTTAAGCCAAGCTAAACACATTAGCTCAGAAAGTCAGTCTCTCTGACTCCGTAATAATATTTTGCTTTGTTCTTCTCTGAATTTCCTCCAGTTTACTGATATTTTTCTGGGATTGTGGCACCTGGCCCTGATGGTGATACGGGAGGTGCAGAAAACTGAGCAGTGGGTAGAAAATTTGGGTGCCTATGGCATATGAAGCCAGATAGGGTGCTGGCTTTCATGGTCATCTAGATGCTTCCTTGCCTTGTTTGAGTAAGTGCAGACTGGAGGTGGTCCCATGGCCCCTTGGCTGAACCCAGGTATCGGCTACTATAGGACCACTCTCTGTGGAGGTCAGTGGGTCCGTGTCTGACGGCCCGTCCCTGGGCTCATCCCACCTGTCTTCTTAGTGAAGATGGAAACTGAGCTTTGCCAGGCTCAAACCCCTCTGCAGACCTGCAGTGCCCAAGGGGTCATCAGAGCTTCTCTCCCAACTCATCTATGTGTGTGGGGAGGTGCTTTCCCCAGTAAAAAAAAAATACTAATAAGCCTTATCTCTAGACATAATGATACAGCTTTTGAAGCCCAGACTAGTCCAGCTGCCAGCTACCCAGCCTTTATTCTTCCATGGCCCTGCTGCTGCAATCTATCACTTGATCTTGCTGGCTGAAGTAAGGAGACACCCTTGGCTTGGCATTGGACTTCCTTTCTTCTTCATCCATGGACGCTAAGAGCGGTCATCAGGAGTGCCTGGGCTACACATGGAGCCCACCCGTGTCGGGAAGGAGAGCTGTTCTCCAGTGTTTGCTCAGGGTGGAGAACCCAGCAGGGTCCTCGTTGCTCATCCTTGCTGGTGGGAGGATGGGGAGGCCACATGTCGACAAAGGCAGGGATCCACAATGGGCTTCGCTCCTATTTACTCAGCTGCAGAAAGTAATTGTGTCAACACAAACCACCTGCAGCAGCATGGTGGGGCAGCATCAGACCCCACAGAGCCGGACAGGGAGCACAGGGATGCACGGTGGGTTTAGGAAGCTCACAGCAAAAGCAAAGCCCAGGATCCCCTGCACATCGGGCAGTAACTTAATAGGGAGTGGCTTCCCTCAAACGTTTGCAGAGCACGGGGTATATCCTTGGAAACACCCAGCCAAGGAATCTGGTGTTCTTCAGCCCAGTGCAGGCTCCCCATCTTCCCCAAATCCAACAGCCTATGCGTCAGAGCAGGAAAGCCACATACCCCATGCATCCTCCAGCATGGCCAGAAAGGTCCCATGTTTTAGTAATGTTGGTTTCTAAAGATGAACTGCCCCCAAAGGAGTTTGCAAATGAGGTCCTGCGTGGCAATACGGTGACTCTTTTATCACGGTGCCTGTAGGTGTAATCCCTGATCATGGTGTGCCTGCCTGCTCGTACCCACACCTCGGTCCCCCGCTCACTGTTGCGAGCCAGGGAGAGCTGCGCTGAAATACGAAGGGTTATACTGGTGGGAGAGACATCCAAGTGGGATCAGATAAGCAGGAAAATCTGAATGTGGAAATGCTGGGATGGAGCTATGCCATCCCAAAGCGGAGGGGAAAACATCTTTCAACTTCACTGTGTGCCTGCCAGAGCCACCAGGCCACCAAGTTCAGCCTGCCCCACCAAAGGATTTGGGGACAAAAGCTCCCATTAAAGAGTGGACCTGTTCTTCCCTGGCAGCTTGTGGAGGGCAGTCCTCACAGCCCCCAAGCAAATCACTTGGAGAAACTCTCCACTCCCTTTGGAAAGCGTCTGCAGTAGTCCACGACCCTAGGTCGCTTGAGTGGTACCTCCGAAGGCCACACTTGGCTCAGTGGGTCAGGTCCTTCATATGCAGGTTGGCCAGAAAGAATGTTTCCTTCTGGCCTGCCTGGACCAGACAGTGTGTTCCCATTCCAGGATTGATCCCAGATGTGAGTTAGCATTACAAATACATCTCAGAACCCTCATTTCCCCCAGCTGCCAAGTCCTCCACCCCCACCCCAGTCCCTCTTCTAGAGGGACGATTAACACATGCTGCAATAAAACTCATCAGTTACTGCTCTTTCCACCCCTCTTTGCTGCAGGTTCAGGTTCCCACGCGCTGTTTTCTACGTCTCGGTTTGCAAAACTGTTGCAGGCAGAAAAATTACTCCCCACCCATCATACAACTACACTTTCCACCCCCAAAGTATTTTTGCAGATAGAGGCTCAGTGATTTTTTTGTAATGCAGCACAGTAGGGTAAAACTACTTTCTCCAAGGGTTTTTGGCAGATTAATGGCAGCTGCAGCATCGGATCTCACAAATTTGTACCTCCTGATCTTGCGTTCAGCTTTCTGCTGCAGGTTATTCTGTTTAGTTCCATTCTGTGTATTTTATCTCATCTAACACCCAGGATATATGACCTTTATGAAGCTAAGAATAAGCAGGGATTAATGCATTCCATGTCTATCTCCAAGGTCTCTCTCCAGGTCTTCTCCTAAGCAGCACATTGTTTAGGTGTCCTCATGAACCTTTCTTTACATACCCCCTTAGTATCAAAGTTAATTGGCAGCCCATTTTCTTGAGATAAAGATCACCACATGAGAATGAGCCCCAGCAAAGCATTTGGGCTTTAAAACACTCTCCAGCATGAACCTGGTGTGATAGTCAGGGCAAGGTGCAGGGCACAGGATGGAGCTCCCAACCCCTGGAGGTCTGAAGGCACCTCACAGCGTCCTTTTGTCGTCGCTGCACTTTCCAGGCACTTTCTCTGTGATGAAGCAAATGGAGCCTTTGTGTCCTCTCCAATAGCCTGAGAGTCCTGTAGAGTCTGAGCACTTTGCAGGCCGCCTTTATGGGAGGAGAGCAGCTTTATCTTTATGACACTAATGGAAAAACAAGGCCTAATGACAGCTAATCCTGCTCATTTCACTTACAGGGCTACTTTTGGTGCCAAGTGGTGTTTACATTGTTGGTTTGGCTTATCCAGCTTTGCCCTGCAGTGCCCTGCTCCTCCACATCCCATACATCTTAGTTTGAATCAGGGATTGCTGTGGAGCAAATCTAGTGATTCCCTTGCTGGAGAAACCCAGGAGCAGAGAAGAGGACAGTCCAGGTGCAGGTCTGGACACCTTCGGCTGAAGGGTGTCCAGGACGCCCCTTTGCTGTCTCATGAGCACTGTGATTCCCAGCACACGTGGATGGGTTCATCCACCACCCATCATCATGTTTTCCATTTGCATTTTTAGAAGAGCCAACATGGGGAGGACTCAAGGTTTCTTCCACAAACCCACGGGTTTGGGGAGGGATGAGCACTGCGTAGGAAGGAGGACTGGGGAGTCTTGTTTCTCTGGCTGTGTCCATGCAGCGTATGGGCTGAATGTTTCCTTTGTGGTTTGGTCTGTGAAGGCTTGTGTCTGGCCCTTTGCTCTCGTGCCAGGGAGTCCCGGCACTTCCATCCTGGAGCTGTCTCGCTGGGACAAAGGACATCAGTCTGTGCACAACTTCCCCGGCTCTCCCCTTAGCCCTTCTGACGGTTTTGTGTTGGAGTGGAGCATGTTTAAGTGGGTCAACAAAGAGGTCATTTTTCCCAGTGCAAAGTACCCTAATAAATTAACCAGTGAGAATTTTAATAATACATGAAAGGAGAGACGTTCACCACTTTTGGAAAGGCTTTTCAGCTATTGATGGGGTCAGCAGCTGGGTCGGCAGCCATTGGGATTCCAGTGGAGGGAGAGATGGTGGGCATCATCCTCCACTGATGAGCGTATCTGTGCTGTCGGGCCAAAATAGAGCTACCGCCATTTCAACCCACTGATACAAGTGTTGTTAATGGCTTTTCAACACACGTTGACAGGCGGACAGAGGGGCTGCTGTGGGGGGTGAGGGGGTGTGAAATTAGCATCCACCCTTCTGTCCACTCCTCTGAAGCCTGAAGCACATGGGCTTCTAGCTGGGTTTCCAAAAAGATGAGGCTTGTGTGATCAGTCGGGGGAACAGCGGACTACCTCAGTTGTGTCTGGCTGCAGCCACTTTTAATGGAATAATTTAAATTTAAGGAGAAAAGGCTAATCCACAGAGGTCACACTGAATGGTCCTGTTGATCCGGTAACTTCTCAGCTGTTGTAAAGTGGTTTTCAGCACCTCAACTGATTTATTCACCTTGGCGTCCTTGATTTTAAAGAAGTCTTTAAACAAGGCAATATGTTACCGTGACCCCAGGTTATCTTCTGCCCTGTTCAGCCAGATTTGTGGGCATTCTCCAGGTCAGAGGAGGAATATTTGATGTCAAGAGCCTGTTCTCACTGTGTTGTTGCTCAGGCAAGAAACAGGAATGACCAGAAATCCTGTAGCATCCTAAATATACTATTGCAAGAGCTTCTATAGGCTTTAATTTTTAGAAGACAAGAGTGACATGAGCACTGCCATAAGGAGTAGGTTATCTTTGAGTAGATCATCTTCTCATCCATTTGACCTTCTCATCTCTGTTGGCTAAACGATACTACTGTTTTTCAAGTGACTTATAATGCACTTGAGTTCCCAAAGCCAAATAGACTATTTGTGCTCAGGAATATCTTCCTCAGGCTTTGCTTGCTGGCAGAAAGCAAAGGCTAGGGCAGAGACGTGGTTAATAAAATGCCTCAGAACTACGCTGACTGCTGTTCCTGAAGGCCGTGGTGGACTCTGCCAATGCACAGTCATACACCATCGCAGCATCCGTCAGACCCCAGCCGCCTTTGGAGTGCGACCTTCTGGAGGAGGTCTCTTCCTTCCTGTGAGGAAGCCCAGGACTTTCCTTGCTTTCTTCCAAATTCTATGTGGATGACCTCTGAAGACTGCCTCTCCTAAAGCCTTCTGTCCCAAACAAAACTCTCAAATGCAACTTCCCCTTGATTTTCAGAAGGGGTCCCATCACTGAGGGACCATGGAGAGATTTGAAAATCTGGTATTTGAGGGAAAAGGTGATCAGAGCAGTATGCAAACTTCCTGCAGGGAAGCTCCTGGAGGTCCTGGAAGCAGCAATCTTCTTGCCTTTCCACCAAAGCATGGGAAAAGAAGACAACAACTTTCCAGATATGGGGAAAAAGGGATTAGGTTAATTCTCGATAAGGGAGTTACTTCCAGAAGGCAGAAGAAATGTTCAGAAAAGACTCCCTAGGCAGCAAAAGATCGATGCCCAGCATCGATCCTGGGCCAAATGGTGGAGCCAATGTTCTATTAATGGCAGGTCAGCTATAGGGTAGTGAGGGCAGCCCCTACAGCCCAGAGCATGTGGCAAGTGAATTAAAACCTGATAGATCCCAGGAAGATTTCACCCTCGAAAGTGGCTTTTCTTCTTGCTGTTCTTCAGGGATTAATAACAATTCTCAGCATTTCTCTAAGTAAAGCAGGTCCGATGGCTCCTGCAGGGAGAAGCTGCCAGTGGCACAAAGGGTAATGAAACAGTAAATGTTGAAGACAGATTCATCAGACGGGACAATCTGGATCACTTGGCAAGCAGAATCCATTTGAAAAAAAAAAGCTAGAAGACAGCCCAATGGAAAACTGTACATCAAAGGAGAAGAAATTAAGATTGTTCCTACGGAAAGGAGCAGTGAATCACCAAATGCAGGGTTTTCTGGGTTTAGTAGAAAGAAACTGCACAAGCAGCTCCTGACGTGAGTTGAGGCTGAGGCAGAAACAGCTACTGCCACCTTTGATGTCTAAATGAACGGGTAGGAGGTGCATTTATTTCTCCTTCTATACAGCAATGGCAAAATGTATTACAATAGCTGGCTGCTAATGTCGATCCTGAAGAGGAAGAAAGGGAACATGAAAGTATTGCAGTAATAGTGTTTAGCACAGAAAATGCTTAGGCTGGCAGCTGGTTAGTTTTTTGGAAGAGCTGAGAGGTTGGAGTACGCAGATGACTATGAGATTTTCTCCCCATGAAGGTGCTAAGGGCGCTCCAGTCTAGTGGAGAAGGGCATCACAAGAGCCCTTTGCAAGATGCCAAAGCCACAAAGTGACAGATTGGAAGCAACCCCCCTCCGTGCTTTTTCTTTCTGCGGATGGTGACTAAATATGAGGACAAATGAGGGGTTACTGGGGTCCATATTGGCATAAATGTGCATTTAATTAAGAGCCTGTGATATAGAAAAAATCAGTTTACAATCGTAGGATCATCGGATAAATCAGGTTGGAAGGGACCTCAGGAGACCTGGACTGCCTGAATCTGTGATTCTGTGTAAGGGGGGAACCTGGAGAAAATTTCCTTCTGTAGGCACAGGGTTGTGGGACTGGAAGTGTTGTAAGAACTCACCACACACCCCAGCCAGCTGCTGTCACTGACAGATATTTTGGCTGTTGAGGTCATCTACAGAGATGTACCTCACTGTGGCAGGCTTGAAACCAGAAATCTGTATATTTTAGCTGGACGCCCTCAACCCAGCCACGCAACAAGTGAGATTCAGACCCTTGTGTTTTGCAGATCTGGGGTTGTCCCCATGTACACCCAGAGTTATCCCAGGAGTGGAACTGCCTGAGCATGGTGCCTGCCAGGAAAGCAGTGGTCGGTGCTGTGAGTTTGGCATGACTGATGGAGAGCCTCGAGGAGTGTCTGGATGTGCACGTGCCTTTTGTGAGTGTGTCCTAGAAACCAGTAAATCCCTCAGCAGGTTTCAGAAGGGCCTGACAGCAGGATGGGATAATTAGGTCTCTACGAGTTTCATCTAAAAGGGTGAGCTGGAAGAGGAGAGAAATCCTCTTTTAGCAAAGGAAAGGCTTTGGCATGAGTTTACACATTATGAAGCACCAGGGAATCCACTTGTTAGGGTGCCCATTTAAGCTGCAGGAATGAACCCCAGGTCCCAAAATCAACTAAGCCATGAGAAACCAGTTCACATGTAAGTGAGTGCCATCGGTGCTGGTCTCCATGGAGCTGTCTTTCTCATAGGAGCTTTTGAGTCCATTTCTCACTTTTGCCCACATTTCATGTGTTTGGTCTCACAGCCTCCTGCCTCTCTGCCTTGCCAAAATACCAACCACACCCACCTTTCCCAAAGCAAATGGAGGACAGCATGTGAAGCCGTGATGGTTGGGCTCTGCCATGAGGGTCGGTGTGGACAATGCTGCCTCCCTTCCTCCTTCCAAGACTGGCACATAAGAACATCCATAGAGGGTTGAACCCAAGTCCATCTAGTGTTGAAAGTTGCACAGTGTCAGTAAGCAGGCGTCTAGGGAAGACTCCCTCCTCCTTCTAATATTTTCGCTGTTGTCAAGAGTTTTCAGTGCAGACTTCCAGTGCTACACATGATGGCACCCAGTAACCTTTGGGGGATTTTGTTTCTATGATCTTGTTCAGTCTTCACTTGGGGACAGCTAAACATGAAGCCTCCAGAACATCCTTCAGCAAGGAGTCCCATGGGTCATATCTGTGTTGTCCAAAGGAAAGTGTCCTTTTGTGAGCCCTGAGCCTGCCTCCTGTTACCTTCCTGTGATGCCTCATCGTTTTTGTATTAGGCGAGAGTGAGTAGGTCGTCTCCACCACCTTCTCCCTAATGTTGATGGTTGCTCAGCCTCTCTCCTACCCCGACTCTTTTCCAAACTGAGCAGTCCTGTCTCACTTAATAGTTCCGTGCAGAGAAGCTGTTCCAGACCTTTTATCATCCGTGTTGCCCCCTTCATCTCAGCAACTGTGATGCTGGCCATGCTGCTCCGCTAACCACCATGAGATGCAAATGGTTGTCCAGGAGACTGTGAGTTCAACGCAAGCTAAATCAGGCAAATTCCTCCATAGTTTACAAATGCAACAGGGCTGCGTCCCTTCCCCCTTCATCTAAAAGATCCTCTAATATTTCTGGTGTGCATTTATGTGTTTGAGTTGTTTTCCCTCTGGGATGGCTGCAGGAGGAGCACTGAGCCACCGAGTTGGGCACACATTGGTCTCTGGGTATGGTTGCCCCTGACCCACTCATGAGATATTTGCTCACTCTTTGAACAAAAGTATTCCCATTTCCTTCTCTCATCCACTCCACAGTCCCCCGAAAAAGTGCCCAGATCTCTAGTAAAGCCCATACTGAAATGTATGGTCTGTGCCAAGTCCCAGGAACACACTGTTGTCACCATTGCCTTAGCAAAAGGCCTGGGTTTGGCTCAGGCTGCAGCAACTTTGCTCAATTTTGAATAATCTTTACCTGTTCACAAAAAACTTGGGTTTAATTGAAGATAATCTATATGGGGACACAAAGTCTACCACTTGTCATGGTCAAAAGGGAGCACGTTGCCTCCACAAGAGCAGATCGGTAGCTTGAAGGTGTTGAACCTCCTTTTGCATCCTGTATTTTGGGACAGAAAGTGTCTTCTGGGTCTGATACCAACTGGAGGACATACTGGTGGTCTAACCCCATAGTAGCCCTATATATGTGTCTCCACTAGAGTCAGAAAACGTTTGGACAGGGATAAATGGCTTCATTTCTTCCAAAAGTGAATCTGTCTGGGTGCACCAAAGCCACTTAAATACCTGAACCAACACCTAGAGATGAGCACATTTTTTTGTGTCAAAAAAATTATTATTGCTGTGAGCAAACGGCTCATGCAGAAGGCAAGGTAAGGACCTCACCGCTGCCACAGATTTGAGTGGTGCTGGCTGGGTTAGCTCTCTTCTTTCATTTGTCATCTGCCTTTTCTATTCCAGTCTGGCATCTCTGAGCTAATGATGTTTCTCACAGCATCTGGCACAAAGCGGCCCAGATTTTGGATAATGTCTCATGTTGGGGCTACCATGGTAATGTTTCCTTGACAAAAAAGCTGCGGCGGGGGAAGATAAAAGTCCAAATTTTGTAAAGGCGTGAGGACGCCCAATTCCCATGGTATTCCCGTGGATCTGGTGTTATTTTCTAGACGGTTTGTGGGAATGTGTTGGGGAAGGTAAAAGAAGAGAGATTTGAGGAAGTGCGTTTCACCAAAGCAAACCTAAGCTCTGCAAAACCTTGTACGACTGGACCCTGTGCTGGTTCCTGCGTGTTGGGTGGAAGTTTTGGCCACTGGGAGAGCAACACCTCCTACTCCGCTCCCAACCAATGTCCCAGTGGTGCAACTGTCTTTCTCTCAAAGAAGTAGCTGGGCACCACGATACTCAAGAAGTGCAGTTTTGTCACATCACCTCACTCTTGCAGAGGTTAGTCCAGCTGGAAATGGTCACATACTGAGATAACAGGACAGCACAATAAGCTGGCTGAAAACTAACAAGCTTTGGAGTTTTTCTAAAATTAGAAATAATCCCTGGAAAGGCAAGCCTATCCCAAATACCCGGCTACAAGCCAGAGAAACCAGGAGATCAGTCCTTTAGATGATGGGAGAAACTTCCTGACACTTGCTATCATCTTCAGCCCCATGATACCTCTAGGTCATCGTCTCAAACCAAACAGGGGATGGTGATTTTTGCTGAGCCTGTTAAGCTCAGAAGATATTCAGTATCACCTTGTAAGACCCTTTAAGCGAAGGAAGCAGCATGCCAAGGGAAGGGGGAAGCATCCTGACACACCTCTCATTCCTCTTGTCCACCTCTATGTCCATCTGTATTTCCATTCGCCTTCGGCTGAGAGATTGAGGGCAGAGCAGTTTAATGACAGGATTCACTCCCAGGGCTGACATGGGTGCCTATCTCCAAATGATTGAAACTAAGCCTCAAATCGGCTTTTTCAGATTTTCTTGGTTCAAAAGTGTTGTTTTAAATCATCTTTGCTGTGAAACACGAGCAGCGTTCAGGGTTTGGAAAGAGTTCACTGGCTAGGAAACCTGTTTCTTATAGCAGCCCCTTCCCCATCTCCCCCTGGGGCTCATGGATGCTCATGGAGGTGCGACAAAAGAAAACCAAAATGCAATGCCCTGCCTGGAAAATATTTTACAGCCCAGCCCAAGCTGGGTGAAAGCGAACCTTTCCTCTCCTGAGCATCTTCTTGGATGTCGCAGAAGGCTGGTGAGAGGTGACACAGGGTGGGAGAGCAGCCACAACCTCCAGGAGAAGGCAGAGGGGACATGGGCAGCAATGTGTTTTTTCCCGTGAAGCCCATCACTGGGCGCTCATGGGGCAAAGCATCCCTGCAATGAGTTTTTTGTGGGCAGGGACTGGCGTACGTTCACCAAGGAAGTCTGGGGCAGGATCCGTGGCCCCTGCCAGCACCATGTGTGGCTTTTTGGGGGCAGATCCCTATTCTTGGTAGCAACTTGGGGTAGCCCAAAGCTAGGGGTGAGGGAAGGGAAAATCGTTGACAGTGCTGTGGGATTTGTTTTGCTCTTGCTGAGGCCAGAAAGCTAGAAAAACTCAGTTATCAAAACACTGTGCTCAGAGTCGTTTGTTCATGCCGCATTCCCATGTCCAGCCCTGCTTGTGTAATGGCCGGGAAAGCGCTTATCAGAGCCTGATACCAAAGTCTCGGGAGGGGGAAAAAAGTCTCCGAGCAGTTTGCTTTTTCTTCCAGAAACCCAAAGTTGAAAAAAGTAAAGTAAACTCCGCTCTCACTGTTGGTGTGCTCGCACGGCACGAGATGACTTACCCCGGCGCGTTGGTCGGCTCTTACTCGTCTCTGTAGGGTTGAGTGTAGTCAGTGGTGGTTGTTGGGTGTTGAAACAGACTTGAGAAGAACCACTCTCAACGTGTGTCATGTAAAATATATGTAACTATAGTATCATAATATATATGATAAATATAATATCACAAAATAATCTGCTGCGGCATCCTGTTTGGTTGATGCAGCCCCTTGTCCATGTCAGCCTCCAAAGAAGACTGAGGTCCAAGCCAGCCTCCACAGCACTGTGTTGGGAATGGTGATGGCACCCCAGGGACCAGCATTGCCAAAAACAAAACACCTCAAGGCCGAGGATGAAAAATCCCTTTAGTGGCCCTGACTTCTGGATCAGACCCAGACTAAACAGTCGGCTGGAGACTCGTTGCAATCCCTTTGGGGCCCCAGGGGTATCACCTGCAGTGTTGCTTTTGTAGGACATGGTCCCTTTCTCCGTGCTGGCCAATGGGGGCTTGGAACAGAGGCAATGGTGGTGTCATCTCATCCCTTCTCTGGGTGTCCTGCAGATCCCTGGGGAGCCGCCAGCTCTGCCCGTCCCCATGCAGGGACACCCATCTGCCTGCACCTCCTTCAGATGCCCCTCCAGTCCCCTCCACAAAGGGTGAGCTGTGGCAGGATCGGGGGAGAGATTTTGGCTAGGAATAACAGAGTGGAATACAGAACAGAGCTGAATAGCAGGAAATACTTCCAGATAACAAAATCCATGGCACAGTGGCAAGGACGCGGTGGAGGCCCTGCACGTGGACCATTTGCAACCAGCCCTGGGGCAGAAGCTGAGCTCCAGCTTGCTCCTTGGATCCTCATGCTTTCCCAACATCTTCCCACTTGCAAAGGCACGTTGCAGCCTTCAGCAGAAGAAATTATTCAGAAAAGGTTGCTTTACTTAAAGAAAGTTAAAAAATGCTGGTGCTGCCCTTTCTCATGAGGATGGGTGCGCAGTGGAGGGCTGCACCAGTCCCACAACGGGGCTCAGCGTCTGAGCAGTCTCATCACGTCTCTGTATGACAAGTTCAACACTGCTCGCTGGGAGCTGGATCTAATTATGGAAAAGTAATTTAGATTTGGAGATAACTGAGGTCAAGAAGGGACCTTTGGAGGTCCCTGGACCAACCTCCCACTCAAAGTGGGGCCAGCTTGAAGTCAGGGCCAACTCTGGAGTAAATCACATTGCTCCTGGTCTTGTCCAGGAAGGTTTTGTATATCTCCAAGGATGGATATCACCCCATCTTTTTTTTTTCTTTTTGTCCTACCACTCATTGTGAAGCCTTTTCATTCCATCTAATGGGACCTTCCCATTGCCTCTCATACTGTCCCCATCCATCTCCCAGTAGGGTTTGGCTCCACCCTCTATACACCCTCCAGGTAGAAACATGCCCAGCCCATCTCAGGGTTTCCCCTGCATCCTCCTTTCTCAGGCGGTCACGGCTTGTCTGGTGGTGTAAGTACAACCTCACTACTTGGTACTTTGTTTTTCCAACCCAACCTTAATCAGACGCTCCATCATCCCAGCTGAAATGTGGTCAGCGCCCTCACGTCCCAGAGAGACATCTTTGTTTTCCTAAGATTGACCGTGAGCAGCACTGAGCTACTGAAATCTTTCCAACCAGAGAACTCCCGTAAAATAAATACGGAGGGAAATGTTTTCCACATTGTGTCACTGCTTCGTCGCCCGTCATGTTCACAGAGCGCGGTGATGGGGAGCGGGTCCTCCAGCTCACACCAGCGTCCCTGTAGCTCCGAGCCATCCCAGCCCCTTCCTTGCCTGGTAGCAAATCTCTAATGGCAGGAGCTGGTTTTGAAGTTTGCAGGTTTTTAAATGCTCTTGCAAATAGGTTTTAGTCCATGCTTGAGCCTCACCCCCTTAAAGCCCAATCTCAGCCAGCCATGAGCGATGCTCGGTGCAGGAGGTCTTGCACCATCTTTGTCGCCATGGAGTGGATTTTGCACGTAGCGATTCAGTGTGTGCTCTGAAGCCTAATTACACCTCCGACAGTGGGGAACAAAAAAAATCCCAGGAGGGAAGGTCAGTTTGACAGCCTGAGATACACACTGAGCTGGGGGTTTTTTGCATCGCCGTTACTTCCACCAATCCCCCAGCGAGCTGAAGAAGAGCCACCTTGTACCCCAGCAAGGTTTCCCTTGCCCTGCAGGGTCTCGCCGCTGCGGTGCAGCGTTATTAACGCTGCCAATCAAGCCTCTCCCAAAGCAATGCCGTTAACGAACTCGCCATGAACTCAGCCACGGCAGACGCATGATTAGCGGGGATCAGTCTCTATCCCTTTCAAGGGTGAGAGGAGCGGGGCTGGGACCCATCTGTTCCCAGCATCGTGTCAAAAGGTGCCGTGAGCAGGCAGCAGGTATGGAGAAGGTGCTTGGAGAGCCATGGAGGGGTCTGGAAGGGCAGGAGGGGGCTCAGGGAGCTCCTGTGTGCTCTTGGGCTCGGGAACGTCAAGGCTTTGTGGGGGCAATCAGCCAGCAGAACCGTTACGTGAGCAGACACGGGGAGGCTTCCCCGCTGCTTACAAATCTTCTTCCAAGCTGCATTTTCTTTGAGTTAGCGCTAACACAGAGGGGGGAGAGGCGTTCTTGCATGAATAATAAAACCAGCATCCTTCTGTCCATCAGATGAGATAAAAAGCCCCCAAGGGCATAGAGGAAGACAACATTATTATGCAGGTCACCAATAGGTTATTCTGCAATCCTCCTGTACGAGGCTTCACTCTCCGATGCTGCTAGCACCGGCCGCAGTAGGGGACCATGTCCCTTGTGCAGGACTGTGGGGATGGGGTGGCTGGGGCAGGGTCAGCCCCAGTGTGGGGTAACACAGTCCGATGGCTACAGTCAGTGCCGTTGTTGAGCATGGCAAAAACTATAACACCACTGAGCAAGCCAAACCACCCAAAACACACTCTCAGGATACCCACATCATCTCTATCCCCCTTTCCCAGCGGTGATCTTGCCAGGATGGCTAAAATGGTGGCAGCTGGGAGGGGACAGCAAGGGGACACGGTGGCTGGGAAGAACAGTGAGGCCTTTCCAGGTTTCACGGTCCTTCTTACATGCTTCTGGAGCATGCGCCCATCTCTGCCACACCAGATATGCCATGAGCCGGAGGGTGAACATGCTTGATGTTGTGCAAGACCCCTTGGCATTGCAGAGTGAAAACTGGGGGCATGTGGGGCTGCGGCAGGCTCGGGGCTCTCCGTGGCAACGGTGGCATCCCTGCCGGTGGCTGGTGGCCGCGGGGACAATGACAGGAGCCATCCTGCAGCCAGGGTTTCTCTGGGTTTGGGCAAATCTGGGACAAAAGCGCACACTTGCCCCACTGTGGGGTTTCCTGCTCAAGTCGCTCAGCCCCTGACTTCATGCCGGTGTGAGAAATTTGCCCGATGTCATGGCTAGGTCACTCATCCCGCCTGCCAGCTCGGATTAGATTCTGTGGTTTGTGTCAGATCAGATTTTGGAAGGTTTATTTCACACTGGTGGTGTGCTGCGCTCCCAGGGACAAAGGTGGCAGCAGGGGGAGAAGGAGCAGGGCAGACAGATTTCCTGGGAAATACATATTTCTTTTCCCTTCCCTCCCCTTCCCTTCCCTTCCCTTC
>VYZM01000594.1:149781-229950 GCA_013398915.1 Dromas ardeola
CTTTCCTTTCCTTCCCTTCCCTTCCCTTCCCTTCCCTTCCCTTCCCTTCCCTTCTCTTCTCCCTATATATGCTGTAAGGGTGTGGTGTTAAAACTATTCGTATTAAAGATTTGAGAGGTCTGACTCAGAATTTTATTCTAATTGGAAGAACATTCCTTTTGACTAAACGCTAACAGTCTCTGTTTCCAACTCCTCACTTCTGAGCTAAGATAATACTGTGTGGGCCACTCCTATAGGCCCCACCAAGAGCCATCTATCCGTATTGTCACGTTATTTACCGTTTGATTCCTTCTTAGGATTGTGGCAGTTAGCAAGCTCCCTGGGGGTGGATACCTGGCTTTGCTTACATAGAAATTATTCTTTTCTTTTTTTTATGAAACAATATATATGCTGGGTCTCTGCAGTCACTTGGCAGAGAACAGGGGAGCAGAGGGGGAGATGCTGTCTGAATGTTCTCTCGCTGTCATCATAGTTGATAAAGCTTCTGTCTGACCTGTCCTTAATTTCACTTGGGTTATTACACACTTGGAGTCCCAAGATTCTCTGACAAGGGACAGTCTGAGCCCTCTGCAGTGAGGCCACCGGCTCTGTCACAGCATTGCGCCGTCAGGACAGCCACAGGGACCTCATTCACGGTGTGGTCAGAAAAACTCCCATGACAGTATTGCGGTTGCTCAAGAGCAGCCACCTCTCCGGTTGGTCTCTCCTGGTTCCTTACCCAGCAGAGGGGACAGGAAGGGTCCCAACCACTGCCTGAGCCCCCCAGAGCATCCCTGCTAAGTGCACTCAGCCAAGGAACCCAGCAGCACCGCCTCATCTCTGCCAACCCAACTCGCCAACCCATAAAACAACCAATTCCAGGTAGCATCCAGCTGAAAAGGGGTCAGTTTTGGAAGCTTTAACTGGCCAAGGCACTGTTGAGGTGCAAAGCAATCAAACAGCAGTTGTGGTTCTCAGCAGCCAGCGAGGATTTACATTGCGCTGGCAGCATGATGGGCATTTTTTTAACAAACAAGTCTTTAAAAGAAGTACTTGCCAAGTGTCAAAATATTTCTCAATGATATTAAGGGCCTTTAGTGGCTGTAATTTAACTGTGAAGCAACCTGATGCAGGCAAAGGACGACACAGCTGGAAATCTGTGCTGCAAAGGCACAGTTTTATGGCTGTTAAGCTGTTGGCCTCTCTACGCTGTAAAGCTGTTAAACAAACACAACCCTTGGCTCACACCACGTGTCGGTGAGGCACGGTGCTTTGGCAGGAGTGGGCTGACAGCGACAGGGGCTTCAAAGGTGCCAGGAAGAAATAGAAATAAGGAGAGAGGGAAAATTCAGGTGGAGGAGGAGATGTGCGTTGGCCATCACAGCCCTGCGGAGGGAGAAGGTGGTCTTGGAAACAAAGTGTTTGGGTTGACGTGGAGTTGCATCCTCCTCCGGTTTGGCAAGGACATATGGATCCTATGCATCCTACTGCTTCACAGCTGGTGGTCGGTAGACCCTTAAATCACTCCCTTGCAGGAAGGTAATATTCTAGGGAAGCCTAAACATGGAAGATTTGGATGATATTGATAGTTTTGAATGGGGTAATAGGTGTTCGAAGAGGATGGGCCACGTGCTGCAGGCTGTGTATCCTTTGCCACATATCACTATATGTTGAAGCAAGCTCCGTTAGTGCCACGAGATGCTCCAAGAGCAGCCCCAGCCTGGCAAACACAAGCTGAGCCCTTTTCCTGGTGCAGACACAGCAAATCCATGGGGAATAACTAAAATACGCTTGCTGAGCTCAGTGCTCAAAAATTCAAAGAAAGGGGGAACATCTCCACAAAAACAGGAATGATCTTGGCTATTTCTTTATTATTTCCTTCCATTCTCTTCTAATGGCCTGTGCTTATCCCTCTGGCTCAGAAGCTGATCTCAGGAGGCAGAAATGGCTGGTCCTGCTGCGTGGATTTGCAGTGGAAGATGCATCCAGCTGTGCTGCCTGCAGCCACCTCTCCAGGACAGCAGCTGCTGCCATGAGCTGTTTTTCTGGCTCAGAAGCTGTTTTAGAAAAACACTGGTGACTCTTTATCATCATGAGGGCACCAGGCAGAGGTGGACAGGTTGGTCGTCCCAAGTTGGTGGGGCTGTTGCTCTGTCCAAGGGTCCCAGTCACCCTCCAGTGATACTCCAGCTCCTGAAGCTTCCCAAGAAATTTTGTCCTGACAAGAGCAGTTTTTTTGCAACCAGCTTATGTTAGACTTACTCAATACCACCAGATTGTGTGTGTTATACTGTTTTCTCTGCCAAATATTGACTGTGTGGGGCTTTCCATTTCTACCAGACAGACTGAAGAGAACTAGAGAAGTTGTGGCTCTCGCATTGGCGGTAAAAAGGGAAGCCGTGGTAGCATCGCTGGCCTTGCTTGCAGCATTTCCTCCTATTTTTTCCATGAAAGCTCTAAGTTCTGGAGTCTAGTTTCTGTATTTTTGTGGTTTCTTCAATGCAACTTCTCCACCATGAAGGAAAGCAAAGCTTGAGTCCGAATGGTTGGAAAGCAACGAGCCAAGTAGCAAGAACTGGTGTTGGATGTGTCTTCATTCACGCGGTGGTTAATGTGGTTGCACAACTTGATCTTTTTTCAGATGCCCTCATTGATGTCTGCCCATGTCTTAGTCCTGCCAAGTGGCTGCAAGGAAATAGCTCAGTGTTAATAGGAAGAAGCTAATGGGGCATTTTTCACCTAGAGCTAGAAAAAAATGTTCATGATGGTTTTTTGCAGTGATTTGGGTGATCCGTTTTGAGGAGATGGACTAGCAAATGATTGCTGCTGCCTGGTGAAATTGGCTTTTTCCCTCCCTGATGGACGCAGCTCCACTGTGTGCTGTTTTTTTCATCTAAAAGTGTCTGTTTTGATGAGAAGTGGGTGAGCGTCTCCTGGATGAAACCAAAATCTGCCAGCTTCGCACATCCTCTTACTAAGCAATTTCCTGCTCCGCTGCATTTGGAAGATTGCACTGAAGTTGCTTTCCTGGTACCAGGAGCCAGTTTGAGAATTAGTGCAAAGCTAATTTGGTTACAAATTTCAAATGCACCAGCAAAAGCTATTTTTAAGCCTTTTAGAAGTGCGGTGCAAATTGGACTGTTCAGAGAAAAGATCACAGGGCTTTCTTACCCTTATTTCAGCCACCAAATTCTCCGAAATTGTTGGATCCTCGTGCAGTTGGGTGGCTGAGATCTAACACGTGCCCATCGCCAATATGTAAAGCCTCACAGGGCTGTAGTCACCTCCCAGGGAGCTTCATGGAGGTCCCAGCACACCACTCGCCTTGCTGCCTCTCTTGGGTTACTAAAGATGTTTGTGGCTGTTGGTTCTTCCTTCTTAGGGATGTCATGTGCTTCCTCATGACCCAATCTCTCAAAATCACATGAACCCAAAAAAATGGTGATTTTTTTAAAAAATAATTAAGGTAAAGCTCATAAAACAAGCAAAAGTCCACAGACAGGGCAGGATGGTGGGAATTACATCCCCTCCCTTGGCGTCCTTTCATGCAAACCAAGGTCTGCATCAGGTAGTGCAGGAGTGCTGGCAATACCCCACATCATCCCACTCATCTGTGTGGGCCATATCCAGCCCACATTGTTTGTGCATCTCTCAAATCTTCACTGCCTTCAAAGGGAGACTGAACAAACCCAGATGTTTTAAGGACTACGCTTAGACATAGTCCTTCCCTTCCATATGCCATGGGAGCTCAGCCCTCTGCAGGGCAGCATAGCTCTGTGATGGGGAGCAGCTCATGGTGGTCCCTCACCCTCTGCATCCCTCCCGCAGGTGCCAGGATGCTCGTGCAGAGCCCACTCCCCCAAAAAAATCCCTCCAGCCCATGGGATGGGGAGTTACACCTGCACATTTCTCTGTGTAATATAAGTCGTAGCATTTAGCGCATCATCGTTGTGGCTATTGCCTCCAACTGCATTTGGTGTGGGGAGAGCAGAGGGGCAGCTGCTCCCAGTGCCAGGGCTGATGGCCGGCATTTATTTTGCCAGTTTGCTTCAACCACCATAACCTCCTGAGCCCATTCCCCAGGTAGTTTGGCCAGAGCCACTGTTCGCAGTGCTCGGAAGAATCAATGATAACCTTTTCCTTTGCTAAGGAGTTTCCTGCATACCAGGGAGCAGAAGATGCTGAAAAACAAAGCTTGGATTCTCCACGGGTCTCCCTGGCATTATTCCTGATATTTAGAAAACCAAACTAGTTCCCCATTGGATTTATTAGCCTTTCTATTCTGGCATTTAAACAGAGATGGGATTGGCGCGGTCAGTATCTGCAGACGTGCACTGTGGTGCTGTCAGGGGTTTCTCTGAAGGGCAGGATACCCAAGGCACTGCGTCCAAAGTGCCTGAGCTCCTCCAAGCTGCTGGAAGACACTTCAGCATTGTGATTGTCGGTGGTTACTGCCCTGCAAATTATCTCGCATCAAGAAGCAAAGGGTATTTGGGTCCTGGGAGTGCGGCTGGGCTGTAGGGAGCAAGGTTGATCTAAGCCTCAAGACTAGCACTTCTTGTCTTCAGCTAGTCTAGTGGGAGGTGTCTCTGCCCATGGTACGGGGTTTGGAACTAGATGATCGTTAAGGTCCCTTCCAACTTAAACCATTCTATGATTCTGTGGTATTTTCGGTATTTAATTTTCCCTGATAACCAGTGGGATTTGAGTATTGAACCGAGCTGAATCCATGCACCTCTTGCAGGGATGTCCTGAGCAGCATCCCAGAGCATCCTGGGGCGGAGAGGTGTCTTGTCCATCTGTGCCACCCTGTAACTGGCAGGGCTTTCTTGGGCCTCACGACTTGAGCAATGCGGTTCATGCGTCCTCTCTTCTTGGTTGCAGGCATGGAAGAAACGCTGGTTCGTCCTGCGCAGCGGTCGGATGAGTGGCGACCCCGACGTCCTGGAGTACTACAAAAATGATCACTCCAAGAAACCTTTGCGTGTGATCAACCTCAACTTCTGCGAGCAAGTGGACGCGGGCCTGACCTTCAACAAGAAGGAGCTGGCAGACAGCTATATCTTCGACATCAAGACCAGCGACAGGACCTTCTACCTGGTGGCTGAGACCGAGGACGATATGAATAAGTGGGTTCGCAGCATCTGCCAGATCTGTGGCTTCAACCAGTCCGAGGAGAACACAGGTACCATTAGAGCCACGTCCATGGCCAAGAGCATCTCCTGTCCTGTCCTCCCAACGGGGCCTGGCTCCTCTTTCAGATCAGACCTGTGGGAGGGGGGTGCAGCCTGCCACAAGGCTGGGAGGGCTGGAGTGGGAAATGGATGGACACGTGGGAAACCTCCACAAGGCTTGCCTACCTTTGATATCTGAAGCAGAGCAGGCTTTGCCCCTCTGAGCACCTAATTCCTTTTCTCCCCCCATAACTGTAGACCTTTGAGTCTCTTATAAGAAGTTGGTGGGGTCTGGGGACTTTTTTAGCTGCAGCCATTGTCCTCATCCATCACCAAAGTCCCTTTGAGAGTTGTGGGAACCAGCAGTGAAAATCCCTTGGTGGGGTGGGAAAAGCTTTACTCGACCATGTCCCTCCTCACTGTGGTTGTCCCCACCACCAACAGGATCAATGTCTTGTGAAGGGCTGATGCATCCTCCCCTGCATCTCTATCTCCTCCTGGGACCTGCTGGGAAAGCACTGGGAGGAGAGAGGAAAAGGTGGAGGGGAGAGGTGGTTTTGTGCAGTAGCAGGACTTGTTCCACTGGTTGTGCTCCACCATCCAAACACGGCTGCACTTTGGCAAGCCTCTGTGGGCGAGCACCAGCAAGATCCCTCTGGTTCCCTGGGACCACGAGGACTCACATAAATCCCAAGTGAGATGGGATGGGGATGAGCATGGGGTGCAGCACTGCAGTCGCTTGCCGGTCCCATTACACCTGGTAGCACCTCTGGGCATCTTTGCTTTATCTCATCCATGGTCCAGTCTTATCCAGGGGAACCCAGTCCCATGCTCTGTCTACATGAAACTCTCCATAATGACGTCCAGCTCGAATCTGTTTTGGTCCCTTGCAGAGCAGCTGCCATCCGCGGGAGCTGAAACCCTGCCAAGAGCTTGTCAGGCAGGACAGCAAACAAAGCATCACAGCAGCGCGGATGCGATCTTCACCAACTGACGCATGAAACAGGACGTCACCTTGGCAATGGGCGTACAAGTGGTAGAAAGGATCCTTGATAATGCCGCCAGCACGGTTTTGCAGGGAAAGGTCAGGCTAAATAAATTACATCCCGTTCTGATGTCAGAGCGCAGTCCTCGAGGTTCAGCAAAATCGTTCAGGCCCGTTTTTTAAGACCTGTTTTGTTGCAGGATTTTCCATTTTACGTGCGTTCAGCTGGGAGAACTGTTTTTCTTCCCGTTTAGTAAAATGAGCTTCCAGCCCAGCGGCAACGGGATCGATACTGGACTTCAGTGAAATATAAATCTGGGCAGCAAAAGGAAAAACAATCTCCTGCTTGCAAGTATATCTGTCCCAAAGGGCACATAGGGCTTGTCAGGCTGCAGAGATCCGAGCGGTATTCCCTGCAGGATCACAGAGTGACATCAGCAAGAGAGGAACAAAAATCCCTATTTGTAACAAAATCACAGCTCGTTAATGCTGTAGGGAAAGTACCCACTTGAAACAGTACCTAGCTGCCAAAGCGTGATTTTCTGAGTCAGCCGAGAAAAAGCCTGCGATGGCAAACACAACAGATGTGTCCAGATGCTGCAGAAAAAAGGGAGCATGAATTATTCAGGGCTGGTGTTTCACTTTGGTGCTTGCCGAAGCGGTGACCCCATGCTCACCTTTCCTTCACCATCCCTGCTACGTGATGGCAAATAAATCATCGATTTTCCAAAGTAGATAATGTTTGTTTGAAGGACTCATGGCCCAAGGCTGGGCAGAGAGGTTGCAGGACTGTTGAAGCGTGATAGGTATTGGGAGTATTGTCCATCTTGGCATACATGAGCCCATCACCCATCCTTCATGATGGATCAGCTGGAGGGAGAAATAAAATGGTCACAGCAATATCTGTAACTGCCGTGCTCCGTCTTCATCGTCTTCTTGAAGCCATGGGTTGATGGGAGGGAGAGGATGAGGAGTTTGCACGAGATTAAGACAGTTCCTGGGTAGAAATAGAGCTTGGGACCTCTTACCTTTCTTTCTTAGACTTCACCCCCTCATCCCCAAGCCTCTCTGTGCCTTGTTGTAGCCTCTGCCTTGGAGAATGAATGAGTAATTGAATGCACCAAAAAAAAGGCGAGGAAAAGGTAACCATCGTGGGCAGGAATAGCTCCATGCTAATTGTAGCAGAGGCTTTTACTACAGCTGCCATCCCATGCTGAATTACCTCGTGCTTGAAGGGATACCCCGCATCAGCTGAGCCCCAGCCACCGGCCACAAGTTTGCTTTCAACCCACTGGTGGTGGAGGAAAAACTCGTTAGCTTTTGGGGCAGTTTGGGTAAAAGCCTATTTCACCAGCTCCCCACGGTGGTAGGGAAAAGGCGGATTCTCGCTTGCTTTTTAGCATGAATTAGTGAGCAAATGGGCAACCCAAAAGTGGCTGCATGCGGTGATGCAAACTGGCTGCGAACCCTCTGCACCAGCGTGGGACCGTGCCTGGGTGCTGCCCACGCTCCCAAAAGGCGAAAAAATTAAAAGGCCAAGTGTATTTATACCCTTTGGTGCTTCTTTCTGTTTGCAGCTCGACAGCAGAGTGTAAATTTTCTGTTGCTTGGTTTTCACATTAGTCCTTCACGCCCTGTCTAGACTGGGGGACTCTAAGGATTAAGAACCAGGCTGGTGTTTAGGGAGGTTTAACATCGTGCTAGGGTTAGCTGCTGGTTTCCCTGATCGCCGGTCGCATTACACATCCTGTTCATCAAAAGGAAGCTCGTTTCAGCCTCGGGGACTGAAATGTCAGTGAAGTGGCAGGTATCGCTCTGCAAAGCCGTCACTGTGGCTTCTTCGTTCCCCGCCCCGACCTGAAAATAATTGTAGAGCAGCGCAACTGCTGGGAGAAGGGATATTAAATTCACTCTAAGGTATTTACCCAGACTGCAGCGAAGCTCTTTGTTTCTGTTAACACCTACTTACTTTGAGAGATAATTACTATTTTTGAAGAAGCGGAGCCTCGCAAGATCCCGACTCCTCTGTGGGTCCAGGGAAGCCGATGGGGCTCGAGGGAAGCAGATTTGCTCCTGTCTCAGCTCTGCTTTTGCACTGCAATTTGCACAACTGCCGCCTCAGCTGGATTGAAGGGCTAAGGGCTACCAAGATGATGAGGGGACTGGAACACCTCTCTTATGGAGAAAGGCTGAGGGATTTGGTTCTCTTCAGTCTGGAAAAAAGACGAATGAGGGGGGATCTTGTCAATATTTATAAATACTTAAAGGGCGGGTGTCAGGAGGATGGGGCCGGGCTCTTTTCAGTGGTGCCCAGTGACAGGACAAGAGGTAATGGGCACAAACTTGAGTATAGGAAGTTCCACCTAAACATGAGGAGGAATTTCTTTCCTTTGAGGGTGACAGAGCCCTGACACAGGCTGCCCAGAGAGGTGGTGGAGTCTCCGTCTCTGGAGACATTCAAAACCCGCCTGGACGTGTTCCTGTGCAACCTGCTCTGGGTGAGCCTGCTCTGGCAGGGGGGTTGGACTAGATGATCTCCAGAGGTCCCTTCCAACCCCTACCGTTCTGTGATTCTGTGAATATGACTGGGGAGAGACCTGCCAGGGACCCTGAGCCACAGGCTGAAGGAGAAACGCAGGCGCGTGGGTATCTCGAGCCATCTGCATTTTCCCTGCCCTAGTGGGCAGGCAGCCAGGGCTCAGCTGTGAACTGGATTTTCTCATATGCTTTGTTTGTTGGAGTTTAAAAAAAAAAAAGATACCAAATCCCACTAAACATATCTCGTGTGCCATTAACCCTTTCTGGAGCTGATGCTTTGGCCAAAAACCCCGCTGTGTCCCATTCCTGATACAACTCAGAGGTACAGCTACATCAGCGTATAATTTAATTTCTCATGAACACCAAGCATCTTTGCAATGTGTGTGTCCTTGCAGGGGTTCTGTGTACAGGTTAGTTATTTCAGAGAGGTCGATACCTTTATTAACTCCATCCCAATTTTCTGTGCCACCCCTAGCACCACCCTGCAGCTCCTCTTCCACCTCCTCCATGGGGCGCAGGCTTTCTCGGGGGCTTGGTTTCGTGGGTGCTGAGCAAACACCCAGAGGCGTTTAAGAGCTTATTCATTCACCGCATTAATGCCCCTGTGCTAGAGGTTTAACCCAGCCATGGAAGGAGGGAAGGGAATATTTATGGGTGAGTTAATGTCTTGCTGTGAGCAGAAGGCCCCTGTCGCTCAGAGGGGGTGAGCGGGGCGTGGGAAACGGGTGGTGCTGGGCTCCTGCCCCGATGGCTTGTGTCTGGCAGCGGTGGCCTCTCCCACCCAGCCCAGGCATGTTGTCTTCCTTTATTTTTTTTTTTTCATCTGGGACTTTATTTTTTTTTTTTATTTCTCTGCTTTCTGCCAGGGGGCTGTGCCAGGGCGGTCCCAGGCTCCAGCTCGCTCCTTGCTCCATCTCCAAGGCTCGTCGCTGGCGTTTAGCATCGCGGCTGGGATCCATCCCCAGCATTCTCGAGGCTTTTACCATCTCGCTGAATGCAAGTCAGGGCCAAGCATTAATGTTTAATGGAGAGATGGGCGTCTCTTCTTCCTCCTTCAACTCAGCCACTCTCACTCCTGCAGAGCTTGCCGGATCAGCCCTGGACACGAGTGACTTTCTGCTCACATTAATGAGATCTCCTCTGCTCACATTAGTGAGATCTCCTACATCCCACATGCATGATCTGTGCTGTGGGTCTCCTTGGCCTGTTGCTTCTCCCAGACCCTCCACTGTTTACCCCCTTCCAACCTATGAGAGCAAATTTATTGCTTTAGAACACACTTGACTTGCTTTGGCTGGGGGTCCCATATGGGTCGCTGGCTGGTTGCTCCCCAGCCTGCTGCTTGCTCACATGGGCTTCCTGAAAGGCTGTGTTATGAGCCCATATGGTTCCCTCCTCGCTTCTTCCCCAAGAAAGTGTCGGTCCCAGCATTAGACCAGCAATGTCGCTCACCCTGTCGGTTCCTTGCAGCCAGGTTTCCATGGGTGTCTGGTGAGCAAAGGGAGCTCGAGGTGGGCTGGAGAAAAAACACCACAAAGGTGCCCTTGAAGACTTCTTGGAAGGACAGGAGCTTCCCAAAAGCTCAGTGAAGAGGCTTCAGGTAGCAAGACTAGAGTAAAAAGATATGTTTGCATGCCATAAAATACCAACATCCCCCAAATCCCCCGGAATCACTGGTGTTCACCATCCCTCCACGCAGGAGAGGGGCACTGAGGAGCCCAGGGAAGGTGACAGCCCTGGGGCAGCCCCTGCTTTCCTGCTGCTGTCGCCTCTCCCATGGCCTGGCAGAACCGAAGTGGAGGGGAAACACTAATAACCGCCACAAGGCCAGGTACTTCCTTGCTATTGTGCCTGACACACGCCTCCTTCCTTCCCTGCTCACACCCTGGATGATTTGCAAGCCCTGTGCTGTGCTGGGGAGCCTGCCAGGGGCTGAGGAATGGGGACTGAGAAATGGAGGCAGGGAGGGTGATGTGGGGATGTCCTTGTGTCCCTGAAAGCACCCACACCCTGATTCGCTGCATTTCAGTATCTGCAGGCAGCGCTGCCACCTAAGGGCAGCCAAGCAGGCAACCCCTTGCCCAGCCTTGTGCCCTAAAGCTAGTCCAGGACTTGACTCTTCAGCTTCGGTCAATGCAAGTCTTGACTTCGTCTTTAAGCTCTGGTATGGGTTGTGTTTGTGTATCAGCTCACCGGAGGTCAGTCTGTCCCCCAGCAGATAGTACGACACTCTATGACAAGTGATGAGCAAGATTAAGGTTGAGTTGAGCTTGACCCATGAGGTGGATGGGACAGACCTGGTTGGCTTCTATCCATATATCCAACCTTCCAATGTCTCGTTCACCTACCTAAAGACTTAATGTCCCCTGCCCTGTTTGGGACCTGGAGGTGGCCTGCGTTGGGACAGCAATGTTGAGTCCCTGAGCCTTGAGCCCTTTACTCTCACCCAACGTCCTACCATATGCATAAACGTAGCCTTTTCCTCAGCGTTCCCATCAATACTTTCTTCGCTTAGCATCATGGAGCCCCTTTTAAAACACTGTGTTACACCTAGACCCTCTGGTTGTACATCTCAAGGGCATTTGTGTCAGTCCCACCCCTCCTTCTCTACCATGTGCTGAGTTTTTCTAACAAGGAAAACAGCCATGGCTACAGATTCACTCTGGGAGGACAAATGCAGAAGTTACTTCTTAGCCCCAGGCTTGACCTAGCTTTGCTGGAATGGATGGGGGAGACACAGTGACCCCAGCTCACTTTGGACCAGGCTCATGGTTGAACTTCAGGTGCATGCGAACACCTTCTTGCCTGAGTCCCAGTTCATCCCGTAGTCATCCTGCCTCTTTAAATTTGTGCAAAAACTTCCCTGACCCTGGTTTTCCTGCTCCACAAACAGCAAGTTATTTTAAGATCTGACACTGTTCAGCTTTTATTTCAGTGTAAACAATACTGGAGATGGAGTGGTCTTGGCACAAAGGAGCAGCTTGAGAGCAGTTAAGTGCCTGCTGCCTTTTTTCTCCCCGCCTTTTTCCCCTCTTTCCCTTTGGAGATCAGCTAGTTCAGGTCCCAGTGAGTCTGCTGAAGAGCAGAGAGCCACTAACGACCCAGAATTTGCTTCCTAGAAGACTGAAATAGGGAGATAGGGAGAGATTGGTGCTGTTCTCTACTAACTGGTCAGGGTCTCCTTGGTGTGATTCCCTGGGCATTTTGGAGAGGGAACTGGTGTCACTGAGAGTGAGACGTCTGCTGGAGGTTATAATCTGTCCACTTTTTGGGAGAAGATGGAAAAAGATGTCGAAAACGAGGGAAATCATTTGCACCCTAAAAGGGCCATTTTCATCCCTTTGCCTCTCCAGGGAACCAGGAGAGATGAGCCCAGGTGACGACATCCACCTTGTAGACTCTTAAAACTCTGCTGAGATGAATCCCACCCATCTCAGGATTGCTGTCAAGACCTTTTAAGATATTTAGATCTTCAAATGGTGTCATTTGTCATCATTTCATTTACACCAGATGAGGATCAACCCCTGCTGTTCTTCCAGACCTTCTTCTTGCTGTATTCGGCTCTTCATCACATTGTGCTACCAAAAACATTGCAGGATCAGGGTCAACACTGTGCTGCTGTGATGGTCACTGTCCTTAATACCAAAGCAGATTTCTACCCCATCTGAGTGCCAAGAAAAGGACTGAAGTAAGGATGCAGAGGGCTTTAGAAACCAGAAAGCAAGAGAAAAACATGATTAGAACGCCAAGCTTCTGGCTTCAGCGGTTCTGATACAACTGAATATCTGAGATTTGCAATGCTGGATCAACATTTTCTTCAGAATTTGGGAATTTAGGAATTTTTAGGATTTTATTATTTAGAGATTTTTTTTTGTGGCTGTGAACATTTTGGACAGGCGGGGCTGGAAAAATCCAGAGGAACTGTCATCTTTGTGATTTCAAACCCATAACTCTGCAATCCCAGAGAGACCACCAGGAGAGACTTGTTGGTTGAGCCCCCTTTAACCCTATCCAGCATTGATGGGACCTGGCAGAGGATGAGACTGTTTGTGGGAGCACCAGGTTTACAGGCAAAGAATGCTCTTATCTCACTGCAAATAATAAAACCATCAACCAGCAAAAAAACCAGAAAATTTATGCTCAGCTTTCAAAAAAGACCAACAGCCAAATACTCCAGTTCTTCTGACTGTTTCCCAGCAGGCGCCCAGCACAAGGGTATCCGACCGGCCTCTTCTGAAGATAAATATGGAGCCGGAGGACTGGGGCCTTTGGGGAAAATACTGCCCTTTCCTGGCCAAAGTCCCACTGGGTTTGCTGAGCTGAGGCTGGGATTTGAGCTGGGAGGAGAAGGAAGAAATGTGAAGTTCAAGAGGTTTAGGGTATTTTTTAGAGAAAAAAAGCATTGCCCGGCCTTTTCAGCACAGGTTTCCCAGCAGAGGCTGGCAAGCTGCGTTCATACCTCTCAGCCCTGCCCGGGGCTGTCTCCTGGGCCAGGTTCCCAGAATCAGAAACCCATTTAAAATAATTCTTCATTTTATAATTGGCTTTTATCACTACGAGCCCTGTATGCATCAGGTCAGCTCCATTAGTTTAATGGGCGCTGAGGAATTTTTAGGATGACTTACTGACCGTGGAAAAATGAGTGCGGCAGACGGTATCAGCATCACATCAAAAAGCAAAACCATGCAAAGCCTTTGGAAACAAAAACAGCTGATGGGCTTGGAGCAAAGCGACCGGCGAAGCGGCACTGTCTGAGCAAAACCGAGGGAGGGAGGGAGGCATTTTGGGTGTCGTCCAGCTGGGAGGAAACTCGCCGTCAGATTCGCCTGCATTTATATTTCCCAGAGGGATCCTGGGATTCTTTTAGCCCGTGTGCCCCAGCTGTGCTGCGTTGGGGTTCATGGAGCTGTACCCCTTGTCTGCAAAGCTGCTCAGGCGTCAGGATGGGATGTGGATCTGCAAGCGATGCCCAACACGTAGAGGCCAAGCTGGGAAACACGACGGACACAGGACCCCAAAACATGTGTGTTTTGCACATTGGAGAACAAATTGGAGAACAAATTGCAAATTGGAGAACAAGGGAGAAAATCACAGCGACCTTCACGGTGGATAATTTCAGGCAGTTTTTCACAGCGTGACTCTTTCCCCCCCCCCAAGCCAACATATTTCCACTTTTCTTCCCACCATGTATTTCACGTTGTTCCCTCCAAACCTTTGATAGGCGCCATGGTTTATATGCCCTGAGCGCTGCTTTGTGCTCTGTAAAACTTGATAAAAGCCAGGACAGATTTAGATTCATTTCCCGGACCCCAATGCCTGTTTGTTTACTGGTTTGTATTGCTTTATATTTCCAATTAAAACCAAGCCTGAGTAAAGGGAAAGCTTTCTAAAGCCTTTAAAGCCCCTGAGTGAAGGCACACAGAGCAGGAAGGAGCCGTGAAGCTGTCGATCGCTGTGAACTTTCCATGACACCACTCAGGGTTTGTTTCCAGACTGATTTTTATTTATGAATGCAGTAGCATTTATTACTGATTTTATCTGTAAATATAGCACTTCTTCCCTAGATGGTTTCTATGCTTCAGTTATAATTACTGCCTGCTTCTCAAACATATTCTGCATTATTTAGTGTGGTGCAATGTCAGAGCTGTAATGTTGGCGATTTATTACTTGGAATGTGGGGCTACACCTGATCCAGGGGTGCCCCACGGGTGATCTGGCCACATCCCAGCTCCTTCCGGGAAGGCTGAGAACATCTCTCCTGGTCCTTCAGGGTATAGATGTAGCCAAGAAACCAGTCTTCTGCTGTGCTAGGTGCTGCACAAGCACTGAGCATAAAGGCAGGCTCTGCTTGAAGGGGCTCATCATGGAGGCACGGCATAGACATGTTGGTGCATCTTTTCCTCTGCCTGTAGCCATTTGCTGCCAGAGGTAGTTCGGTGATTGTACTTGCTCCCTCCAAGCTGGGAATGGTCTTAAAAGGGACACTTGGCCACAGCTTGTGAAAAACTTGATGAAAAATGAGACTGTCCAGGAAAATGAGATGTCATTTATCTTTCCTGTTACCCCCTTGGTCTCAGCCTGCTTCTTCTCTCTCTGCGAGTCAGACCTAGGAGGGGGTTACAGTTTCCACCAGGCATTCAATGAACAGCTTAGCTGTTGGTCCATGCTTATGATTACTTTAAGCTACAGAGGATGAAGCAAATACTTATAGTTAAGCATGAAAAAACACCCCAACTTGAGTCTCCATTCTTGGAAGTACTCAAAACCCAACTGGACACAATCTTGAGCTGCTGCTAATTTGAGCAGGGGGATGACTAGACCATCTCCAGAAGTCCTTTCCAACCCAAATATTCTGTGATTCTGTGATTTTTATGAGCTTACATTGCAGGGAAACACCAGGCTTCAGAGTATGGTGAGGAGCTGAGGTTCCTCAGCAATCCCAGCATGTGAAGCTGGAGTAGTTCCCTGTTAGCATCACCAGAAAGGTGGGTGGGCAGAGCATGAGATGAGACATTGCCTCATCTGAGTCCGTATCACAGCATATTGTCTGATACCCTTTGGCTTTGGGTAAGTCCAGACTCATGTTTTCTTACCCTTTTTGCTCTGTGTGATGTCCTTCGCAGTCCTCCAGCTGCTCCATGGCAGGTGATGAAGCTCTGGCACGTCTCATCTCTTGCTGGGGATTCAGCTTCCTTTCATACTTACTGGGTCGTTGTCACATGCCGAGGAATGTGTCTGACTCGTTTGCACCTTTGATTGATTGTCACCCTTTATATCTGTTTATTAGGATGGAAAATAACATTTCACCTCAAAAATTTCATGATGTGTTCTTTCAGCTCCACATGACCAAATCCCATGCTGGCCAACGCAGCTGCTTCTTGCCAATTTTTGGTATGAATGCCTTCCATCATTTTTACTGCCAAATACATAAACTGCCCCTGTTCTTGTATGCCGTTGCTTTTTTGAATGTAAGCTGGAGTTGAGTGACTCATTGCATTTGCTATTTTTTTATTCATAACCAACAACGAATCCTCTTTTTGAAGTGTTGGGCAGGCGTCTGGGCACTCGGGCACTTGCAAATACTTCATCACTTGTAAAAGCGTAGTGAAGGGCTGTTGCACTGCTGGTGGCTCCATCCTCACCTTTATTTCACAGCAGATCACCTGCCCTGCCAAGCACCACCTTCTTTGACATTGCTATCTGTGGAAACCATTCCCTCGAGCCTGTATATACTTTGCACAGGCTCAACCTTGATAGAAAGCCTTTATGATGGTAATTGTTTTTGCTGGCTTGCCGTAACAGTTCACATTGCTCTCAAATGAGTCATGATGAAGTCTTTCAAATACCCACTTGAAATCCATAAATTCTGTGATGAGTCTTTTTTGCTAGTTGATGGTTGCTTTGATGATTAGTGCTAGGGTCAAAACCTGGTCAGCATATGATCTTCCAGGTGAAAATGCTGCCTTCCTCTCTTGAGATTTCTCTGAAAATAATTCCTGATAGAGCAGAAGACCCTGTCTTTCCTGGAGAGCACTGGTGTCTCTTCAGTCTTTACACCTTTTTTTAAAGTATCTCAGCCCCAGTTTCCTGACTCCCATGGCTTTTCCTCATCCCCAAACTTCATTCCATGAGTTTAAGAATGGGGTCGTGTGATTTGTGATTTTCACTTGAAGCACATTTCACACTTCTGCAGCTTCATTACAGTTTTTAAATATTATTATATCTGTTCTTTGGCATCAACATCACTCCTTCTGAAGGTCTGAGACCCTGATGGCTTTTCTGTGTTCTCCAGAAGCTCACTTAAACCATTTCTGCTACCTTTAAGAAGAACTCGGAGTACGGGCTTGCAAATGTTTTGAATTTCTTTGGCATGTTGCTGGAAGGACCACCCTGTCCTCTGTCTGCCACTAATATTTTTATGCAGATAAGTCCGTGATGTCCTCGCCCTGGACAAACAGTGCTTCTTGAGTAAAAAAATCCACTGACATATCTCAGTAATGAGAACACACACTGATGTCTGGTGTCTCCTGGTGCAGTCTGAAGGGAAGACCAACCCCATGTTCACAGACATGTATGACACAAGAGTGGTTCGTTTTATAGATAAAGTGGCTTAACAAATTAATACTTCCATGAGTGCAAGAATTCCCACAGTTGTATTAGATAAGTTCAAATATTTGCTTTAATAAGGTTTATAAATGATGAAGTGAGGCGCAAATCAGTTTTCCCTGTGGGTGCGTTGCTACATGAGTGATCCCTGTGAAGTTCTCAGCTGTCTCCAAAGCGTTTGGAAATGGAAAGCTGGAGCAGGCTGGCTTCTGGTCCAGTCTGGTCCTGGTGATTCCTGCATTCCTGTGGTTGTAGCCAAAATCCATTATATCATGGATTATTCCTCCCAGCATCTGTGAAGAGAAATGGCTCCAACGCACTGTGTACGTGTTATCAAAACATATTTCATCCCATGGGTGAAGGACATGATCTTTAGGGACCAGATCATCTTGATTTTCGAGCGGATCATCTTTCGTGCCATCACACAGCAGGTACAGGAAAACCAGGCAATCAGTCCCAGTCAGCATGTATTTATGAAAGGCAGGTCCTGCTTGACTAACTTGATCTCCTTCTATGACAAGGTGACCCACTTAGTGTATGAAGGCTGCGGATGTTGTTTACCTGGACTTTAGTAAAGCCTTTGACACCATTTCGCACAGCATTCTCCTGGAGAAATTGGCTGCTCGCGGCTTGGACAGGCATACTCTTCATTGGGTAAAAAGCTGTCTGGATGGCCAGACCCAAAGAGTGGTGGTGAATGGAGTTAAATCCAGTCAGCAGGCGGTCACAAGTGGTGTTCCCAGGGTTCATTACTGGTGCCGGTTCTCTTTAATATCTTTATTAACCTGGATAAGAGCATTGAGTGCACCCTCAGTAAGTTTGCAGACAACACCAAGTTAGATGTGAGTGTCGATCTGCTTGAGGGTAGGAAGGCTTTGCAGAGGGATCTGGACAGGCTGGATCGATGGGCCGAGGCCAATGGTATGAGGTTCAACAAGGTCAAGTGCCGGGTCCTACACGTGTGTCACAACAACTCCGTGAAGCGCTACAGGCTTGGGGAGGAGTGGCTGGAGAGCTGCCTGGCGGAAAAGGACCTGGGGGTGTTGGTCGACAGCTGGCTGAATATGAGCCAGCAGTGTGCCCAGGTGGCCAAGAAAGCCAACAGCATCCTGGGCTGTGTCAGGAATAGTGTGGTGAGAGGACTAGGGAAGTGATCATCTCCCTGTACTTGACACTGGTGAGGCCCCACCTTGAATTCTGGGTTCAGTTTTGGGCCCCTCACTACAAGAAAGACATTGAGGTGCTGGAGCGGGTCCAGAGAATGCCAACGGAGCTGGTGAGGGGTCTGGAGCACAAGTCTTGTGAGGAGCGGCTGAGGGAGCTGGGGGTGTTTAATCTGGAGAAAAGAGGCTGAGGGAAACCTTATTGCTCTCTACAACTATGTGAAAAGAGATTGTAGAGAGGTGGGAGTCGATCTCTTCTCCCAAGTAACAGGCGATTGGACAAGAGGCAATGGCCTCAAGTTGCACCAGGGAAGGTTGGATGTTAGGAAAAATTTCTTCACTGCAACGGTTATCAAGCATTGGAACAATGAAGTGGTGGAGTCGCCGTCCCTGGAGCTATTTAAAAGGCAGGCAGACATGGTGCTGAGGGACATGATTTAGTGATGGTTTGGGCAGTGTTGGGTTAACGGTTGGACTTGATTATCTTAAGGGTCTTTTCAAACCTAAATGATTCTATGATTCCATGACTCTGAGATAGTGATGAAACGGGCACCAAGTGTTGGATCTCATCCAGATCTGTTTCAGCAGCCAAATAGTTCGCACATGGGTCATTTAGGTAATTAAAAAAAAATAAAATAAATCCCATTCCTGTGAGGAAGGATGAGTTCTCAGAAGTGGCATGTATGCAGTCTGAGCAAGCTGATGCTGGGGGACCGCTGCCCTTCCAGCAAGCAGAGAGGATGACGAGCCCATCACAAACTCTGCTTCAGAGGTGGTAAAAATTCAGCGTGTTCATTTTCGCACTCGCTGGAATTCATTTTCATCCGTTTTCAGTGTCGATTTTGATTCACACCTTTTCATTCTGAATTTGAATGAATTTCAGAAAAAAAAAAATCAAGATTTCTGCTCAGAATTGCGCTTTCATATCTAAAAAGCATATGATGATGATCTTTGGTCAAAGCAGGGCAATCCACCCCCAAAAAACAATCCACTCTGACGAGAACAAATTGAAACACCTTGACCTTCTTTCCTTTTACTTAAAATCCACTTTCGTCCTCTAAAGGTCTCTTGTAATTTCTGGCTGCAAGCAATCCCTTGGCAAGCTCCTATTTTGATTAAATGTCATTTTCCAGCTGGAGGATGTCAGAACATTTTCAGCTGGCCCTAAGCCAAGCGCAAAGCACGGGTGATGCACCGGGCAAGAAGATGCTGATTTTGGTCTGGGTGCTGGTACCATCTGTGGTGTCTGCAATGATGCATGCAGCCTCAAGGGTGATAATGTAATCTGGCTCTTCTGGGTTTTGAGGATGGGCTCACTGCACTTTGTAAGCCATGTTGGAGTGAGGAAGAGGAGGGTGAGGAACTGCTGAATAAGTCCATGGGATGGTTCCCAACCCATGAGAGAGCAGCAGGGGAGAGAGGTTTGCTTCAGTCCTCGAATGCTGGAGGATGTTTTCTTCCTGAGTCAGGGGATGAGGAATGCCAAAATCCAAAAATATTACCCTCAAGGAGATTGTGATAAATCTGCCATGCCCGAGTCTCCTGAGGTCCAAGCTCTACGTTATGCTCCGTTGCCCCACTAAACCCAGCTCTGCTGCTGCTGTGCATTAAAAATAACCACAAAATGAGCCCGTGCTTTACTGCACAAGGTTCAAATAGCAACATCCATGCTGTGAGCTCGCCCCGCTACTCAGTGCAGAAATACCCAGCCGGGAGAGATTTGCTTGTCTGCAACCAGACATGATGGGGAGATGGAGGTTGTCCAGGTGGAAGCGGTCGTGCACAGAGATAAGAAATGCAAGAGCGTAACGTGGAGCTGAACTGATGGCGACCAAAGTCCAGCGGGATGTTAAACCCAGCAGGATTCAGGACTCAAGCCAACCTTGCATCTCCTTTAACCACCTTCAGCTTTTCCTTGGGATGGTCCCGGAGGGGTGCAGGCTGTGATGGACGGGGCACGTGGGGACGAGGACAGGGCTGGGACTGACCCTAACCCAAAAGCACTTGCAGGAGAGGCTGCCAGCCCTGCGTTTTTGAGCGCGAATACCACGCTAACATATTACTGTACTGCTTTCAACCCACGCCAGTTCTTGCCTTTGGCACAAGCCACACTCCCCAGTCCCTGCCAAACCAGTACAGATGTTTTAACACCCACCGGAGCCCAGATAATTACAAACAGAACTGAGAGACTGGTCGGGGCTGTTTTCTTTTCATTGCCTGAACTCTCAGCCATTCTCAAGCGAGATGCCTCCCACTTTCTGACATTGCTTTCAAAGACATTTTTGTGGGCCGCATTGCTAATACTCGTTTTATTAGGGGAACGCCGAGAACCCCCGACCAGGATGAGGATCGCACTGTGCCCGCTGACGTAACAGTGACCGCAGTGTGAAACAAGTGCAGGGAAGAAGAGTGGAGCGGCTGGGAAAACATTTTCATGGGAAATTAGAGCTGATTTCTAACCAACAGCTTTTCAGCCATGGCATTGCAAAGCTCAGCTCATTTTCAAATGGGTTTGGGGAGTGTTTTCGATAGGACAAAATCATGCAATCAGCTGGTGGAGGCACTGCCTAGAGGATGCTGCAGGTCCTTCCCATCCTAGATCCTCATGGGAGACTCCCCATCGTGGCGAGCTTGTGAGCAGAGCAGATGAGATGAAGCAAGGAGTAGCATCTCCTATTTTAATGGAGTGAAGTCAGCAGCAAACATCTTCTTGGTCTGTGCTTGTGCAACCTCAAGATATGGGAGTCTGGCCCATGATGAGGAGCTATGTTCCCTCAGGCCATTTGCAAATAGCCAGGTTTGAGCTTAACAGATGAGAACTGATTTAGCAGTAAACAAAACCAGTTGTCATGTGTATCTCCCCTGAGGCCACTTAGAAAGCATCCGTGGGGAGGAGGACCAAGAAAGCCACCTCAGGCTTCATGTCTGCGTGAACCTCATGTCTACTCACCCTTTTTCCATCAGGATACTTTGAGGTCCTGCTGGACATGCAGGTTCATTTTGTCCTTGCGTTCATTATCACAGTTGATAACTGGTTGGGTGGAAGATGACTGTCACAAGCCCACCAACCATGGTGGGCTTGAGCCATCTTCATGGGTCTCCCCTCAAGCCCCGCTGTGAAATTCTTCGATCCCCATGCCCAGCCATGAAGATTTTCATCTGACATTATTCCAGTTCATTTCTGGTTGCTGTGGAGACCAATTTAAATGAAACTCTAGTATTTTGAAAGAGAATATGATTCTAAGTCATTTGCGATGCAAGGTCTCATGCTAATAGCATTAGCATATTATTTGATTATGGCGATGTGAAGGGAATAAATTCCAAGTCCTTTTTGCCATCACTGCATCTTAAAAGAAGAGGAAGGGAAAATCCTCCAGGTTTTAACCAATACTGAAGACCTTTACTGCGGGTGAACTCATGATTTCTGAATGCATAAAGCTTTGGGGGTCACAGGCATTTGTAACCTCATCGCAATGAGAATAGCTCCCTGAAAGAGACCTTTTCTTTCTCTGCTTCCACTGAGCGCTGTTAATAGGCTGTCTAATGGGCAGGACTCAGGTTTTTAATGATGGATAGAGAGATCCAGGGTGGCTTTTCGAGCTGTTTGCATTTTTGCTGGAGCGCTGGTGTGGCAAAGCCCAGCTAGAGCGTGGCTGTGGAAGGCACAATCCTCCCATCGCCTGCAGAGGTTTTTCTTCTTGCATTTTACCCTAAACATCTTAGCAATGGTTTTGCCTTCAGGACTTCTTTACATGATTCTAGCATGTGGACACGGTATGCCCATACCCCTCAATGAAGAAAAATTGCATGGAAAACCTTTGCAGAGGGGCTTGTTTTGAGAGTAAAGGCTGTAGAGGTGGAAAAGGGAGAGCTGAACTTCCAGCAGGAAAACAACCCAAGCCAAACTATTTTATTTTTTTGAGTGTCCATCCCTAAGGGCATGTTTTCTGGGGATGAACTGACCCTTGCTCACACTGACCCCCTGGCTGCTTTGCTTGCTGGTTCAGGGACGTGGTATTGCAGCCATGAGGGTTAATGACTTATTTTGTCTCCTCTTTCGGGTTTTGCAGTTGATGTGGCTGATACTGCCCTATCTGAGCATGCTGGGCTCACCCGAAAAATTCAGGGCTCTACCACAACCTCTGTCTCCATCTTTTCCCCTACCCCCTGTGCAGTACCCACCTCCCTTTCCTTTTAACCCATCAGCTAAAATACCACCCCGAGAGCAAAAAATAGCATAAATCCCAGATAGAGGAGAGAAAAATGGGGCCAAACTCCGGTGGTTTGGTTCTCCACATGGGTGCAAATGCGCCCATGAAGAAGAGGGCTCTGAGAGGGGAAATTTTCGGATCCCCTGCCTTTCCCTGTCGCTGCCTTGCTGAGCAATGGCAAAGCAGACCCTTAATAGCACTGCTGTTTTATTGACTCCCCAGCAAACCGGGAGTTATAATGTTTCTCCCCCAAGGTAAGGAGAGATTGAAATAAATTACTTCTGTAAAGAGCTGGGAATGGCAGTTCTTCTATAATACAAAGTGCAAATATTTGGGCCTTCCGTGTGCTCCCTTGAATAGAAATGGTACCAAATCATGCATAAGTAAAATGGGTTCACATTTCCTCCTAGTGAAAGTTTTCCTTTGCTCTCCTGGAGCACTAAAGACCTGCGCTCCCATCACCATAAAAAGGGCTATAAAATTTAAAGCGAGCCGTTAAGAAGCCCTGGATGGGATTAGGCTGGGATTCATCGTTTCTCCTTCTACATCCCTGCTAAGTGAGGCGTGCACCCATGTTTGCTCAAGCAAGAAAGGGTTCCCACGTACTGCTAGCAGTGAACAATAAGGAGGATGAGAGGAAATTTATTCAGGGCCTGAAAGCAAGTTTTTCCTTGGCTAGGGGATGCAAAATCGATGGTGCACCAGCTTCTGGGCTTTCATCCTGCTCGTTGGTGGCACGTTGGACCATGCAACTGGCTGAGACTGCATTGACGTGACGTGCAAGGGAAAGCCCGGTTAGGAAACGCCAAAATCGCTAATCATCATCATCATAAATAATAATAGCCAATAATAACAACCAATAATAATAACAACGAATGTGATCCTCCAAAACAGATGCCAGAGTGTCGCTTCATAGAATCACAGAATCATAGAATTGTCAGGGTTGGAAGGGACCTTAAAGATCATCTAGTTCCAACCCCCCTGCCCTGGGCAGGGACACCTCCCACTCGATCAGGTTGCTCAAAGCCTCATCCAGCCTGGCCTTAAAAACTTCCAGAGATGGGGCTTCCACCGCCTCTCTGGGCAACCCGTTCCAGTGTCTCACCACCCTCATGGTGAAGAACTTCTTCCTAACATCCATTCTGAATCGACCACAGTGAGAAAGCTGGTTTGATGCTGGGCTGTCACGAGGCTGCCTCTGGAGGGGGAAAAAAAGCTTTTCTCATATACATTTGTCATCTCTTTCCATAGCTCTTACCTTTCAACAGCTTCAGCCCTGTCCTGCAGGGCTGTCTGGGCTCCACAGGCTTCTTTTACCTCCAGCCAGATTTGCCAAGGATGCCCCTGGCATCAGCAGGAATCGCACGTGCCGCCCACAGACAGAAAGCAGATAATTTTGCACATTCCCATTGCCTTGTTTTTGCCACCTTATCCCTGCCCTGAAAAATGTAAAAATACCCTCCTTGAGACCACTTTGTGTTTTGTACAGTTACAGCCCAGCATCTTTGTCCTTTACCTCTGTTCCAGCCTTTTTTTTTTCCTTTTCTTTTCTTTTTTTTAATTTTCCATTTAATCCCTCATCAAATTGGTTTTGCAATGTCAGAGATGATGATTAATGAAGCAGAGGGTCGGAGATGAGTTTGGCTCTGCGGAGCAAATGAAGCCTGTCCCAGCCCACGCTGCCGCCCTGGGATTGTCCTTCATCCCTGGCTGTGGGTCGTTGTCCCACTCCGGGGCTCTCAGATAAGGATGTCCCAGGTGGGATTCTCAAGGTCACACGAAAGCCAGAGCTGTGAGCATTCACGTTCATCTGCTTTTATCTCCAGCACTGAAGCCCTCATAACAAAAATAAATCGGTGCACACCAGACAACCCTGTTTGGCCAAATGTTAGACCACCAAATATTGACATGAAAGGTTGAGCTCCACAATCGAGCGGCAGATTTGCTCTTTAAAGGGTAGCCGCCATGTGCTGGGCATGCTGATATGGTACAGAGCTGGGTCACTGCCACCAAGAGATGGTGCCCAGGGCATGGATGGGATTTTGGGCAGAGCCTCATCTTCACAGAAGCAAACCTGTGTTCTCCAGGAAGAAGCTTTGCATCATTTCTCTTGCAGTCTCTCTCCCTTCTGCCCGTTCGTCCTTCAAAGAATTGATTGCTGTTAAAATAACTGAGATATATAATGCTTTGACGTCAGGATGATCTGACTTGGCTCCTTTCCCTCTCTTCTCACTCACTCACTCTCCAGCGCTGTGATTTTTTCCCTCAGTTCCCATGCTCCTCCAAGGCAAACGCTCCTACGTTACCACTATTTTTCAGTTGTTTCATACAAATGCAATCAGAGCGCTGACACTAATGGGCAGAGACAATGCTATTTGTTGCCACTCATCTTTGTCTCACTGTCTCTCCCATCAACTCTTTCTCAGGTAATTCTCCCCATTCTGTGTTGCATGCTTAAATAATTGGGGGATTTCATTATTGTTGGTAGAGGAAACCTAAGGGGATGAGATTAGGCTAAATATCACTTAGATGGCTGAAACTGGGTAAGAGAAACCATGCCCTTAGCCCTCTGTGCAGCAGATCCCTGTCCATAACACAGTGACATTCCTCTTTCCCCTTAGCTAGTCTGTCTCTGACCAGTTTCTGAAAGCAAATGGAAATAAGCAGCAGAAACTGGAAAGGAAAAGCTCAAAAGCCCGATCGATGTCACGTTTGTCCTCACCCTTCAGCTTCTCTGCAGTGGAGGATGCAGCTGTGATGAGTCCCACCTTGCCCCATCCTCACTGTTGGGGAGCTCCACTCCCCCTGCTTGGCACTCAGAATTCGGGCAATGCCGAATATTAGGGTACCTGTGTCCTTGCACGCATCTCCCCATCCTGATGGGAACCAGAGAGGGGAAATTATCCAAACCCTTTCCAACTAACCTGCTGGAGGAAACCTTTAGAAGGTGACCTGCCAAAGCTCCCTCAGACTGACAGCTTTTCCAAATGCCGTCCAACTCGGAGGCGATAGGGAAAGCTCAGTAAATAAACCTTCCTCGGGTGCCACACTCATCCTTGTGGCATCCCAGGGCCTCCTGGCAGCGCGGTGGCATGGTGACTCGTCCATCGGACATGTTGTTTGTTCGCTCTCTGCCAGGAGAAGCATGCGGAGGGCTTGTTTTGGTAGGGTAGTTTGTATTTTTTTAATTATTTTTTTGTATTTGTGCTCAAGCTGGCAGCGAAAGCAGAGGTTCAGGCAGATTCCCACGGGAGAAGGTTCCCCTTTTTTTTGCTAATTAATGATGGAGCTGCTCCAAAGAGTGGGGAAGATGATAGTGCATGAGCACACCCTGCCCCACGCCCTCCTAGGGATTTTTTCTAGTAGATTTCTACTATTCCCTTCTGACAAAAAATCTCATCAGCCATAAGTTTTAACTGGCATGAAGTCATCAGCATGGTCCGAGGCGTTTCATGGCCTTATTTGCCAGGGCAAATCTGAGGAGCCTTTATCTGCAAGGCCTCCTTGGACCAGATTGCCCTTGCCAACGTGGTGTGGGCACCACAGGGAATTTCGTGCTTCTCAGGGATGCCAAGCAAACCTGTCACTTTTGCTGCGACCATCGACAGGACCGCAGGAATTTAGCTACACCCAAAAATTGCCGCCTTCCCAGGGGCACAATTTCAAGTCCATGGGATACAGGGAGTTGTAGTCCCAGCCTCTGACTTCAGGCAGGGAAAGCTGACATCGTGTCTCTGGTGAAAAAGTCCGTTATGAGCAACAATTTCCGAAGGAGGCTGAGTAATTATTTCACTCTGATAAGCCCAGGAACATTGTGCGAAGCTATGTGCATACAGCAATAGGCGAGCACTCTGAGCAAGGGAATTCAGAGCTGTCAGCAAGGAGGGAAATACCACTTTGGGGGATTGAAAACATTCATAAAAAATTCCTGGCTCCCCGCCTAGTCTGTCCTGTTGCCGGCTGTGCTCGCAGTTGTATATTTTTGCTTCGGGGATGGAGTTGCAAGGAGTTTGTTCCCCCTCTTTGCTGCAACACATGGCCGAAAAGACACATCTTAACCTCGACTAGTGAGTGCCGAGCCTTCGGCCGACCGAAGCCCGCCCGGCATCATGGGGTTTTGCAGCTTTGTGCTGGCTCATCCCCAACGAGCATCTGGCTTGCTTTCTCGCAGGGACCAGCACAACAGCTGTAGCACGAGCCCAGCAAGACGTATGCATGCAAGCCGTGCTGCTGACATTGAATTTTAAGTTGTGGGCGTCCAACGCCGCCTCTTCTAGACCGTGAGAGTCCAATTCCCTGAACTGGGACGAGAACCAGCCAGGAAATGTGGGGTTAAGATGACACTTCCCATATGGCCCCACTACATAACCTTAACTCTGCCCCCCTGGGGATGGCAATAGGAACTGGAACAGGATCTTATCCCTCCTTGGCTGTATTTGATACATTCCCTCAACATAGACTCAAGATCTCAACATAAAGCCAAGGGATTTGAAGGCTATGTCTACGCTGTTAAATAAAGGAGGGCCACGGGTTTATCCATGGCCCCAAGGCGGATGGCCGTGAGGAATGGAGAAGGATCATTCTTTTTGGCTTGTGGCCGGATTGAGTTGAGCATCTTTGGTCATGATGCGGGTGGGACCGATGCTTGGAGGCATCTGGATGGGACCCCCTGGAGGTTATTCACTAAGTGCCCCGCATGGACGTGGGAAAGGAGTGTCGGTCCTCATGGCCTGGGAGCTGGGCACTGCAGCATGGCAAGTTGAAATGGCTTTGGGACCTCTGGCTTGTAATTCAACCTGTATGCCTTACCCTTATGGGGACCTCTTTCCATTTCAGGCCACCGTGAGAACACAAATGTCTTGTCTTTTCCCTTTAGCATGTACTAGTCATCAAATACTACTTTTCTGCCTCTGTTTCCTTTCTTGCCTCCTTTTCGGCCCCCCGGCAGGACCCATCATCAGCGTGTGACCTGGGCACATGAGCTGCCCTTTTTTTCTAGTGCAAAAAACCCCCACAACATAAAAAATCCAGAGCAATCTTGGCAGTCCCCTTCTACAGCCGCAGGATTTATCTTCCCAGCCCTTGCAATACCCTCCCAGCCCTGCGAAGCAATCCATCTCTCACCTGCTATTATGGAGTTCATCTCACAGACCTAATGGAGTACGTGAGTCCTGAATTGGCTCCCGCTAATGCTCTCGGTGGACGGGTCGCTGTGGGCAGCGAGCTGGGAATTCATTTTGAAAATCAATGCGGCTGTCGATAGAGCGGCTTCCCCCGGGGAAGCGGCATGCTTTTTACCAGGCATTGCCGCCTGCTCCCCTTCGTCCCCCATTTTCTTTGATGCAGTTGGAGTAGCCACAGAGTAATTCATCCTCCTTTCAATGAGTGTGTCTTTTGCACTGTGCTCTCCTGTTTCCCCAAGTCAGACCGATTTTTGGGAAAAGATTAGGATCTCCTGGCAGAGTGGGATTCATTGGGTTCCTCAAAGTGTCGTGGTTTGTATTTGCTGTGCCCCAGTGTGATGCTGGGGACTGTCTCCTCCCTGCAGCCCCAGCTCTCCCCTTTGGCTGTGTTGGCACAAATAAATCGTTGTAATTTGGACCTGCCATGGCTTTTCCATGCAATGGCAAGTGCAGAGCCTGCAGGGATAGTGTTGGAGGACTGCTCAGGGCAAAGGCATCCTAACCCAGAGCAGCTCACAGTTGTGCCCAGAGGCGACCTTCACGCTGGGATGGGGACACAATACTAACATGCCATCCTCACTCCACCCTTGGCAGTGTCTTGGCCAAAGCCTTATGTCATGGGCAATTCCTGCCCACGATTCAGGAGGCAGCCAGGGGCTGTTCCTGAGAGGCATTTTGGGTACAGCCCCGCTGTTTTTGATAGCAATGTGGATGGGTTCTACCACGCTGCTTGAGCTCAAAGCACTTGATTTGGGACTAAGATCTGGGAATCGCAGAGCTCACAAGACTCCTTTTGCAATGAGGATCAGTCTGCCCTGCTGCAGGATAAATATTTAATAAGAAAGAGGGTCAAGGCACTATTTTGTCCAAGGACACCGAGACAACCATTTACTCCCATGAAAAGCACCAAGGGATCTTTAATGCCCATGCAAAGAAGACAGGAATCAGAGCTTTAAGCTCTCATCCCCCACCATTAATGTCAATGTTAAATATTGATCCTTTCTGTGTTTAGCACAAGCCAAACAACAGAGTCGAGACACGTTCTTTGGCTTTTATTAATGTACTTTTTCTGCATCGGGTGAAGTTTGCAGTAACGCCAGGAAAAAAAATGTAGCGGCGGTGAACGAGTGGCAGACAGATCGATTTTGTATCTTGACACAATTCAGAAGTTGGTGAAAAATCACCCCGTGTGGAACATCTCATTGTCCAAGCCATGACAACCATTTTGCAGAGAACTCATTTCTCTGCGGCGTAAGGTCTGGCCCAAAATTTCTGGTGGGACCTGGGATTTGAGGGAAGGAATGGAAAAAAGAGGTTGGAAATCTGTAAAATCCTCCTCATCATCGTGTCGGAGCAGGTTCCCTTATGGGTGTCTGAAGTCCAATTTGAGGAGCAGACAGACATTGCGTTGGGGGAAACCTGGAACCTAAATCAGTGATGGCCAAAAAATGGGTGGATTTACCCAGGGAAAGACATCCTTTTTATTAGGGTTTGGTTTTTTTCTGCATTTTGAATTGGTACCAAATAAATGTAAATCACAGCTATTATAAAAGGGTGACTTCAGTGAACCGCGATGAGTGGTTTTCACATGCCAGGAAGGCATGCATGGCAGGGAGATCATGCATGGTCTTCTACTTGGTCTTCCGCAGCCAGAGATGGATCAGTTTTCCCAGAATATTCTGCAGCTTGTGATTTTTCTGGGGGTTTAGTTGTTGGGCTTTTTTTAATAGGGGTTTACAGCTTGGCTGTAAAAATTCATTCCTGGTTCAAATTCTTGTAGCACATTTACCATAGGTCTGGAGTAGCTGGATTGTTCCTGGGATATTCTTGATTGAAACTAATTTAATATTTTAAAGTTAATTTCTCCCTGAGCAATGGGGAGGGGAGTCGCACCTTGGGTCTGCATCCTATTTTACTAGCAGAAAACAGCAGGAAATCTTTTGAGGTCACAGAATTAATAGAGAATTGGGTAGCATGGGTGTATTTTTCTTCTCTGCTGTCATTATGTCCATCCATATTTCCATTCCAGTTTACCCCACTGTAAAGGGATGACAGTGATGACCATCCTATGGGGATGACTTAAATCACATCTCTAAAGCCACCTACAAAAGGTCTCCAAGAAAAGAGAGAAGCAGAAACTGTGGTGTGAAAGCTCTTCTCTTCTTTTTTCTTTTTAACTAGGTTTTAACAAACCACTGAGCTGCCAATGAGTTGGTCTGACATCCCCCAGACATCCCTGCAAGCCACTAAGCATTTGATAAAATGTGATAAAATGATAAAATATGATAAAATTACAAAATACGAGAAAATACTCATTTCCCTATATGGTACCTATAGTTGCATGTACTCCAAGTAGAGAAGCCTGCTGCTGAGTGAATCATTCAGAGCCACAAGCAAACCACACCATCATCCATAAATGCCAGAGCATTTAAGTAAGGAAAAATCCAGGAACACAGGCTGTGGAATCACTGCATCCAGCTGCTCATCGGTGTGTTTTTTCCCTCCACAGATACGCTGAGGAGCCTCGCCTCCATGAACCATGCGCCACGGTCCTCCCCAGCAGAGCTCAGCGGTGCCAGCCACCACCTGCTGCGAGAGCGCAAGTCCTCGGCACCATCCCACTCCAGCCAGCCCACCCTGTTCACCTTCGACTCACCCGCCAGCCACCTCCAGAGCACCCTGTCTGCCAGCGCCCCCCAGGACTACCTTTTCCTCCACCAGTGTATGAGCAGAAAGTCAGAAAATGCAAGGTATTGTAGCCTGCCTGGGAGAAAACCTTGGGGACAGCTGAGGAAGGGCTGGGCATGAGTGGCTGAACCCACCTCCATCCTTGGAGGTCTGCAAAACCCAGCTGGAGAAAGCCCTGAGTGATGGTCTGATCTCATCACGGTAGGGAGGAGGAGGTTGGATTGTTGACCTCCCAAGCTCCCGGCTTTCTTGGCTTTCTGGGTTGGAGTAAAAACTGGCTGAATGGCTGGGCCCAGAGGGTGGTGGTCAGTGGCACGAAGTCTAGTTGGAGGCCAGTCACTAGCATTGTACCCCAGGGGTTAATTCTGGGTCCAGTCCTGTTTAACATCTTCATTAATGATCTGGATGATGGGTCACAGTGTACCCTCACCCAGTTTGCTAGTGACACCAAGCTGGGAGGAATGGCTAATATACCAGAGCGTCATGCTCGTACACCAGAGGGACCTCAAACAGACTGGAAAAATAGGCCAGCAGGAACCTCGTGAAGTTCAACAAGAAGTGTGAAGTCCTGCATCTGGGCAGGAACAGGCCCAAGCAGCAATATGTGCTGGTGGCCACACAGGTGGAAAGCATCTTGGCAGAAAAGGACATGGGGGTCCTAGTGGACACCAATTTGAACATGAGCCAGCAATGGGTCCTTGCAGACAAGAAGGCAAATGGTCTCCTGGGCTGCATTAGAAAAAGTATTGCCATCAGGTTGAGGAGGTGAGCCTTCCCCTCTACTCAGCGCTGGTGAAGCCACACCTGGACTATTGGGTCCAGTGCGGGGCTCCCCTGTACAAGAGGGACATGGACATATTGGAGAGAGTCCAGCAAAGGGCCATGAAGATGCTGAGGGGACTGGAGCATCTCTCCTAAGAGGAAAGGCTGAGAGATCTGGGACTGTTCAGCCTAGAGAAGAGAAGGCTCAGGGGATCTCAGCAAATACCTGCAGGGAGGGTGCAAAGCGGACGGAGCCAGGCTCTTGTCAGCGGTGCCCAGTGCCAGGACCATAGACAACAGGCACAACCTGAAACACAGAAAGTCCCTCTGAACGTCAGGAAACAATGTGAGGGTGACTGAGCACAGACACAGGTTGCCCAGGGAGGTTGTGGAGTCTCCATCATTGGATATTTTCAAAAGCCGTCTGGACACTGGCTAAAGGTGGGCCTGCTTGCGCAGGATTGTTGGACCAGATGACCTCCAGAGGTCCCTTCCAACCTCAACTAGACTGTGATCCTACAGACAGGGCCCTAATTCCTGCCTTTAAGCAGAAAAAACACAACCAGAAGGATGGGCAGGGTTTGCACCATTCATCCCTGCTGTGGCACAGAGCTTGCTGGGCTTCGCAGCAGCCCGTGGTGCACGGTGTGGTATTTCTGAGCGAGCAGCAGCTCTCCGCCTTCAGACCCAGCCAGTTGCCTTAAATAGCGACGAGTTTTTTTGGCATGAAGAGTTTTGGCTCACGAGAGCGGCAAGGAGGGAGGGAGGGAAGGAGGGAGGGAGGGAGAGGCAGTTGGACCCCAGCTGGCGTGAGGTGAGAGCAGAGCCCGGGCTGCAGCCTCCACTGGGCTTTCCTGCTGCAGCTGCCTTTCCATACCCAAAAAACAACAACAGAAAAAGGCTCAGAAAAAATTAACTTCAGATGGAGTTAATGGAACAGTGTTTAAAAAAAGGCCCTCTGTCGCTCCAGCTGTGAGGTTACCTAAAAGCCACCCTCTGAGAGCCCGGCCGCGGCTGGGACACCGAGGAGGTGGGAGCAAGCACTGATGCTTTGGTGCGTAGAGACAAACTGGCCAGCGGCAGCTTCTGCAACTGGGCCAGAAATAATTGCCCCGATCGATGCCCAGTGCATGGGGCCAGGCTGCAGGACTGCTGGGAATCCCTCTCCTTTCAGCTCCGGAGCTCTTACTTTACTCATCCATAAAATGAGAGTAATAGTTGCTAATTGGTGGACGATGCTGGATAATTAACCCATGAGACGCTTCAAGTCCTCAGCCAAAAGGACCCTGCCAGAGCACAAAGTCTCCTGGGCGGACTGAGCTCCAAAGGCGGCAAGGATTCGTTTGTCATATCGCAGCATCACTTGTTTTTTTCCCCAAATAAGCCCTATTTCTGAGCGCCATCTTGTGCTGGCTCCATGAAACGGAGTCACTGTTGTCCCTGCGGAGCATCAACCCCACCGGAGACACAGAAACCAGCATCTCCCAGCTTTTCCCATAGGTCTGGCACTTCCACAGTGATTTGCCGCAACAGGAAACCGCCCCCATAACCACTTCACTTCTTCCCAGTGCAGTGATTGGTACAGGGCAGGACTCTCTTCCACGGGGAGATGTTTAAATGGGGTTGGCTGAGCCCTGTCTGGCTGTGAGTGTGTGGTCCCCAAAAGCCTGACCCACGCATGGTTATACTTCTGTGAGCAAACACACCCATCCCCTCATCCTCTCCTGGTGCATATGCATTAGTTCTTCATGGCAAGGTAACCCTTTTTAGGAGCTTTGCCGTGTTTTCTTCTTCCACACTGCCTCAGCCAGCTCGGGGAAGGTGTCGTTGTCACCCATGCTCAACTCTGCCACATCTTGCCCTCATGTCCCAGCGCTTTCGCAGCAATGCTCATGTTTCCCCAAGTCTTGTGGGATGGGGAGCTGCTTCATGGTGGCAGGGGTAGAGGATGGGTGAGAGAAGAGTCTCAAGTGACCAACTGAGGCATCCCCTGACTCAAGAAAATGTCATCTGCGGGGCTTGCGGGTGCAGAAAGCCAAGCCCATGGGGCTCATCATCTTCTACAATGTTGGAGGGTTGAAAGAGGAAGCAGTAGGAGGGATAAAACAGGAGATGAAAAACCTTGGAGGGAATCAGCGGAGGTGCGGTGGCTAACGAGCAGTTGTTAGAGGACCAAAGTCTCCCTGGTGCTTGCCCTCCACCCTGGCTAGTGTCCCCAGGCATGACCGTAATATAAATAGAAGAATCATTAGCAAGGCATGGACCTAGTGACCATGCTGCCCTGCTCACCCTGGGGGACTCAAGGGCTTTTATAAATCTGAATTCAGCCCTGAGGTTCATTCCTCCTCCTCTGCGGATCAGGGCTGCAAGCCCCAAATCCCAGGTGGGGACTGTCCTCACCTTCCAGGGCTTGCCTTGCAAGAGGGCGGGGTGGTGGCATGGCTGGAGGCTTTGAAATAATTCCCATCAGGAATTTTTCCAGTCCCTCTCAAACACATTTGCAAGGCAGAGGTGAGACTAAGCCTCCATCCTGCACTGCAAGCCGTCGATGCGTGATGGGGATGCTGATGGAGTGCCTCTTTGCAGCCATGTCTTGTGTCATTGTCAACTGTTGAAAAAATTGCCCTTTTGGAGCAATTTATGTCTGGATAAAAGGCTCATTCATGCCCATAACCCTATCATGGAGCTGGGTGCACATACCTCCCATCCATGACAGAGGCTTTTTGAAGGTGTTTCAGGATAAAATGGGTTGTGAGCATGTTTGGACGGGTCTGAGATGTTCCCATTGCCCTGGGGTTGGGCAATCTGGGTTGGGAAGATGACAAACAGGGGAAGCAGAATTCGGTGCACCCCAGGACCAGCTCTCCCCCTGTCTCAGCCCCTTTCTCCCCTTCCTCTGCAGGAGTGCCAGCTTCTCCCAAGCCACGAGGTCCGCTTTCTTCATGCGGAGTGACACGGCGGTCCAGAAGCTCTCACAGGGCAACGGGCACTGCGTGAACGGGGTCAGCGGGCAGCTCCATGGCTTTTACAGCCTGCCGAAACCCAGCCGGCACAACTCGGAGTTCAGGGACAGTGCGTACGATCTCCCGCGCGCCTTCGGTTCCTACACCCACCCCAAGTCGAGCCTCACCAGCTCCGAAACGGATAACGAGGAGGTCTACACCTACAAGACTCCCAACAACACCCTATGCAAGGAGTTTGGAGAGCTCTCCACGGACTCCTATGACATCCCTGCCACCCCACTCTCTGTCTACCAGATTCCCAGGACTTTTACACTGGACAAGAACCACAATGCTCTGGCTGTGGCTGCCAGCGACTCACCTGCTGCACCACCCCCGCGGCCCCCAAAACCGGGGCAAACGGAGCCACGGTGGGGTAGCCCACCCCAACGGCTCCAGCCTGGTGAAAGCTTAGGGCTGGCCCCCATGGCAGCCACCATTCCCCGGAGAAACACGCTGCCGGCAGTGGAGAACAGCAGGCTGCACCGAGGTGAATTTGGGGATGGGGAGCTGGGGGTGGCTTTGTCCTATCTAGTAGCCTTGGACTGGTCAGTCCCACTGGGTTGCGGTAGGGCTGGGGTGGCTGCTGACGTCAACCTGGGGGTTGGACACAAAGAAGCTCTTCCTGGTCAGGATCTGGCCCTGGTTTTTGTATGCAACAGGCAGGGAGAGGCATCCCCATGGCTCTGCCCACCAGAGCTGCTCAGCTGGCTCTTGTCGTATCTTGAATCAAAACCCCAAACCTGCTTGCCCATGCAGTCCTTCACCAGATTTTGGTGATTTCAGCCATTTTTAGCTTCGTTTTACTTCAATTCATAACCAGGTTTATCAGAATGTACTTCAGTTCGGAGCTGCCTTGGTTTTGCTCACCAGACAGGGACGTAATTTTGCACATCTCCAAGACCCAACATCCCCAGTGCAGCAGAGCCACCCTTCCCATTGGCCATGGATGAACGTGCCCTTTCCAAACCTTGTGCCTTGAGATAGTTGTAAAGTAACTTAGAAGAGGTGGTTGGAGAGAAAACGTGCTGTAAATGGTACACACAGCTCCCTGAAATGCCTTTTCTATCTCCTCCTACCTAAATACCAACATTTAGGCTGAGATCAGACCCATGCTCAGCAGTAGACAGACCAGTCTGAGAGCTTAGCACCCTATCCTCACCCCATCCTCCCCTTAGCGGAGGCTGCCAGTCCTTGCATCTGCTGAGCGAGCTGTAATGGAGCTCTCTCTTAACCCAGTTTTGTCACCGTGATCTACCTTATCTGACGTCTTTACCCCTGGGATTTTGCAGCACTTTGACAGAACCAGGTTAGGTCCGTGTGGCACGTGCAGTTGTGTTGACACATCAGAGAGATGCTAATTGGGAGGGAGCATAGCAGGGAGTCTGTGATGGGCTAAAAACCACGTCTCCCGCCAGTGTCTCAATCATCAAGAATAAATACCTCCCTCCAGTACATGGATTTTGTTTTCAGGGGCCCCTTTTATTAGCAGTTGTGCTGGCACACATTGTGCATTTGTGGTTGTGTTGCAGCTTCTTCTTGCGAGACGTACGAATACCCCCAGCACGGGGGCGGCAGCGCTGTGCAGTCAGTCGAGTCAATGAACGACGGGTACAACTCCTACCTGGTGAGTTGTCCTCGGTATCGGCCGCCTCACTATCAGTACCATTTGCACCTTGTAGATTCAGAGACAAGTTGGTACCAGGTGGGACCTCACAGCCCAGTCCTGCAGAGCTAAGTCAAGAAGGGTTTTATTACTGATTTCAATTAATAACATGGTGGCCCGCAGGGTAGAAATGGAGGGACAACCACCTAACCCAGCACCGCATGCAGATCTCTGCTTTGGGTGCTTCCACAGAGTGTGTCTACCTGGAGCTTTGACCCCAAAAAAGCACCCAGGAGTTTGGCTTCTTCGTGAAAGCCTGGGATGCTGCTGAGTTAAATTTTTATATGTTGCCAGAAGAGCCTCTTTTGTGCACTTTCTAAGACTTCCTGAGCTGGAAATGACATTAAAGCAGCCTTTCATATTGCATTTTAGTCATGGCCAGAGCCCAGGGAAAAATGACTTTCCACGTTAAGCATGCTTCTGCAGTTCACCCTGATCATGAGAAGAAGCTCAAGTCTGGGCAATTAAGACCTTTCCCTGAACTCAGGATGTCGCAATGTCTTGGAAACTGTGGAGGCAGACCCTCTCAGTGCAAACTGATGGCCAAGGAGGGGACAGACCATCCCTTCCTTCTGTGCTGAGATTTTAGAGCAGGTCCCACCCCAGGTGTGTGTTTGGAGGTGAAGGGATTCATAGTGGCATGGGGTTGAGGAGGGTCTGATGCTCACAGCACGTCCTCCTGCTTGTCTCTCAGCAAGCCAAGGCAGCGGTGGCCCGCTCCCACAGCACTGACTCCGAGGACAACTATGTCCCCATGAACCCCGGTTCCTCACCCCTGATCCACACTGAGAAAGCCAACGACAATGCCCAAAATCTCTACATCCCCATGAGCCCTGGGCCGCATCACTTTGACCTTGTGGGGTTGTCCTCGGCCACCCTCCCCGTGCATAAAGGAGGAGCCATGGCGCAGTGCCACAGACGGTTGAGTGAAATCCAGCCCCCACCAGTCAACCGCAACCTCAAACCCGACCGGAAAGGTAAGAACGTTTGTTTGTGGGCAAATCGTCCCAGGAACCTTTCTATTCTTGTAATACTTTGGACTACATCTGTCGTCTTATGCACACTCAGTGGAGTCCTATGTGGGGTGTGATTTGCTACCGCCAGCACAGTCAGACCTTCAGATGTTCCCCATCCCCTTCCTCTTTCAGGAAGACTATGGTGCAAATGCAGCTTTCGTGGTGCTTGAACAGCCTATCTCAAACACTTCCTAGTCTTTACAGGAGATGCATGTCACAGGCAGGATCTCACTCCCCTTTGCCTGCACCCCTCCCCGTGGTCTACCCCAAAATTTCTGTGTTATATTCAGATGGCCAGACTTTCTCCTACTGTTTCCTACTGGCTGGACCTAGACAGCTCATTACTCAGGGCTTTGCCTATATCCTCCAAATCCCTCCCCAAACCATCACCCGACAGGTCACCAAGGAGGTGCCAAGGAGGAGGGCTCCCATCATTAGGATGTCAGCACCTAACCCCATCAGTATGTTAGGCAAGGGCTGGGGCTGGAGCGCAGCAGTCTTCTCTTCCACCTAACGAACCACTCATGATGAGAAGAGTTTTCATGTTACCCTGCAGATGTGCTTTCCCATTCCCTATGGGAAAAAGCTTTGGCTAGAGGCAACCCAGCGCTGTCAGATCCTGGTCTTGTCCCCATCTAATGGGTTATCACAGCTTCTTAATGAGTGTGTTTATTATACTTTGAGGTTTGGGCATTTTTAGCAAATCTCCATTCCCTGGGAGGCACATTGCCCTTTTGGGGCCACCCATCTACTTTGGGGCTGTGGGTCAGAGGGAGAAATTCACTGTTTTCCCCCAGTCCTGGCGTAAATGAGTGCAGGGATTTTGGTTGGGGGTATTTGTCATCATCAAGGAGGGTTTGGGGTCTGATTAGCAGAATGGGAAGCAACCAACAATTTGTTGGGGATCCTCAGTCATGGACGCTGAATTGTAGGAATGTGCTGCCTCTGAAAAAAGGCTTTTCCTCTCCCCAGCAAAGCCATCGCCGCTGGACCTGAGGAACAACACTGTCATCGATGAGCTTCCTTTCAAATCGCCGGTCACAAAGTCCTGGTCCAGGCCAACGTGAGTAATGGTTGGGGTATAAATTCTTGCTTTGTTCTGACAGCAGATCTCTGGTCTCGCTCTCACTTGTGTCCGCATGTAGCCACGCTGCCAGGTCTGTCATGGATTAAACATCTCTGGCTGAGTGTAAGGGGGATGTCGACTGCTCTTCTGCCTCCGCTCACTGCAGAGATTTCTTCTGGCCCACCATGTCTTTTTGTTGAAGGGACGTGTTTCTCGTGGGCCATCTTGAGTCAAGCTAGAAGTGAGCCCAGGCTTTAGATGCAGAGCCGAACTTCCCCAAAAGATGGATGATCCCTTCAGCCCTTGTTGTGTTCTTTGTCAGTTTTAGAAACAGGAGCTGCAGAGCTGGGTCTTGCCATGCAAACGTCTGCACTGGGCTGAAAGTCCACCTTGCCCAACACACTACCCCCATCAGAGATCAGCAGGAGCTATCTGGGAAGCGGGGCATTTATAGAGTAATTCTTTCCTAAAAATATCCTGACACACTATGGTGATTTGGGGTTCAAGGTGTTCCTTGGTAACATCAGGGCCGCAATTAGGACTTGGGCCAGCTGCTGTTGAAGTAGAGTGGATCCTCCTTTGGACCCCTCACGAGGTCTGCCAAGAGTTGTAAGAGCCAGAGTCCCCATGTCCCAGCTGGTGGCAGGATGATGAATTTGTTTAGGTCAGGATTTCACACGAAAGCCCAGCATGTGGCCGAGCAGCTAATTAAGATCCCTTGAAGACATTTCCTATTTGTGGGATCTGACACCACCTGGAGTGCGGTGGCTCTGACGCAGGACCTGTGGTCCACCACAACTCATGACCCAGCTGAGCCACCCTGACTCGGCCGCACTGGGGACACGGGGCACGATTTCACATCCAGCTCTTCCCTGCCAAAAAACCCCTCTGTAGTCTCAAAACGCAGGGTGACACTCACAGGGTCTGACCGAGGTGTGTTTTGATTGCCTTGAAAGCAAAGCCTAGCCTGAGGGAAGTCTGCAAAATGAAATCAAAGCACTTCAGAGCAAAGTCTGCTGGCCAAAAATAACAGGACTCGCACAATTCCAGTTCTGCTGCTAATTCGTGGTCTGATGTTGTCCAATGAAAGGCAGAAGCAAAGCTTGGCTGCTGTGACTCCTCTAATAAATTGGATTGTGTGGAGACTGACTGCAGGGCATGAGCGCCGTGTGCTGAAATCACTGCACCGGGAAACAGCAAGCGGGGTTTGATTGACAAGACGTCCGACCTCGGAGAAGCTAATGGATTTTTCTCTTATCAGCTAATCATATGACCCTGCCTTTACTGCAAGGCAACAAATAGCTTTTTAAGACGCGAGCTTTAATGCCAGACGCTGGTTGCATTATGTTATTTGGTATAATTAGATTTGGCCAATGGAAAGCAAGACGATGCCTCAGAGATTTTGTTTTCCAGCAAAAAATTTGGATAGGGCCCTGCACGGTAAACAAATCCTGGAGCTGCGCTGAGGCTGGAGGTGGGAAGTTTCACTGAGGCTGGCCCTGCATCCTCCACAATCAAATATTTCCGGTGAGATAAAAGAGTTCATGGAGCCTGATCTATGTAGCTGACAGCAGGAGGGTTACGGGTACATAGCAAGCAAGGTGTTATTAAAGCGTCCTAGAAAGAATAAAAATGAGAAAACCAAACCCAGGGATTTCTGACCCATGGGAAGGTCAGGTTGGAGAACATCAATGGCGCCAGCTCTTCATCATGCCCAGTCCCCAGGTCTGAGCATGGTGATGTTTGGAGGCATCAGGTGCTGCCATCCCTCTCCCACCACTCCTTGGCAATGGACGAGCACCACCTGCAGCCATCATTAACGCATTGACCCTTGTCCTTACAGCCAGAGCTTCAACGCCGGCTCTTTGCAATACTGTCGCCCTGTCTCCTCCCAGAGCATCACCAGCACTGACTCGGGAGACAGCGAGGAGAACTACGTGGCGATGGTAAGGGCCCCACAGCAAAGATATATGGTCCTGGCAAGACATATACGTTCCCCAGCTCTGCAAGCACATTCCTAGCTCATGACATGGAAGGGCTTAGATAGCACTGTGTGATGTGTATCCTTACGTACATCCCTACGTGCACAAAACAGTGGCTTTCATTCCTAAAATGACATGTCCCATTGGGGTTTTAACTGTATATGAGAGCAGAAACATACATCACCTACTTTGCCAGGAATTAAGAGGGGATAAAAACGTCTATGGACTGTCAGGGTGTATTTTCCTAATTTGATTTTTTTTCCCCCTAAGAGCTGCTGACATCATGTTTGTGTGGAGGGCAGGGGCTATCGGAGCAGCAGCAGGGAGTGGCACCGCTTACAGGGAGAGGATTTTGTCTCTCTTTGCAAAGCTGCTGACTGGAAGCATATTTTTGAGGCTGTGTAACTAAGGGGGTAGAGGAAATCTCTGCTCTGTGTAGCGTGGTTGTTGCTAGCACAATATACAATATCTATAGTCCCCCAGCGGTTCCGCACACCCAGAGGCAGGTGAGCACACATCCAGGCTGGGACCGCTTTTAAAAGTGCCGCCAAGGCATTTCGTTGCCAGATTTGTGTTAATTCGTTTTTTTCACTTTCTTCCCATTTTAATCCTCGTTATCTCTCCTGTCTCTTCCCTGCATTAGCAAAACCCCATTTCTGCTTCTCCTGTTCCTAGTGGCACCAACAGCCCAGCGCCTAAAAAGAGTTCGGGGAGTGTGGATTATCTGGCCCTGGACTTCCAGCCAAGTTCGCCAGGGCCACACAGAAAGGTATGGGGGATTTTATAAACTTCTGATTAAAAGTGATGATTTTTTTAAGGGTTTTTTATGCACATTGGCAACAGCATGGTCCAAAGCCCTGGGCAGGGTTGGTAAGTGACACAGTAACCTCAGAGGCATGATTTTTCCTGCAGACTCAGTCTCTGTTGCATATTTGCAGCCTTGCAGAAGCATGGATGTACAAGGGTTCAGGGATGCTGACGAGACCAGAAATTCAGCTGGAGATTGCATATTCAAAAGCTGTCAGGAGGCATCCCAAGAAGTATCAGAAATATTTTTTTTTACCTCCTTCAGAACAACAGGTCCTTCAAAACCAGACTTGGGTTTTCCACCTGAGGCACTTTCAGGAGCTCATTCAGAAAATGCTGGGCACCTGTCTCCTGCCAGTCGGCTGCTTTTAAAGGGTGCCATTTGGGCAGGAAAAGTACAAACTGCTTTCAGAAAGCGAAGCTGATGTTTAAAAGCTCGATTATGTTGAGCTGATGAAGCCATTGCCCGGTGAGAAAGAGCTGTGGGGAGAAGACGGGTTTGGGAATGGGATGCCTTTGCCAAATGTCATGTGGAAATGTGGAAGAGGAAGCTCCTAAAGACCCAGATATTGGTGACTTTTCTTCAGGTTCATACAGAGGGGAAGCAAACATAGCAAATCACGGTAAAACAGGGCAAGGGAGGACCTTAGAGCATCCCCACATCCAAAGGAAACCAACTCCTGAGGTGGCAGACGAGGCTTAAAAGTCTCAGATGATGGAGATTTCGCAACCTCCCCAGGAAGGCCTCATACCAAGATGAAGAGGACACCCACGGGTGACAGAGTGGGCTGGGGAGGGACCAAAAGCAGGTCCTGCTGGGTGCTACCCTGAGGAAACAGGGCAGGGGAAGGAGAGACTGTCTCAAGCAAAGCAGCACTTGAGCAAGGGGACGGTGAAGAACAAGGCATTGTATAAACCTTTGTAGGAACCACCTGTGAGTTGGCCTCAACTTTCTCAAACACCACCTTGTTTCCTAGGCAAAGCATCCCACCGATTCAGTCCTTTTTATTATTTGGCAGTTGTCCCTTGATTGTTTCTTTCTGCCCAGCAATATTTCTGCGGGTATTACCAATCTAAATTATATCCCAACCTGGAAAGGTGATTTTAGACCATTAAAAAAACATCATCTGGCTCCAGTTGCAAGCAGCTGGGGGGTCCTCTGAAATGCTTGGAGAGGCAGAAAAAGTTCCAGGACTCAGGAAACTACAGAAAAAAGTATCTCCCTCTTCCTCAACAGGTCTCCTGGGTGAACCTGCAAACACATCTGTTGTTTTGAGGATGAAAATAATCTAGTGCCATAAGTGTGTAGATTCAGCACAGCTAAGAGGGATGGAGCCGGTATTTTTCTGTGTATCTATAAGAGTTCTTGAGTTCTTTACAAGAAAATGAGCAAGATGCAATGCTGAATTTGCAGTATCAGCAGTTAGATACCGCAGTTGCAACCAAACATTCACATCCCAGAGTTGGTGGGAAGGTAGAGACCCAGGTGGTGCTTCTACCCTCCCATTGCACTGCAGTCTCATGCAAGCAGGATGCAGAGCAGACCGAAATCTTTCATCCAAGACACTTTGTGAGGTTAGAGGGAGGGTGGTGAGCTATGGAGTCTGCAAGAAAGCAGGGGAGGTACCGGTGGACTTGCAGCACCCATGGTGCTGCTGTGGGAAGGAGCGAGAGGGAAGAGCAGGGAGCTGACGAGTGACCAGGCAGTGGCCGTGTTTCTCCTTCCTGCAGCCCTCCACCTCATCGGTCGCCTCGGACGAGAAGGTTGATTATGTGCAAGTGGACAAGGAGAAGACGCAGGCACTGCAGAGCACCATGCAGGAGTGGACTGATGTGCGGCAGTCCTCGGAGCCTGCCAAGAGCACGAAGCCGTAGCGCCTGGGGCACGCAGCAAAACAGGCAATTGTCCCGGTGGTTTTCCCCAGCTGGAGTCCCACCGGGCTGCCAGCTCCACTGGGCTGGGCTTTGAAGACTTGTCTGCCAAGGGGAGGGGGGGTGTCTTCATTATTTTTTTTCTTTTAAGACAAAAAAGGAACTTAATTTCAGGGGAAGACTTGGCGGATACTGTTTGCCAGTGATAAAGACCGACTGTGTTCGGTGGCTAGGTTTGTGCTTTAGCTGCTGGATGCACAATCCAGGAACTTCAACTTAGCAATACCAGGTTTCACCCTACACATCTTTTGCTTACAGCTATTAAAGCCACCTCGTATGTGCTAACACTGCATCATCTCTCCCCGTCTTCTTCCATACCGTACCCCCAGGTTTGCAGCATCTCTCATAGGACATCATTCCCCAGCTCAGCTTCCCCACTCCTTATGGTTGCCCTCTTCTCTGTCTCCTCCCAATCCCAAAACTGAGCAAGGACCATTCCTTTTGAAATCACTTTTGTTGTCCCATCTCTTGTAAATATGTTCAAAACCTCTGAGGGCTATTCTCCTCCTGGCGGGACAGCCCCCATGGTTTTGGTTGTGGTTGTTAACCTTTAGGAGCTTGAAGAGCATCCAGATTGTTCTATTGAGCTGACGTAGAAGCCCAGGGCTTGGCCCATCATACACACACACATATACGCCAGCATATGCTCACACACATGCATGCATGCGCGAAACAGCCAAGTTTGTTGGGGTGTCTTCTGCTGTTGATGCTCTTCAGCATCTCTCAATGTCAGTGAGATGGTGAGATTCACTTTGGACAGCAGAATTTAAGCCCTGACCCATTGCCTATCCGAAACCAATTGCCTGTGAATCTGGCCCTAAGAACAAAAATCTGCCCTTTATGGCACCAAAAGAAGGCCATAGAATGAGAGACCTACACCCGTGGCTGTCATGAGAAGCTCTGTGGTTGAGCACGAGGAGTGCAGGGAGGATCTGGAGACCCTGTATATCTGGACTGGCACAAGGATGAGTGACAAGGAGGGAATGGGAGGCTGTTGTGAGGACCAGGAGAAGGTGGATGCTGTACTGCAGAGGTTGGTCGTGGGTGAGGAGGTCCGGTGGGGTGTGTCTTGGGGGAAAGGAGTAGAGTTATTGAAATGTTGGTTAATGGTGAGGCCTTAGGCTTGGGAAGAGGCTGGTCAGGAGAGTCAGGGCAAGATGTTTCAATATTATCTTTAATGTAGCATTATGGTTGGTTTGTGGTGGGTGCGAGGGGCTGAACTAGGCATTTTCTCCCCATCTTCAGCAATGTTTCTTCAACACAGAAATGGGGCTTTTTGACATTAATGATCCTAGGCTCTAATGGTGGATGGGAATCTGCTGTTGCCCCTTGCCAGCATCCTTGACACATCCAAGCTTTGGGATCGCTCCCCAGGCAGCTGCCAGGCGCAGAGAGTCGAGAAGGAAGAGGCGGTTTATTGCAGAGATAATAATTCATGATCTCATGAAAACAGGAAGGACTAATGATTGCCACGGAGCAGCCTGATTGCCAGACAGCGAGCGCTGACAGGGATAAACAGGCCAAGCGCAAACTGAGAGCCAAACAAAGGAGGCGTTAGAAAGATTAGGTAATAATATTTATTAAATAGCTGGAGCTATTCTTCCTGCAAGCTGAACCCCTCCCAGTGCCACAGGGTCTACGTTCCACCAACACCACCAAGTTGTATTGATTATTGGTGCTTAAGTGTTAACACATTTGTTTAAGCTTGGCCTGAGTTTGGAAAGGGACAGACATCACCCTCACAGGGACAGGATACTGGTCCCTTAAGGGCTGGGTGCTGGTAAAATAAGTCTTGAACTTCCAACACCAATTTATATTTTCTTCTCATGTGCCATGAAAGGGAAGGGTATTAATGGAAAAGCCCTGACAAACCTTTTAAGACATTGAAGTGTTGGCCTTTTACAAGAATAATGAAGCAAATATCCTAATGCTCATGGTAAAATTATGATCATCTAGGAGCGGGGGGAGAAAAAAAAGAAAAAAGACACAAAAGGGAAGATTTAGCACAGCCAGATGCTTTCTGAAGGTCAGGGAGTGTGTTACACCCTGCGAGGGCCTTTGCCTTTTGTTGGGGGCTTGCACGCTTGCATGGTGAGATAATGAAATGAAGACCAGAGTATAGTGCTTCATATTTCTATAGCCCCTTTCATCACCGCATCTGGGGGGACATTAAATGTTGGGCCTGATCCAGAGCCCCACTGAAGTGTGTGTTCACCCAGCTGGGCGTGAGCTCCCCATCCCCACCGAAAAGCAAATGTGACTCAAGTGGGAAGCTGATTTTTTCCGATTTGATCCTCTAAACTGCTAGGCGGACGCAAAGGAACATGAGGTTGCAGGAGAAGGCTTGTGGTGCACGCTGGATGTATTTCCCTGCCAAAATTGTGCTGTTCTCCTCCTATCACACTAAAACACAGCCATCGCCGGGGTGGATTGAAGCAGCAGTTTTGGGAATAGCCCTTTATGCTGCTTTGGGTCTGTCTCAGTAAAACAGTGCAACTATTCTCAGGATCAAACGGAGCCCAGTTCCAGGCCAAAAAAATCTTGAACCGGACCAAAAGCCTGGAGAAATCAAGTTCAAAACCATGCTTGGATGGAGTCTTTTTCTCCAGCTGGGATATAGGGAGCTCAGAAAGTCCCAAAAGCACCCTGAAAGCGGGCAGGCGAGGGGGAGGCGGCAGCAGTAGTCATTTCTGATGGTCAGTGGCTTGAGAGACAACATAATGGGCTGGAATGCATTTTGCTGAGTCCCTGTACTTCTGCTCTGGGACTAGGTGCATCCAGTGCCCACTTCCATATTTAATCCAAAGTGTTAATGAAGATTGGAAAAGCCCTTTGTGGTACTGGACAAACTCGTCCTTTTTCTCCGCGTCCCACAAATGTCTGTATTTGTTCATGGGGCACGCTCTGGCATGGGACAGTTCTTTTCTCAGGCTCAGCCCTCCTGTTTTGATGATTTGTTTTCATGAGCATCCCCAGTCACTGGCCCTTTGCGTTTGGCAGACCAAGAACCAAGACAGCCCAAAAGTAGCTATTTTGCAACTGCTAGTTGCTGGTTCCTTCTTGCTTTACAGTGACATCTATATTTTCCCAGAAACAGATATATTCCTCCATATTTTTTTTCTGCTGACCACCCAGCAAATGGCCACTTCAAACTAAGTAGCAGCCTGTAGACTCCATGCATTGCGATATAGACATGACTATATCAACCCCTCCTGAAAGCCGTTAAGTAATCAATGGCTGCAGTAGAAATAGTCATTCCTGACGGCTGCCGAGCTGATTACAGCAGTCCCTGGTGATTAATGTTTGTGCAGTATTTAGTCTTAAACCATATTGAAAAGCAGCTGGTTTAATTACACGGACTGCCAAGAACTTTGTCCTGAAGGCATTGAGTTTATCACATCCACTCTACACTTGGATGCTCAAGTATGACTGACGCTTTTGTTAGAAATAGGTATTTTAAGAAGCTGGGAACATTGCAAATGATTCGTTTCAATTGCGATTAAAATTGCTTGAGTCTTCATGTCAAAGCCTGCTCTTCAGCTCTATGATCCCATTTAAGAAAAGGGATGTGCTTGCTTGTGTGTGTGTGTATTGATGGAGAAGGGCTGTCTGTGGAACAAGCATCATGACCTCAATAATTAGTCTTATGACGTACCAAGCCCAAGGCTCAAAGCTCTCCCTGAGCTGGTGGCTTTAAAGGCAGAAGTCTCCAAAAGTGTGTATCGTTTGCTGTGACCGTGCGACTGCTGCTTGTGGTTCCTCTGTCTGGTGAGATGTGTGAGCTGCTTTGGAGCTGATTTGCGCTGAACTGACATTTGAGTGTTTGGTGGGAAATAGATCTCCAACTCAAAATGGAAGCTTAGGCTTAGTCTTAATTTGGAGAAAGAAAATACTTGTGAGTGCAGATTGTGCCAGGGCAGAACTGAGTGTCTGTAGATAGGACAAAACCTGGAGCTGGAACCAAAAGGTATCTAAGGCTTGGGTTGGCTGGGGGCTAACTGGGATGGATTTGGACCCAGGGCCACCAGCCACTGACAAGGGTTATATATGGGGGAACACAGAATCATGGAATAGTTTGGGTTGGAAGAGATGTGTAAAGGTCATCTAGTCCAACATGAGATTGGGAGGACTGAAGGAGTGTTTGCCAGCAAGATTTGAGTCTTGGTCCTTCACCATGTCCTCCCTTGGCATGAGTCTCAAGTCAGATCTACAGAGAAGGTTTGTGGGTTGTGTAGAGGGGTTTTGCTCATTAAAGGCCATGCACTGGTGGGAGGGGAGCTCCCACCACTCTTGGGACTTACCCAGGATGCTTCGCCCTCAAGGGGGTCATCCTGCCTGACACCATGATGCCTCAGCGCTCTGGCTTTCAGGGAGCCCCAGGCCATGTGCCCAGTACTGACCTGGGCAGGAGAAGTCCTACCAGAAGGGTGATGGGGATCTGGGCCATGCCGGGGGGCACCTTGCTCTGAGGCTCCCTTGGGCTGATTGTGCGGCAGCAGTGCCATGGCTTCACAGGGTGTCCCAAGAGGTGGTACTCCATCCTTGGAGCTTATCAAGACCAGACTAGATCAAGCCCTGAGCACTGCTTGGAGCAGGGTTTGGAATTAGAGACATCTCTCCCCCTTGATTTACCTTGACACCGTGTGCTGCCAGGGCTGAGTGGAGACTCCTCCATGTGAGAGAAGGGGCTAAAGGTAGCACCTAGAATCCTATGGCTTCCTAAACAGGGCCAGGGCCTCTTCTCCAGCCATGAAGCCAAGTGGCAAGGCACAGCTCAACCCCTAAGGCCATAGCACCCAGCAAGGTGCCTTAATCCACACTGGGGCCATCCCTTGCTCCTAGGAGAGGGCTGGCTGGCCCAGGCCAAGTCATCCAGGACACAGACACATAGTCCAAGAAACTGGGGGACAGCCTGAACCTCTAAATTTGTTAGAATAGACATTGACCCAGGGCTCTCTGGAGCCCCACGCGAGCCCCTGAACCCTGGGGTCCCAGTCCCTTGAGCATACCAGGAAGAGTTGCCTCCTTTTAGCCACCCATGGCTCCTTGGGAGGGGTAGAGCCATGCCCAGGTCTTATGCGGTGATGGGCTTCAGTAGGAAGATGTTTAAATACCTCTCAGGTACTTTCAGATCCTCCTGACCTAGGAGAGGAATAAGGGGATGGTCTCCTCAAGTCACACTTGCATTATGGTGTTGTTTTCCCACCTGGTGACGTTTCTATTCCATGTAAAATCTGACAGCCGCACTGTATGTCCCACTGGGGGGATGTTGTCCGGATGAGGTGGGTGCAGTGGGGCTGCATCTATGGAGAAGCCCCACTTGTAACGGGAATGGCAAAGAGCAGAGCCTAACCCCAACCTCAGCCAGGGGTTGAACCAGAGGACATGCATGGCCATCAAGAAAATCAGAGGGACCAGTCCAGCATCAAATCACAAGGGCCAATAAACCAGTTTAGGGCCCCTGGTGGCACTGCATGCCTGTCTTCTCCACCCAGAAAGCACCAACCTGCCCATGTGTACACAATGATCTTGCAACTATTAATGAGGCTCTTGCAGGTAGAGATGTGCACTTTTTGGTCATGATTTCTCCTTGGCCTGAAGGAGTTCATCCCTCCATCAGTTTGTCCTTAGTGTCTCCTCCTTGTAGTCGCAATTTTATCTCCTTGTTTGCAACTCCTAGAGTTGTACTGTTAATCAGGTTGCTACTTCAGTGGCTGCTCTTGAGAAAAGTTGATATGTAGCAAGGTGTCACCAAACAGGTCCCCCCCCACCAACCCACGGTGAGATGATATCCAAATTTCAACACTAGCCGGCAACATCTAGAGCAGGAGCTGGGTGATAGGGCTCCATCTGTTGAGCTAAAAGAGCCTCTCAATGGACTTGCTTCCAATCAGCAGGCTCTTAATTTTCGATGCAGCCCATTGCTAACATAAAACGGGTGCATTTGTAGGCCAATGAGTTGACTATATGGGACAGGTTTGCCCCAAGACCAGGAGATAAGAAGCCATCATTTTTATTGTCGGTTTTTGGGTGACACCACACTTTATCTTCAGGTGGGACAAGGGGTTTTATTTGAACTCTCTGTATCCTGCTTTCTCTCCGGCTTGTGAAATTAAGATTTTTAGTACTTATTTCCCCACGTCACAGATGTGTCGTGAGGTGTAATAAATTCACATTTAATAATGCAAAGAGCCGGTTTGAGTCTGCAGGCAACAGCCGGGCGGCATGTGGTCCTACCCCGTTTTCACGCCCAGCATCACATGTGACGCTGCACATCCCGCTCTGAAAAACACATTAAAAACCCCTCATCCTTAATTACTGAGGTGGGAAAATCTTGGCAGGATTTTCTTCTGAGCGAAGGGGATGGGGAAAAAGCCTTTTGCACAGTTTCAGCATTCTGCTGCCACACTGACCCTGAAAATACCACGTTTTGTTTGAGAGCCCTTTGGACGTGGTGGCTGAAGCACGTCATGGAGAGGGGAAGGGAGCGGAACGCTGGGCTCCGTGGGGAGCCCACGGATGAATCCTGTAGGGTTAGGACCAAACCTTTAGAGTAGTTACATCCCACTCAACCCAGCCCTTGGCGAAGTCAACAGGTCCCCGTTGACTTTGGGCATCGTTGCGTGGGAACAGACCCAGGCAAATTAGGGTAGTTTTCTCCCATTTGTTTCTTAACCTGCTGCGAGGGGGGGGTCGGAGCCCCAGCTTTGAAGCTGTTGCGCCGGCAGCCGATTCGCAGGGATGTTTTGTGTGTTTCAAAGCCTATGACTGTTCTTAAAGAGGAGTATTTTTAATTTTTTTTTCCATTTGTAGAAGGAAGGACAAGAGTAATCTGTGGCAAACTGTACAGTATGTGTCTTCTTGTGGTGTCACTGTTTGAATGGTTATTAAGTTTTCAAATCACTGTGGACAGCTAATCACTTAAGTTATTAATTTATTCTTTGGGGTTTTGTTGTTTGGTTTTTTTAAGTAATTGGAAACAATTATTTATCCTGTAAATCGGTCTTGAGTGAAGCCTAGATAATACTTTTTTTGCTGTTAATAAACATGGTACATGCCTGATGTGAAGGTGATCTCATTTTTAAGTACTGTATATGCAGCGGGAAAGCAACGGGAAAATAAAAGAATGATAATAAAAAGACATCTCTCACTGGTGACTCCCAGCATGGATTCGGAGTGGGGAGAGAAAGAGGGAATTAATGACTGGATCAAGCTGAATTATGCAGTACCTTTAAAGCTTTCAGAGCATCTTCCCAGCGTGTCACCAAGTATCTCCTACAGCTTCAGGTGTCCTTTCTGTGCAATGAGGGCCCTTAGGATGCAGTTAGAGTTTTCCTGATAACCAGAACCCAAACTGTGTGTTTTTCAGCTGCTAAAGTGAATTTCATACTACGTATCTGCTCTAGGGATACACTTTGGTGCGTGCAGGGTGAGGACAAATGCTGCCTTCCTTGCTGGCCAGCAGCTCGGCACCTGTGAGCACCAGCTCAGGACACCAAATCACCCGTGAAACCTAATCACAAGAACAAATCATTTTCCCCAGAGTTAAAAGTTCAACAACCCCCCTTCAAGACACTTATATCTACTTCAAAAAAATAAGACACCTGGGGAAAGACACCTCCCTACAGCACAGCCCCTGTAACCCCCTTTTTTAAGCACGAGTAGCATCACCTGGTGTTGCAGCACATCTGGGATCCTGAACCTGGAGCTGAGGACTCCGCTGTGGGCTCTCCTCGGCAAGAGGCATGTGTGAAACTACGGGCCATACTATCGCGTATGCTATAGTATATACTTTACCAATATACCACATACAAATATTACTGTTATTACTAACACCAATATTAATGTAGTATATATTATAACTGGTATAGCATAGATAGCAACATACTATACTAACGATGTACTAGACTTCTGTAAGGCCTTCAATATGGTTCCCCATAACATTCTTACCTCTAAATTGGAGAGATACAGGTTTGATGGTTGGACCATTCGGTGGATAAGGAATTGGCTGGATGACTGTGACGAACGAGTTACAGTCAACGGCTCAGTGAAGATGATGATCAGGGAAGTCCAGTGCTAAAAATTCCAGGAAATGAACAGAGACCAAACCAGATCACCTCGTTACACCACCGAAACTATCCAGGCTGCCATCCGTGCTGAGCACTGCATGCAGTTTGCCTCTGCTCATCTCAGAAAATCTTGGGGAAAAAACCAAGACATATTCAGGGAAGAGCGTAGCTATGATACAGCCTCTCCATTTTCCATGTTGGGTTGATTATCTGCCTTGATTATTTAGATTAGGAGCTCATCAAGGCAGAGACAGTCTCCTGCAAAAGCACCATCCAGCACGTGGCTCAGAAAATGCCTCCAGGTGACACTCCAGCACAAAGCAGGGAGCTCGCATGACAGCAACATGAAAGCTTTCGGCAACATCATTGGACAGGAGGTTCATAAAAGACTATTAGTAATACCAGGAAACACTGTATTTTTTTTGTATATCTTCAGCTTCAGATCTGTATTTAGGAGGGAGAGGTTTAGATTGGGTATTAGGAATAATTTCTTCACAGAAAGGGTTATCAAGCATTGGAACAGGCTGCCCAGGGAAATGGTGGAGTCACCATCCCTGGAGGTATTTAAAAGACATGCAGATGTGGTGCTGAGGGACATGGTTCAGTGGTAAATTGGCATTGCTGGGTTAACGGTTGGACTTGATGGTCTTAAAGGTCTTTTCCAACCTAAATGATTCTATGATTCTCTATTTTCTCTTAGCACCACTTTAAGTCTAGCAGACTTAAATACAACAAACATGCTCCACACCCTACAAAACCCCACCGACAGGATTATGATCTGCATTCGGAGGGCACCCTGCTCCGGGCTGCGGGTCCCCATCCCACCTCTGCCCGCTCCCCTCTTCCAAGACATTACTCTGCAGGGTTGTCCTGCACCTGTGAGGTTGGATGCTCATTTTCCATCAGATTCCGCATCTCCTTTTTGACCCATCAGCCCAATAGCTATGAGTATTGCATTAACACACTAAGCCTCTATGTTGAATTAATTAATTTCCTTTATTTATATATAGGAAAGGCAATAAAAGAATACGATAGTATACACCAGAGATTTGATCCCAAGTGTCCTCTCTAGCAGACTTTCTGCTTGCATTATCCATAGCAATGCCTGTGCTTTGCCTTTTCGTCCATGGCAACATGATATTCCCACCCCAATACCCCACGGTCAGGATTAGGCCCTGCACCCAGGACCTAAGGCACAAATCTCTGCCACTTGAGCTAGAGAAATCTCTACTACAGGCGCAATGGAGGAGCAGGCAGGGACAACGGCTGGGGAGGGACATGAAAGGGAGCCATGGTCCTGTAGATGCGCTTCCCAGGTTGGCCTCCTGCCACCAAAATCAGCCCCTCTCCCAGTACTGATTTATATTACATTGGTTTACATAGTATGTATTTATACTGGGTTGATATAATATATCTGGTTCGGTTACTCTCCTTGCAAATCAGCATTTTAAAAAAAATAACTAATGGGTTTAGGTGAGCTCTGTCATTTGCTGCTCAGTTCAAGGTATCCCAAAGGAAAGCCCAAGTTTTAAAGGGCAGATCCAGCCCAGAAAGCCATAAGATGACAGCAGCAGCAGGAGGCAAACCAAGTCCTAAAGATATGCCTGGAAAAACAGCTGTGTGTCTGTGCCTGCTGTGTACACTAGCAGCGTCCAGAGGTCACCAGTAACACAACGGGGCTTTGCTGGACCCCAAAAAACCCCAATTGGACCAGGTCAGTCTCTCTTGGCTGAAGGGGCTTGTGCCCCTTGGTCTCATTTGGGTGCTTTGCAATGCTGCATAAAACCCCTCTGGTCGACCTGCCACTGCTTGCTGTGACCAAGCAGGCTTGCAAGCTCACCGCCCCACCAGATCAGTGTTGCCACAGTGGCTGCTTGGCATTTTTCAGCCTTTTCAGCCTTTTTTCTATTTTTAGAGGTGTGGCAAGGTGGGTTCTCAAAACCACATTAAAAAAAAAAAAAAAGAACAACCAAGCAGAGGTCCCCCCCAAAACTGACGCAGTGCCATGGGAAGGGCTGCAGACGGGATATGCATGGGACATTTCCATCCCTGGGGCCCTGCTGGGTCCCTCTTCATCCCCGTCCCTATCCCCGTCCCTTCCCCAGGTTGGTGGCATGGCTCACAGCAGGCAGGACACGGCTATGCTGAAGCAAAAGGGCACTTCTCCAAGCTGTCGGCAGCTGCTCATGTCCGCATTAGCTTAGTTACGTTAAGGCATGAAGACCAAGTGCATAGGAAGCGGTGGGACCCTCCAGGCGCCTCCAAATCAACCCCTGAGTCTTTTTCCGTTGAAATGTTCCCCACATCCTCCTCCAAGATGCTCGCTGTCATCAGGGTGAGGAAGAGGAGCCTCTGGCTTCGGGTTGGCCCCATGGACACTGACTATCTGGTTTAAGCTGTTGGCTAGAAGACGAGTCCATGAAAGGAGCCGGATCCGCCCCCGCCTGCTGCCGGGCTGCAGCCCCCCGACGAGTTGTCATCGTCCTTGTCCCTGTCAAAGTCTTTCCACCACAGCGGGGATTTTGGCAAGGCAGAAATGTAGGCAGCTCTGTTCCTCGCTTCTTTTTCCTGCTCCTGGGAGAAGGAAAAGGGGAGAAATAACACAAGGATATCTGAGGCTAAATGGCCCGGGTCAGGGAATGCTCCCATCTTCCCCAAGGAGCCGGGAACCTGTTGGTTGCCCCTGGGAGCCTTGTCCGAATTAAATGGGGGTGAGAAGGCCATGTGCTCAACCCTAGAGCTCTGTGGGAGGGATGCAGCAAAGCATTGCATCTCTCCAGAGATCAAAAAACAGCCCTTCCGTGTCACCTCTGTGAGAGGAGGGACCCCTCAAATTCCCCTGGGTGCTGCTTGTGTCCTACGGGACACTGCTGTTTGGAAGGCATTGAACTCCTCCACCAGCTGAATGAAATTTGCTCTAGTTTGTATTCCCAGCTCGCCCACCTTTCCTGGGCACTTAGGAGAAGATTTCAGGCAGAGCTGCCTGGGGCGGGCAACAGGAAGTCAACCCCAAGCTGTCTTGCACCAAAGTCAACACCCGATTTCATCATGAAACTGCAACCTGTTTACATCTGGGTGCTAAAAAGGAGAAGGGATTTGGCTGCAGCGGGCGGGTGGGTATCTGCACGCGCAGATTTATCCGCAGGACACGACCCTGCTGCCGCCTGGGTGGGTGGGAATGTGGCCCGTGAGCCGGGCAGCTGCGGGATCACACCCTGCTGTGCACAGCAGAGGGAGTTACCTGCAAGTAGAGGATGTTATCTTTGGAAATGGCTTCCATCAAGTCCTTATGGAGGGAGGGTTCACCATGCAGGCGGCCAGCCTCGGCCAGAGCCTCGTGCAGTGGGCAGCTCTGCCTGCCTGGCCGCTGCCGGTAGAAGAGGACATAGGCAGTGTCCTTGGGGAAGAAAGAGGTGACGTTGCTGACCGATTCAAAGGAGGAGAAGGAAACCCTGGTGTCGTTGAAGAGGTACCACTGGATTTCAAAGTCCAGCTGCTTGTCAGAGGCTGGTTTCGGTGTCCCATCCCGGGGCTGTCCATGGGGGACAGTGTCAGTGCACTCCCTAGAGTAGCAGTAGTAGTGGCCGCTCTCGGAGGAGATGCCCGAATGCACCACCACACTGCAGAGGTCATACACGACAGACATGAAGCCACTTTCTGGACCAGACCTGTCCTTCTCACGCTGGCAAACATCCTCAGTTTCCTCCGGGGAAACAAGGACAGGAAGCTTGAGCACCACAGGGATGGAGACGTTGTCCAAGATCTTCTTCCTCTTCATAGTCCGTGGGTCAAAGGAGAACCGGAGCAGTGTGAGGATGAGGTAGTGTGGACCCTCCGTCAGCTCTGCCACCTTCTCAGCATCCTGCAAGGAAGCGCATTTCTCACAGTGGTATTTATTCTCTGCTGTCAGTCTCTCTGGGGATAGAAAATAGTTAATTAAATCCAGGACAGATCTGGAGTCCTTGGGAGTGCATGCCTGCTCCCCAAAAGCCGAGTGAGGGTCTTTGGCTGCATCCACGCCAACAGCATCACTGCTTAAGGGATTTTCTTGTTCTCCAGGTTCCTGGAAACCCAGTGTTTCAACCGGCATTGGTGGGGGTGCAGGTTCTCCAGCCATGGGGGGCTTCCTCCGGATCCAGGGAGACCCTGTTAGCTGGCTTGGGTTTTCAGGAGGCTCAATAAACTGTGGTCCAATTTCTTCCACTGGTAAAACAGACGTGCTGCCACGCACATGTCTGTCCTGTGGGGGGAAAGCCAGCGATAGGTCTGTGAAGGCTTCTTCTCGGGAGGAGACGTTCAGACACTTCAAGCAGCGGATCTTTGTCATCATTTTACCCCCAAACATCTTCTCAATCAATGTCTTGTTTAAGTAATGATGCTCCACTGCTTGAGACATCAAGCTGGATTCCTTGAGTTTCTGGTAGATCCTTTTTCCGGTTTTCTCTTCTTCGTGCAATCTTTGACACGGAAAAAGAAGTTGCATTATCCACCAATACAACATCAATAGGTAGTTTCTAAAGTAGGATTTCTGTTCTTCACTTGAAGGGCTTAACCTGGGTTAACCCTCCAGTGCACAGGGGTCTCATGTATGGTGCTGAGGTAGAGAAGTGGGATGGATCTGGGCAGGATTTGGGAACCTGAGGTCTCTGTGTGCCATTGACCCCCCACTTCTAGGGGGATCGCTGGGACACCAGAGATTCAGGATTTCTAGGTAAGAGAAAGGCAAAGTCAATTTTACAGAGGACGTTGAGTGGCTTGTCAGGCAAATCTCTGACTTTGGTGCAATTCCCTTTGCCTTCAGAGTAAAGGCAGAAATTTTCAAGCTGAACTAAGAACTAAATTCTGAGCAATGGGGTTTTATCAAGGAGCCCTGGACTGGTCTCGCCATCTTTCACCCCAAGCCTCCACTCTCCCAGCTCCTCCAGATCTCAGCTGCTTGCCCCATTTGCATGTGGGACAGCGTTAACGATTACATTGGGTCTAGGGATGCCACTGTCACTGGGCTCCGAAATCATGCTGTTTGCCACATACCGGTCCAGCAAGTACTTGAGATACTCGGAGCAGTCCTGCTGAGCGCCGGGGGTGAACCAGGGTGGCCAGGAGGCAGAGAGGAAACTCTCGGGTGAGATGGCAGGTCGCTGGCAGCAACACAGAAGAAGAAGTGCGTTTAATCCTAGGGATTTGGTTCTCACTTCACATAGGGGGATGGAGAGGGGAGAGGAGGGTCTTTCTGGCGGCTTCACTGGGACCAGGTTGCGCTTGTGTGCCTGATAAGGTTCCTTTTTTTCCCCTACAAGGGCCAATCCCAGTACACAGGAAGAGTTTCTTGGTTTGCTGAAAGCCAGGACTGTAAGGACTAATTTCAGCCATAATTTTACATATACTTCTATAAAATATTCACGTGTTTATTTCTTCCTTCAGTTTTAAAACGGTTTATTGGCCTGACCCAGAGACTTCTACTTAATTCAGCCTGAATTTAATTTGATGCTCTATTTAATCTGATCAGGATCTCTCTCACCAAATCCTTTCACCAAAAAAACAAAGCAAAATATCCACTAAACTTCCACCCACCATTCCGATCACTGCAGGCAGGTAATCTGCATTACCGGATAATAAAATCATTGCCATTAGGAAGCTGCTGTCTAATTAACATGGGAAAAGATTCATCTTCGGCAAAGAAGTGACTTTAAGAACAGCCCAAAGAAGAAAAGTAACTAGAAGGCTATTAGGAAATTAGCAGAAAACTATTAACCATAAACTACAGAACAAGCTTCTGTATTTGCTCATCAGAGATCCCAGACACCCTAACCTGCCATCAAAAACTAGGTTTCTCTATGACCAAATATTAAATTTAACAGGTTGTCTATATTGCTCCCCCCTCCAAAGCCAGCTATTTTGGCATAATACCACAATGCAACAAGCTAGCTCCATCAGTCAAGGCTTGGAAAACAGATAAGTGCAGATGACTGGTTTCACAGCGAGGAAGAATTCACTGGACTTTCAAAATCATGTCTTTCTAAGGACAGAAAGATATATTTTCAAGACGGGAGCTATATATGACATATCTGTATCTCCAGGAGTCACTCATGTTAAAATTTCAGGTTTGTCAAGAAAGCATTCATAATTAATTTGCTTAAGGGTATTTAGTGGAGGTTGGTTGTTTTTTTTTTTTACTTTCCCTCAAATACAGAGGATTTGGACACTAAAGAGGGGGGTTGTGTTCAGGGTTTTTTATAACAAAACCACTTTTGAATTAATTTTCATCAATTTCCTGTGCTTTGCTGTGAACTGAGAGGACAAGCGAGCTGCTCCAGTCTTCTTCCTCGCCACACAGCAAGCAACAAAAACCTCTGCTTTATACAAACAGGCTTTTCAGCTGGCCACATGTGTAAACTATAACCGAACGGATTTCATTGTCAAAAACTACCAGTTATTACATCAGTCCAACCTAAGAAGGCCACAGGCTGAAGACAGGCAGCCTGGTGTGAACACAGCTCGCTTTCATGGGGGATAGGAGCTTGCCTCCTCTATCCCCAAAATTAGCCTCATTCATATAAACAAAACTTGTCCCGTTATAAAAACCCACCAAGATCCACAGCTCCTTATCAGCATGTTGGAGTCGGCAGGAAGCAACTTGGAGACGAGCCTTTCCGCAGCCGACAGTCCAAACAAATAACTAGAACATGAAATAATTACCTGACTGTGCTCCAAAAACGCAAAGAGCCACTGGAGCTTTGTCATCAGGGGCTGGGAGTTGCCCTCGGTTAAATTCAACACCGAATGCCGAAAGCTGCAAAAGAAAAGCAGAGACGCAAACCGTTAAAATGGAAAATCTGGGCAGGATGCACAATGCCGGTGCGATGAGCAATCCCTGGAGCAGTCTTGAGCAGGAGCAAGGGAGCAAAAACTCACTCTGAAGCCATGAAAAGAGACTGTATGATGCTGTTCATGTAGCAGGTGTTTCCCAAGTTAATTAACCCAATCTTTCCTGTCTCCGATTTGGACGCCAGGCGTGGGTAGAAGCAGGCCAGCTCGTTCTTCTGGGAGGTCCAAGCATTTTGTCCCAAGAGATGTTTAATCCGGTCTTCGTTTGGAATAGGAAGAGCCTGGGAAAAGGAGATCTGTGTTATGAATCGTTATCTTTCCACGTGAAGGATTAGTAAAGGGCAACTGCAAAACTCCTCTGCTAGAGGTGTTCATGCAACTCATTTCCCGTGCTCTTCGCACGAACATGTATCCATGCAAGGAAGTATTTAGCTGCTAATCCTTTAGCAGCATTGAAGATTAAAGTTATAGCTAAAACGCACAGGCACAATCAGGACTTCTACAGGCCCACCATAAGAGAAGTATCTTCCCTCAACTTGCCTAGATGGGGCTCAAACGTGGAATTTTAAACCCTTTCTTCTACCCCAATTTGACGTGTTGAGGCCAGGACATCCCTACCAGTAGGACAATCCCTCTGCACTAGGCTGCGAACTAAAATGCCATTTCCATATGGAAAACAGAAAAAATGTCCGAGAGCGTGCGTATCTTACCTTAACTGCTTCTAGGACTGGTTCGTAGAGATCTGGAAATCCTGAGAAGCGGAAGAACATGCAGTGGATGAGCTCGGCTAGCTGCTCCAGGGAGCTAGCAGCAGAGTTGGAGTCCTCCTTCTTCAGAGAGGCCACCAGCCTGGGGATGTGAGGGAGCAGCTGGGAAAGGAAAATTGACTACATCAAAAATGGCTCCAAATTACTCGCAGAGCTTTAACATACATACAGGAGAATGAAGTTCACCCCCAGGCAGAAAGGACAGTCAACAGGAGTTGACATCAGTCCCATTTTGGACTTCATCCTTCACCCTATGAACTCAACAGCAACTCTTCTGTTGACTTTAGTAGTGCAAATGCTATAGACCTCACAGGGTTGCACGCAGCATGTTTGTGCTGCTGCTTTGCCGTGCTGTGATTTCCATTCTTTGTGTAGATCAAACTCTACTAAAACACACACCCATGGTGGAAAGGAGCATTATATGCTGACTGCCGATTGCAGGGATTCAAACCTACAAGACAGCTGAATTAGCATACAAGAAGTGTTGACTGGTGGGCTATGCTTTATTTTATACTGTATAACCTAAACTGGAATTGGTATGGTCAGATGGGTGGAGACAGGCACATAAACAGCACATTTGTTATTTTGCTTTCATCTAGAAAATTTAAAAATGAACAAGCAGATGCAAACACAAATGATACATTGCTCACGGGCACCCTCTGCTGACCCCGCAGCTGCACAGAGAATTAATAAACTATTTGCAACCCTGCAGATGTGCTAGAGTGACCCTGGGCACTTACGCAGCCTTTTTCATATTTATATTTTATATGATTTTTACCCCAGAGCAATCCTGGAGTAGTCTCAGGATCCCCAGTAGGGCCATTTCCTGGTCCTCCCTTCCTCTCTTCATCTTCCTCTCTTCTTTCTCTCTATTTCTCCTCAAAATGTTGGTGATTTTAACTATTTCCTTTCCATCAGAAAAGTTTCATTGGGGAAGCAAACGAATCACAGTACCATTTTATAACTCAACATTTTGCCAAGCCATGATGGGAACAATTCTCAAAACCCTTCCAAAGAGCCAGGGCAAACACAGAAAGATAAGAATCAAGACAGGTTTGTGCCCTGTTTTTTTAAGAAATAGGGGAGGAAATTTGTGCTTGCTGGGCTGCAGATGGGAACTTAAAGCCAAGAGCAACTGACAGCTTTTGGACTGTTTCAAATTTTGGATGCCCAACTGAAGACAATCTGTTGGAACGATCCTATTTTTAGAAACCGAAGAGTTTCTCAAGAAATTCAGGCTCATTTACAGTGTCTCCAGCTGAGGAACGAAAAAAACATCAGCTGAAAGTGTTGGCCAGCTTTACTTTTTTCCAGCCTTATCTGTTTATTCTCTGAAATTTAGGTGAAAAGCCAAATGTAAGGGCTTTAATGAAAAAAAAAGTATAAAATCAAACATTAATAGGAGTAATTTTCCATTATTTCTTTCATCAGTTCAATCATTGCAAGCATGCTTTTGCCTTTAACTTTGGTTTTTAATTACAGCATTCCAGTGGCAACACCGACAAGAAGCAGAGCTGTGCTTTAGTGTCAACAGCAAATTAAAATACAAAATATCACCATGGAAAAGAAAAAAGGAGATTCAGATGCTGCTAAAAGTGACTTTTGCCTTTAACAGTGGAGAATTCATGAAGCAGAAGTGTTTTGATTCAGTCTTCAAGTCTTAAGGGCGCTGATGCTGTGCAGTGCTTGGAAAGATGCCCCATCACTTCAAGAATTGGTAATGGGTGCCACACACTGGTGACAATTTGAAGTCACACGTGGGATGGGGCCCACTGAGTCCAAGGGACAGTCAGGCACCTGCTTAGGAAACAGCAAGGGCTGTTTGAGAATATATTCCCTGTCCTCCTCTGCCTGAGCCCTCTGAGATGCTCTCAATGCAAAAGTTTCATCTAACGCAACCCAAAGCCAGAGTGGTAATATCTACACCATCTCAGCTGAAAGGGTGGGCAGTATCTCCTAAATCTGACCCTGAAACTACATCCAAATCCAACGCAGCTCAGCATAGCCCTGCTCACCTTCCTGCCCCAGGCCACCCCTCCACCTCCTCCCCTTTCCTTCTCCAGGCAAACGTAACAGAATCATAGAATCGCCTAGGAAGGGACCTTTCAGATCATCAAGTCCAACCACCCACCCAACACTGACAAAAACCATCACTAAACCATGTTGCTAAGCACCACGTCTACCCGGCTTTTAAATACCTCCAGGGATGGTGATTCCACCACTTCCCTGGGCAGCCTGTTCCAATGCTTGATAACCCTTTCAGTGTAAAAATTTTTCCTAATATCCAGTCTAAACCTCCCCTGGCGTAACTTCAGGCCATTTCCTTTTGTCCTATCACTTGTTACCTGGAAGAAGAGACTGAACCCCACCTCTCTACAACCTCCTTTCAGGTAGTTGAAGAGAGCTATAGGTCTCCCTTAAAATAACCATTAAAAACCCCACATTTGAACACACCCCCAGTTCCCTCAGCTGCTCCTCATAAGACTTGTGCTCCAGACCCCTCACCAGCTTTGTTGCCCTTAGTTGATCCAGACCAAGCTGGTCAATACTGACCATCACAATTTTCTGGTAGGTTAGGTTTCACCTGGGCTCCTTTTACAACACAGTTCAGCACACAGCTATACAAACGGCTCAGCATAAGGGTGAGTGGCTGGGACAAGCAAGCGTTCTAAGAGTAAGAGCAGCGAAGAGGGGAACCTCTTCTCCCACCTGCAGCGCTGGCAAACACCAGGTTAAAATGACTGCAAGAGCAATACAGCCACCGCTGATGAGAACCTCAGTGTGGCTCAACAGGACATCCAATATATTTGCATTAACTGCATCCTCGGCTGGAGGGCTTTGAAGTTTAGAGAGGACCATGTCCCCATGCACTTGCCCATAGAGATGACTCCTCCAGTTGGTAGAGCACTGCAGAAAAAAAGCGGAGCATGCACACATTGCACGTATTTCAAATCTGGAAGGGCCAAGCCCCAAGCAGCTTTATAGTGATTTATCCCCAGAGATGAGCCATCCAGCTGATAAGCCTCAAGAGAAATGGGAGGAACCATCAGAGGAGAAAGCAAAGCCTCACTTCTCCTCTGCACCCTTCTCTCTGACATACAGTGGCTGCTCTGTCTGTGCCAATCAACTCCTTTTAGGCTCAGGACTTGCCTCCATATCACCAGCTCGACGGTGCCCAAAAAGCTGTTGGGGCTGCCAGGACAGGTTGCAAGCGGACGGACAGGTTTGGGTTTACATCACTCAGTGAAATCAAGCAGATGAAGGAAATAGTCCCCAATATCTTAGCACCTTAGGCTCCCTCCCACCCACGTTGCCCCATGGCGTGGTTACAGTCAGGGTGATGTCCTCATCCAAGTGCCGGACGCAGCCTTACCAAGTGAAATGCCTCGTGGGAATGCTGGAAGCTCAGCAGCATGTACTGCAGGACGGACAAAGCCCCCTCTCTTACGATGGGGTACAGCAATTTGGAGAAGACCTGGTGGGGGAGAAAAAAAAAAAAACCAAAACAAATGAGAAGTCAGGATGGCACCACGACACACCAGGAGCCAGCAGGAGAGAGGCACTGGGCATCTACCACGGCTGCTGCTCTGTCCCTACCCCATGTTGGATGTCAAAGCAAGCAGCCTACAGCCAGGGTCATCTCCTGTCCAGAGCATGGCCTCAGGGCATCCTAAAAATACCATGTGGGTAATCCTCACATTTTCAGGCCTGTGCAATGCCTGGCGCAGCGAGGTGCAGAGCTCTGTAACACCGCTGCGTCTCCGTACCTCCTGATGAACGAGGCTGTGCGAGCATAGAGTGATGCTAGACTTTCCAAAATGTGCCTCTTCTGTTTTATGGTGACATTTGGAACTTTCTCACCAACCTTTCAGGTGAAAAGATAGAAAGTAAAGGCCTTTTTCAAAGGCTAAGTAATGACATTTATCCTACTTTACATGAAATGGCATAAGTTTGGCAATGTCCTCGGTCCCTTTCAGACCACGCTTCTGAGAGTTTCCCAGAATTGCATGTTATTTTAAGGGCTGTGTCCCTTTCCTATGCATTAACAACAAAAGGTAAGATAAAGAAAAGCCAGAGATGCTTGGCTATTTTCCCATTGCTCAATGCACGTAGGGGACCGCAGGGACAAATGCAGTTACTGATAATGTTCCAAAACTGATAATTACGGTATTGATAACTTCTACAGTGACTTCCACTGGAGGCTCAGCCAGGTGTTATCCCCATCTTACGAAGGAGGGAACAGCAGGATCACAGCATGGAAAATGTTTTTGAAGTGGTAACCAATTTCAGTGTTTGGCCACATGGTTTTCAGAGAGCAGAAAGTACTTGCTGCTGAAACAGGTGATGGCAATGGCAGCGGGGGCTTTATCTACACTAGTAAATGAACTAAGGGCAGGGCATCGGCTTTAAACCTGACCTGTGACTGTGTGGACTGTTAACATGCTCACTGGTATGTATTTTGCCCATGCCAACCAGCACTGATCCAGGCACAGTTGAAGGAGAGCGTGTCACATTCCCAAAGGCAGGCTGTACAAGAGCTCCATAGGTTTGAAAGAAAACTGTTCAGTTGGCGTGAAAATCCTTGGCCTGTTTTATTTCATAACCTTTACGACATCGGTACTTCTGCAAACCGAGACCTAAAGAACTGCAGGTTGTTCTGGAGAACACCATTCCTGGTCGCAAAAATGGCATCAGCCCACCACCCCATACACAGCAATGCAGCATTCATGAAGGTGCAGGCGCCACAACGGTCCCATCAAAACCCATTTTCTCTTTTCAGTACATCTCAGTTCACACCTTATCCTCATTCGGTTGAGAGGCAAGGAGATATCTCCAGTGCAAGAAGTCGTCTGCTGTTCACATTCGTCTTTAAAAGAGCCCACTGACCTTTTCAATTTTCGAAAGAGTAACTTCAATCAAGATGCTGAACTTTTTCACCGCAGCCAAACCCTTCAGCAGAGCAATGATCCACTTGTCTATGTTCTTTCCCAGGGGCCATGACACCCAGTCGATCATTCTGAAACAAAATACAAACTCTTAAATTAAATTTAATGCACATATCGTGAAACCCAAGATCTGCTCTGGGTTAAACCTCCTCCAAATTTGTGTCCAGTCAGTGGGATGACCAAACAAGAGGTGGGCTCCACGTGAGGCATTTCACATGTTATTCAAAGCACAGCAGAGCCTGAAGTTGAATTACCCCAATGTCATCAGCACACTGTGGCTCATCAGAAGACGTGGCCCAAGTCCATAGAAGAAAGTGGGGGTTTCTTCCACTAATTTCAGTCAACTTGCATTTGAGTTTTTAACACCAATATGGTGTTCTATATACCATACATCTGTTTTGTGGGTTTTCTAATATATCTTCCAGAGGAGACACTGGAAGGACAACCTCTGTTTTCAAAGAATCATAAGGCAGATCTAATGGGGTAGTGATGGATATCTGTATCTCCATGAGGTGTTGACCGAGGTCTCTGCATTGTTGCCGTTAGAGAACAAGTGATACTGGTATGATCTCTGCATTGTTACTGGTAAGGAAAAACCACTCAGATTCAGAACTTTACATCGTCTGTGTGGATCATGTCCAAAAACACATTAAAAAAAAAAAAAAAAAAAAAAAACAAGCGAAACCTGGTAACCCTAATAGAAGCCAGATATTCCTGAATGTCACAGCTAACAAATTTCTTCTATAGCCACTCAACCAAAATGTTGTCATGTTTCTGCAAGTAATAAGTACTTTACAGAAGTCAGTCATAAATAAATAACCTCAGACTGAGTGATGACAGGTCGTTTCACTTTAAATTTAATGTTAAACAAATATGGGAAGTAACTAAGGCCTGGAATCTCCAAGGGTCAAACTTTGCTAACCATTTCAGTACGTTTGATTTGAAGATATCCTAGATCTTCGGTCTCCCACCTCAGTCCAGCTATCAGTCCCTTTTGCTTATCAGTCTGTGTCTTGTGCAAAATATATGAAGGGAACACAGATAACTAACCACCACAAGGCAAAGAGCAGGAATAAGCGAAGTCTACAAGGAACTGAAAAAATAACAGGCTAGCCAGTAAAGAAAGTTTGAAGAGCAGAATATGTTGGGATGTTGAGAAATACCAATAGTCAAGCCAAGTTGGACAAGTAAGCGAATACCAGAAAAGCTTCCACAGACATTTGCATCAGAGGAGAATAAGGAAAGCCATGCAATCACTGTATACAGAGGATGTGATGGTGATTAAAGATATGATTCAGCCTCTAGATGTGACTTCCAAACTAAACACATCCTCTGCCTCTGTTTTCAGCAAGAGGAAGGAATTGATCAGGGTGACAAAGAGGAGGCAGAGAAAAGATTTGAGAATGGAAACAAGAGCAACAACAATTGATGTGAAATTGAAACATGAAGAGCTCATGAACTCTAAGCAAGAGAAGGTGGTGATTTCCATCACATAAAATTCAACTCTGGTGAGTTTTAATGACTCTATTAACTTTGGCATGGTGTTTTTCATGGGAAGAATAGGAGGACGGTTCCTACAACGGAGACAGGCAATGAGGGGATACCTGGGAAGAACGGACAGCATGCCACAGGGCATTACCATAGGTGCCAAAGTCAGGTTTGTCACGATATATGAATTTCTAGCCAAAGGGCAGAAGCAGATCATATCTGATTGGCTGTCTGCAAGGAGGTTACAAGCAATGTTCTTCGGGATCTAATGATGGTAGCACAAACATCCTGAACATGCTGTGAAATTTGTGATGATGCAAAGCTGGAAGGCACCATCAACACAAGAGGAGGATCAAGGTATCACGAGGAAGACTCTGAGGTTTTGAAATGTAGAATGGGGAGGAAATATATCAATTCAAAATGCATGCAAGGCACAAGAAATGGATGCTACATGACAGTAACTCATCTGCTTGAAGACAACCAGCCAGACACAGGGTGAGTATGAGTTCTCAGTGTAACAGTAGCCATGGAAAGGACCAGCACCGTGCTGTGGTGCAGAATAAAAAGTGTTTTCTATGGCAAAACAATGACCTCCCAAGCTGTTGTCTAAGGCCATGATGAACCGCACATGGAACATGGCGCACAAACCTCACCATCCATGTCCAAGACCAATGAACTGAAGTGGAAGCAGGTGTTGAAAAAGCCTGTTAAGATGGTCAGGGAAATGAAGAACTTTTCCTGCAACAAAAACTTAAAATAACCTGGTTTGTTTAGCACAGCCACGGGAAAACAGAAATGGGAAGGGGCTGCTCTGCCTGCATATACTGAAGAAATAAACACAAGGGAGGGAAAAGAGCTATTTATGTTGGCATAAGAGCCGATGAACTATAAGATGGCCAGAAATATATGTAGGCTGACTGTCAGAAGAGAGATTCAAACCATTAAAGCAACCCAACGGTGGAACAGCTATGAAAGAAGAGCACTGGGAGCAAAAGCCCTTCCTGCTTTGAGGAGTGTAGCTGAACATTCATGAAAGGGGTCTGTAATATCAATGCCTATAAAGCAGGGAGATGGATCCAGAGATCACCCTATCCACTTTTACACAGGCATAAAATAACCTTTAAGCTATTTTTTGCCAGCATTAGTGGCTACATTACAGTCCTGCCTGCTGCCTGCCTGTGTTGCTACAGTAGGAAGAAATTACATTTTAAATCCACATTGCACTTTCCACACTGCAAGATCCACAAATGTTTTGGAAGCCAAGGCCCTGCTTTTCCAAAGGAGCCATTGATTTGGTATGCTAAACTTTTAAAAGCTCAGATCCTGATTTCCAGAGGTAGCAAGTGCCTGCACTGCCGTGTGTTGGCAGATGCCTTCTTCATCTGGACCTGGGTCCTTTGAAACAGATCCACCCCCAGGAAAAAAAAACAAACCAAAAACAAATCAGTGAGTACTTCTGAAATCGTGGATGCACTTTAATAGAGTTTATCTGAAAAGAGACAAACTCTAAAAGAAACTCTCTGAAAAAGATTGTGGTGTACATTTACACCAGCAGGTGCCAGGCGTGCTTTTTTTAACACTATTTGTTCTTTAAACGCTTGATCAGATGCTCCACCCCACGTCCGGTTTAATCCTCTGCTACCAACTCTCGGACTCAGGCTTTGGAGGAAGAGATTTCTGTATGTGACCAGTTCGTCAGGGAGCTGAAGCTGAAAGATCCTTTCAACTTGTACATTTTCTTTGACTTTCTAGGCATGGAGCACGCACTCATTGAAAAGCCAACAGCCGTGCAGTTTTCTGGGACACCGGTCTACCATAAACACGCCGCCAAAACTTCCGCATTTCTCCTAAGTGCTCTTAATTACATTTTGCAAGCTCTGCTTAATGTTTGGCTAACTCTGAGTAATCATTTACTCATCCTTCTGCGTGACAAAGAATGTTTTGAAGAATGATGCAATTGATTTTGCAACCTCTATATTTAGACGCTGGCGCTCTTAGAGGATTTATCGCCTGGAGCTCGCAGCAGCAGGTTCCCAGAAGGAGAAAAAGATGGAGAAGAGGGTTAAGAACTGAACTGATAACTTAATTTTTTCTCCTGGGTTCCTCTGGACTCTGGGAAAACCATGACCTTCCCCAGCAAGTCAAAAAGAAGCAACCTCTTTCTGCATACATAAAGTTCCCATCAGGACTAACGTGTGTTTTGGTCATGTAACCTTATCAGGGCCGGGGGGGGGACACAAATCCTGTAATAAGAAGAGGAAAAGAGATGTTTCCAGTGAAATCAAGTCACAGCAGCTCCCTTGGGTTGTGTGTGTGCTACTGCATGTGAACATCACCCATTTAAATGGAAACCTCTAAGGCAAGCATGGGTTGAAGATGCTCCTAAGCAAGTCTGGAGCAAGGCACTGGAGCACAGAAGAGCTGTAGGACTGGGACACAAGTGTGCAAGGAAGATCTGGTGATGCTAAGGAGGGCACTGGCTCTGCAAAGACCAGGTCCAGCACGTCAGGTAGTATATCACCCACTACTCTTCATCACGCCTTGACATCTCCATTAACTCTTCCTGCACAGAAGGCAGGGATAAACATTGTACAGGACCAAGATCCAGACCAGCAGCACCCCATTCATCTGACAAGGTCAAAATAAAATCATTGAAACAGTAGGGCATACCTCCCTCTCCAAGATTTTTAGCTGTGACTGGTGATTTAGGATGATGTCCTTCTGAAGGGGGACGGGGATCAACATAAAATTCTGTGAAGAAAAGGCCCTCAACAGCTTCTGGAAAAAAATCAAAACTCTTCAAGATATTTTATGCTGAGCATCCCATAACACTACTTATTTCTAAGAAAAAATAAACCAAAAAAATAACAATAACAATAAATAATAATTAATAAATTAAAAGTCTTTACTCTAGTTCTCTAGGCCCTCAGGGCTGGAAGGAAGGATCCAGAAATTCCCTTTTTCCCCCCACACTCCTCACTAGACAGCACCAGCCAAACTGGTTGGGATAAAACCATGCAGAGGAACTGAGTGCAGCTTTGGGACAGGGTTTTTTCCAAACTGAGAATGATGTTCACTACTGCAGCTTTTCCTACCTGCCAATGGCCGTCATCATTTGCACATCGGTGATGCTGTCATCGTTAGTTAGGTTTCTTATGACGCCATCCATGAGCTCCAGAGGGACAAATTGGACCACGCTGGCCAAGGCGTTGGATGGTGCTTCCTGCTCCTCTGCAAAACATGGGTGAGTGCCATCAGTGAAGATGTTAGTCACCAGGAGAACCAGGCACATAAGGTCATTTCTTGTCTCTAAAAGCCAGATCATTTCTGCCTACGTAAATGGAGCCGATAGTCAGCTGGTGTAAACGAGCAATGTGGAGTTCGCATTTAGCTGTGCTAGGAGGACAGTTCCCCAAATCCCAGAGTAGCACATAATGAGGTTGGGTCGTAGCAATTGGGCTGTTGCATAAAGCCATACGCAGCCCAAAGCACAAGAATGTTCTTGGGCCAACCTTGAGTCCCAAATTTCCTCTGCGAGCTCTTATACTAAGTACTGCAAATAATTGCAACGAGATGCAACTGCAGGTTTGCCTGCCCGGAGCATCTTCCGAAGGATGAGGCTTTCATACAGAGGGCACTGAAAAACCCATCTCCTTGTGGGCTTAGGAATAGTTGGAGCAGGAGCTCACCTGCTGGCAGAGAGTCCAGCTTTTCACATCACCAGTAACTCCAAAAATCTTCTGAGACCTTCTGTAATAATCTAAAGGCCCCAGACGTTGGATAAACATTTTCTGTCCCACCTTAAAATACAACCACCCTCCAGAGAGATAGTAGGGCTTCCTACCTCTAGGTCGGTGAGAAATAACTCCTTAGCTCTACCCTTGGTTTCTGGTAAGAATCAGGTTGCAGGGTCCCATCAAGTCAGCCAGAGAGAGTGACATTTCTAAAAGCTTTCAAGTCCCCCTCTAACCTGCTGCAGATAAGTTGCTTTCCATTAAGCCCAGCTGATGCTGGGAAGTGCTGAACAAACAAACTTGTGCCGCAAATATTTCAATCCAGTTAACAACTCCTGTGTACAGACTCTGTATAGTTTCAGGAGATAAACTATAAGATGGGGCCTACAAGAAAGCTGGGGAGGGGCTGTTTGCAAGGGCATGTGGCGATAGGACGAGGGGCAATGGTTTAAAACTAGAGCAGGGTAGGTTTAGATTAGACATTAGGAAGAAGTTCTTTACACTGAGGGTGGTGAGACACTGGCCCAGGTTGCCCAGAGAGGTGGTGGAGGCCCCATCCCTGGAGACCTTCAAGGCCAGGCTGGATGAGGCTCTGAGCAACCTGATCTAGTTGAAGATGTCCCTGCTTACTGCAGGGGGGTTGGACTAGATGGGCTTTAAAGGTCCCTTCCAACCCAACACATTCTACGATTCTATGATTCTATATTGTTTTCCTAGCCTAAAGCCCTGGGGAAATATTAAGGACACTTGTTTATTATATTTCAGCTGTGGTTGCATTTCTGGAGTGGATGAGAACCATGCCAAGACATCAAACTAATAAAATTTGACTTCATCAGAGCCAACATTTACATTCTCAGCCTTTTTTTTATTAATTACCTGTTGAAGATATGATAGTGAACAGCTCCTTCAAAGAGGGCAGGATGGCTGAGGTCTGAGTCCTCCAGATCCTCTGCAGCAGACCGCTCACTTTGTTCACCTGCTCCAAAAACTCCATGATGTCCTCTTCCCCCTCAGAGACGCACTGGAACTGCCCGATGCACCGGATCAGCTGCTGACAAAACAAGACCTGATGTTTGCCCGTGGGAATGCACTGAGGATGCTGGGTTAAGAGTTTGCTGATCTTCGCACACTGCTTGGGGCTGGGCCTCTCGCAGACTTTCCGGAGCACCTCGATCCTCAATAAGCTGAAGATGCTGTTTGCTGATGGGCTTTCCAAGACAAACTGCAGTCCTAATTGGATATAATCAAGTACATAATGGCTTCTCTTCCCCAGAGGTCCATAGCCTTCCTGAAGGAGACTCAGCAGGAAGCGGACATTGAAGAACTCCTCAAATTCTTCTGGGTGGTAGTGGCCGTAGACCTCCAAAACTTCTTTCCCGATCTCTCTTTTATACTTGGTGTCCCCTGTGAGATAAAGCTTGGTAGATAGCTCCAGCATGGACCAACATTGTTCGCTGTCCATGGGCTGCTTCGCTGCCTCAATGACACGCCTCACAAGCCCTTGCTTCACATTGTTGGGGTATGAAGACATCACCACGGCTTCCAGTATCTTATCCATCTCTGCTTCCAGCTGCTGAAAGAGAGGAACAGAGCAGCAGATCAGTTGAAGCAGGGTCTGTTGAGCTTTCACGCCCAGGTTGGCAAGGGAGGTCAAAGAAGCAGAGCTTGAGAGCTGTGAGGGACCACTATGAAGATGATAATTCTTGTGCCCTTTTCATGGTGCCATTCGGGAAAGTCTCCACTCTGGTGATCTTTGACTGAGACTAAAGGCCTCAAACAGAATGAATACACAAAAATACAGAACTTCTTCAGACTAATCACACATTTGAGCATTTTTGTCTTGTAAACAACTAACTACAACCTTACAGTTGACCCTAGGGATGGATGAGCTCCATCTCCTCGGTGGATTCAGCAACTCAAGATGGTGCCCCATGTTTCACAAAATCCAATCACCGCTGGAGGTAGCCTGCCACAGACCCACGGAGGGGCTGAGTAGGGAATTAGGGGAGCCAAGGTCTTCCACTCCACTGGTGTCGTCGATCCAGGTGTCCTCAAGAGGCAAAGATAGCCTCAGTGCGTGTCTTTACACTCAGGGAAGGAGAGAAAAGCCCCAGGAAGCAGAGATGGGATTGCAGCCTCTCTGTGCAATAGCAGAGGTGTACACGTGACATTTACGCGGTGCTGCCAACCACCCTAGCTGAGTGGTGCAGTCTTGGCTGCTCCCCAGGGACCTGCCGCATTTGTATGCGGGACCAAAGTGAGAAGGGAGAGAAACTGCAGAGTCAGGCAAAGTTTCCCATTCCTCACAGCCCAAATTCACCAGCAATAAAGCGTTACAGGAGAAACTGCTTAAAAAAACCCTAAGGATTTCCCTGGAAGAGCTCAGAACATTTATAACCAGGTGTTGGATGCACTACTGCACAAGAAACACCCTTACGGAGTGGTAAAATTAGACAGACAGGATTTCTTAAAACATATTACAGGGACTATATAAAGGCTCACCCACAGCAGGTCACCCCAGTGCGATGTGCTTCACAAATACACATTTGGAGAACATCCCTTCCTGCCTATAGCCTGAAACGATCCATGGGGGAGGCGGAAGGAAGGAATTATCTTTGTTACCTAAATGAGGGATCAAGGCAGGACAGGTCCATCCACACTCATGTGTGTCTGACCAGAAGAATAATCACCACCTTTCTGTTCCTCAGTTTCCTAATCTGTGAAATGAGGACAACACGCAGCAATAATTCCTGGCGGGGTTGTTTGAAACTTCCTTTGTTAGCACTTGAAAAGCATTTGAAGTTTTTCAAATGGGTAGTGTTATATTAATGAAAAATATATGGGCAGGTGGCATGTACCCCCAGTATGGTTTTTACAGATGACATCCAGAAGAGACCTCAGAGGATGCCATCCAAGGACCATCCCATCCCTGGAGTAAGCCTATATCTGAGCCAGAGAGTATCTTCTCTCCTGGTAGACAGCTGCTGGCTGCTGGAGAAGGAAAACCCATGCCAGATACAAACCTCAAGCTCTGGCTCACAGCTGCTTGGTTGGGAAGCCTTCCCACTCGACCAAACATCACCTCTTCTCATCTTTGCTTCCCCCACAATCTCACAGGATGAGAACAACCCATGGTATATGCACGGCCACCTTCCCATCCAGCAAAGACAGCAGCCTACGCTGCAATGGCTCTCCAGACAACACCTTGGCCTTTCTGTCTCCTGCCTATTGACTCATATGGTCCTCTGCTCATGTGCTGGATTTATTTTTCCCCATCAAGCACCACTGCTGCCTTCCCTGCAACAAACTATGGCAGAGCTAATGCTCCTCATCGCATTGTTTTCACAGGATAGAAGACACAAGCAGGACCCTTGAGGGACCAGCCTGCATTAAACCAGTAACAAATGAGGACAAGGTGAGAGGAGAGAATAAAAGCCCACAAGTAATGTCTTTTCACCTCAAACAGAAAGTACCACAGTGACAGCAAAGGCTAAAAGCCAACACTGAGAGCAGATGGGGCTTGCAGACAGACCAGGAACAGTTGTCACAGAATCACAGAATGATAGGGGTTAGAAGGGACCTCTGGAGATCATCTAGTCCAACCCCCCTGCCAAAGCAGGGTCACCCAGAGCAGGTTGCACAGGAACACGTCCAGGCAGGTTTAAAATGTCTCCAGAGATGGAGACTGTCCTAGCTGTGGCTCAGTGGTCGCTTTGGCCAGACTGGCACAGACGTGCAGTCAAGCTGGCATCCTCTTCACCTCCTCTCTGCAGCTTCACAGCCTGAGCCCTGACACCCTGGACATGTGGCAGACAGATAATGGACCAGGAGGAGACAGGAGGATCTACAGTGCTCGCTGGTTACGTCTCACCATTATGTGGTTTCTTCCCTGGAGCAGTCCATGTTAAGCCTGGCACAGCAGCGTGGAAGCACCACACAGGCAGGATGGTCAAAAATGGTTACCGACCTATTAGATCTAACCCCACAAATCACCACAGACCACAGCACACTGGTGCTGTGGTGTTGGATGGCCCCGCTTGTCCCTCTTGTGGGTGACGGTTGCCCACTGTTGTCTCCTGTGTGACTGGGCTTCTACCTACTTTAGCATTGCCAAACTTCACCCATATTTTCAATGTAAAGAGTCTACTTCCATCTGAATTTTGAGATAAACTTGCAGCTGCTGAAACAGCTTGGTTCTTTCTCAGTCTGATCACAGAAGGGGAGGTGAGGATGGGTCACCCCAGCTTTGCTGCCTGGAGTGCAGCTAGGCCTCATCTGGCATAGTGCAGTGAGGACAAGGCTGAAACAAACTCCTTCCATAGTCAATAGACAAACAAGTCCCAATGGAGAGTATCTAAGGACTGTAAAGACAAACCATTTTCCTCTTTAGGAAATGTCATAATGTCTCATATTGACATTAGGACCTCAAAGACACGCAGGGAGAGCCACCTGAGTTGATCTTGTGGTGGAGGGTCCATGCTCTCCTCACCAATGAAGGACTTGCCAGTACAAGGTTGGGATTTAGGTAATACAGCCCCACCTACACCTTTCCAACTACCCTGGTGTCAGCAGGAGGGGACAAACAAGCCCATGTTTCTGTTGTGTAGCAGGGTACACCAAGCTTCTTCCTGGGTGTGGGCCAGACAAAGTCAGAATGGAGGATGCTAGCCAGGGAGCCCCTAAAAAGGAGACATTTGTAATATATATTGCAATCTTAGAACTATATTAAAAGGACATTCAAGTTGCTTTGCAATATGTAATAATAAATATTACAGTCTTAAAACCACACTAAGAGAGCATTCTATACTAAAAGATTATTCACATGTCAGCGATTAGGAATTAAGATAGCTAATTCAGCCCCGGCACAGCTCCAGATACTTTCAGAGAGATATTATTTAAAGGATCTCATATTAGCTTTTTTTATTTCCCCCCCCCCAGGACCTGCCTGGAAAATGACTCAGGGTTTGCAGCGGAGGAGACTGTTGTCTGTAAGACCATTGTCTCATTTGTTGTAGAAATTGGAAGTGTGTCATAAATAACCCAGGGAACTGCAGAAGAGGGAAGGACGGTTTCATTGCTGGGCAGACAAATGCTGCTTTGGAGATCTGGTCCATGGCTCTCCTCTGTTTAATACTGAAATAAAGAGGCCAAACATTCAGATAATATGGCTTCTATAATGAATGCTCCTGAAGTAGAACAACCTTTCTGCACTTCATCTTCCTCACTGGCAATAATAACTCACAGAAAGTTGGGAGAATCGGCTCATTCCTGCTCATAAAGAGAACCGAGTTCCTGGAGCACATGAGGATGCTGTAGAAGGTCGAAGTGTTAATTATTAATCTGAAGAGCTGCTTTGAGGTTCCAATCTGTTATGTAGCTCACATAAAACATCAAGTACACAAAATTAGCTTTGCAGTGAAAAAGAAAAAATCCCATGAAATGGCAAAACTGTTCGGCTCCCCCAGTGAACGACTGGCAGGAGCAACACGGGTAAAATCACAGGATCAGGAGAGAAGGGACCTTGGGAGGTCTCGAGACCAACCCCCACACAAAGAGGAAATCAAACCAAGCTGCTCAGGGCTTTGTCCATTCAGGTCTTGAAAACATCTCAGGATGGAGATCATCCTGTGCAACCTGCCCCAGCGCCTAATTAGCTCCTAGTGGGAAGTTTTTCCTTATTTCCAGTTGGAAACTCTTGTTTCAATTTATGTCTGTTTTTTCTCATTCTCCTGCCACGGCGCCAGCTCTTGAATAACCTCCTTGTAGGCACTGGGAGCTGCTATCAGTCAGTCTCCAGCCTTCAACAGTACAAGGGGTTAGTCCATCCTGGGTAAGTCCATGCTGGGTTAGTCCATCCCAGGTGAATCCATGCCAGGTGAGCCCATCCCAGGTGCAGGACTTTGCATTTGTCCTTCCTGAATTCCACAAGGTTCTTGTCAACCCCAGCCTGCCCTGGTCCCCCTGTGTGGCAGCCCTGCCCTCAAGCATATTGACTGTTCCCCCAAGTTTGGCGTCACTTACAAATCTGATGAGGTGAATTTCATCTCCTTCTACAGGTTGTCAGTAAAGCTATTAAAAAGGAAAGGTCCCAGGATAGTTCCAGGCAGTTTTCTACCCAATTAGCCGTCCACCCATCTAGACTGCAGTTTTTGTTGTATCTTTGATACAGGGATGCTGTGGGACATCATCTTAAAAGCCCTATTGAAGTCAAAGCAGACAACATCCATGGCTCTCCCCTCATCCACAGATCGATCAGTCCATCCTTAAAGGCCATCACTTAAGTCAGGCATGTTTTACCCTCGGTAAAATAATGCTGGTCATTCCCAGTCACCTCCTCCTTCATGCGCCCAGACACAGTTTCCAAGACAATGTGCTCTAAAGCCACAAATAAAATGAAGTATCTATCTCATGAACATTTGCGACAGGCGTTGCTTACCATGAGATGTGTCCCTACAAGGACAGATACCCAACCACGCTCTAGAAACCAGAGAGGGAAAAGAAATATAAGGAAAGAGCGGCACAGACCAGCTTAGCTTCACTCTCCAAACTGAGTAAACTGCAGAAAAACACCCAACCCAAAACCAACATCAGGATGAAAAGTCACCTTGGGCTTTGCTTGGGTCTAATCTTCATAATCTGTACTGTTCAGAGGTGTCCTAATAGTTCCCTTCTGCCTGTGTTTTTTCTTTAATTAGGATTCATTTCAATTGAAGTCTATCCAATTACTTCTAAATAAATTCATTCCCCTATCCCTGCCAGCAGCAGATTTCCAGTAAAGGCTCCTTAGTATTTTTTGCAGAAGGCAGTATCAGTTCCCACAGCCCAGATCTTACAAAGCTCTGAAAAAACAGATCTGAGATGTACCTTTAGGAAATCTTGGTAATAAATTCAGTACATTTCCTGCAATGGCATCCTATATAGTTTGATAAATACCACTAAAGGAGGAAAAAAATCCCACCATGCAAACGTAGACTGATAAATAAAGTGAGTTGCTTCTTACTTATAAAGAAGAAATCATGATCTGCTTCCCTGAATTCTCTGGAGGTCTGGAAGTACAGAAACGAGACTCACCTTTTATTGTCCTTAACTCCTGCTCAAATGGTTTCTTTTATGTCAGCCAAGACATTACTGTTATTCTTGCTGCATCCTCCAGGCAGCTAGGCAATTAGGGCTCAATCCTGCAGCGTGCTGAGCTGCTGCAGTTTGGAAGCGAGCGCACACAGTGCCTTGCCAGAGCACAAAATACCACACGGAAAATACTGTATTCTCAAAAATTTCTACAAAATTTGCCATGACTTGGAATACAGCTTCTTAAAAGGACCAGCCTCTGCTGTCACACACCTCTCCAGGTCTGTTTTCCAGGAACAGGAAAGTAATTGTGTCCTAATGATTTTTTTTGCAGGGAAAAAATGTCCCCTTGAGTCATAGGCAAAAGGGGGTTTTTTTGGTCCAAAGTACCTGCCTCTTCATCCAGCCGGGGAGGAGAAAACACAGCCTGCAACTCATCACTACCACATCCAATAGATACAGCCTGACCGGCGGGTATCGGACAGTCACAGGCAGTCATTCTTATCATTTCCCTATGGCTATTTTTCTAAAAGGCTAAAAAGGCCTCTAAATAACTAGGAAGAAATTGCAATTTCCCTACAGAGTTGGAAATAATCAAACAAAGGCCACTGCTGGGCCCTCATCCATGTTACTGCACCCCCTACTTCTGCCTCCTGATGATCTAGTAGAGTTTACACATCAGGTTATACTCTTCATTTAGCTGAGGTCTAGTTTTTCTGACTAAATAACCTTAATTAATGTAAGTGATGTGATTCCAGTTCAATGATCTTCTGTGTATACGTCAAGCACTCACAGCAACTTGATGCTGTGGTTTCTACCTCGAGTCCTCTCAATGACACAATTGCTGCTTCTCTCTTTACTTCTTTCTTAATTATTTTGTAGAACCATAGAATTGTTAGAGATGGAAGGGAACTTAAAGATCATCTAGTTCCAACCCAGGGACACCTCCCACTAGACCAGGTTGCTCAAAGCCCCGTCCAACCTGACCTTGACCACCTCCAGGGATGGGGCAGAGAGTTGGGGAGGGTCTGTTTGCAAGGTCATGTCGCGACAGGACGAGGGGCAATGGTTTTAAACTAGAGCAGGGTAGGTTTAGATTAGACATTAGGAAGAAGTTCTTTACAATGAGGGTGGGTGAGACACTGGAACAGGTTGCCCAGAGAGGTGGTGGAGGCCCCATCCCTGGAGACCTTCAAGGCCAGGCTTGATGAGGCTCTGAGCAACCTGATCTAGTTGAAGATGTCCCTGCTTACTGCAGGGGGGTTGGACTAGATGGGCTTTAAAGGTCCCTTCCAACCCAACACATTCTGTGAGTCTATGATTCTATGATTCTGTGATCCACAGCTTCTCTGGGCATTCAGCAACTCATTATTGTCTAAAGACTCAGCATACCTTATATATTATTTGCACTGTAATAATGCCTGGAGGCTTCAACTGAAATATAACCCACTTGCCTACAAACTCTCTGTATATCTATTTATATACATCTATAGGAATATACACAAGGGAATATATATCTTGCTCAAGCGACACGGCAGATAACATTCACTGTTGTAGCAATGTAAAATATCGAGGCACATCCAGACCAAACCATTTGCTCAAGGAGATGCAATAGGTTGTGGCGGACCCAGTGGCCAAAACTCTCCAGACCCGCAAATATCTTAACAGCAACGCTCCACCCTGTTTTGCTCGCTCCAGCCGCGGTCAGAGCTGCACCCAATAACGTGCCATGGCGAAGCAGAGCATTGAGTCCATTTTTATGAGATCTGGGCAGAAACTCAGAGCTAATAACTGCAGAAAACCCCAGTTAAATACCCTTTTAGAAACAGAAGTGAGGCTCTGCCCATCTGCAGTGATAACGGGGAAAAATCACCAGCACAAGAAGCCTGGCCAAATTTTTTGCAGGTAATTATAATCTGCCTTTCTAAATTCACTTTCTCTTTTCAAGGAGATCACATATTCTTCGCTTCCTGTCCCAAACTGCTTTCCAGCGACAGATTGCGCTTGTGTTGAGTGTCTCCTACTCACTAGAGCTAATTACTTCTGGCTGGCGAGGCTCTTCGTGCTTTCCTGTCCCCTGGTGCTCTGAATCAGAATCGCCCTTTAGCACAGCACCCACGGAGATTTCCCTTCAGCCACAGGCAGTAGCAGATTTGGAGCAGGGGGTTGTCCCCACGCTCTGCAGCACCTTCCACCCTGCTCGGCAGCTTTCTGTCCTCTCTGGAAAATAAAGATTTATTGGAGCATCCTCTCCCAACTGGACTGTTGGCATTTGGCATGGCTTTGCTGTACAGCAGGAGCTCCACCTTGGGAACAGCACACTTTTCTAAGGGGTCCCTAAAAAGTAACTAACCAAAAGACATCTATTTGCAATCAGCCTAAAGTTACCATATGGTAGTTCCTACCTTTACTAAAATCTGTTGATGTTTTAGATCCACAGAGCGCTGCAGGGCCTTTTCCATTCTTCTGCAGTACCATGGATTTCATCAATTCCTTTTTCCTCTAAAACATTATAAATTGGTTCAACCACACCACACAACTCTATCAGACATCTCCAAGTGACTTATCGTGGCCATAATTCATGAACAACCAGTGCTGGATGGGCTGTCCTACCCGGCTGTCTCAGTTCCCTGCTCTCTTATTTCTCCAGTGCTGCTTCTTCGATCCCCTTGGTGCACACAGCTCCCCCAGTCTCTTCTCTTGCTCTGTGTTTCTTGCTCTTGGGCACACAGTAATCAAATAAAAAAAGGCTTTGGCTGGATGTCAAAACAATCAGCGCAATAATACCAAATAAAGCCCAAGGCCTTAACATTTCATCCTCTCTTTCTCCGGACAGACTCCTCCTCCCAGCTCCGGTCCTCCCCTCCAGCCAAGAGCTACACACACGCATCTCTAGTAGGTACTGGTCTCCTTTCCTAATAAAGCATCTCAAAACCATCACTAGTGTATGATCAGCCATCCTGGTATGGATGCAGGCACAAGGAATTAAATTCCTCTCTCCCCTTGCCTTGAAAACCAGCAGCAGCGAAAGGCAGATAAGGCAGGACTTGCTCTAACCACTAGACCAGCAGTGACAAACCACTGGCTCTACGGCTAAGCCCAGCACCAATCACAGACAAAAATAACTCAGCCCAGTTGCTTTTTAATTTCTGAATATATTTGGCATTGGATGCCCGAAGGCTTTAATCCTGCCCGTACAAGGTAAGTTTTTCCCAGGGTGGTCACTCCTCCTCACATCCCCCAGATGAAGATATCTTCCTTTTCTTCCCCCAAAAGCCTTCTGCTTTCGTCCTTAGCCAGAGCTCTCAGCCAGGGCTGTGCTACCCTGCTTCCATGGGGCTCGATACTAGGAGCACCCGGATCCTGTCCTGACCTTCAGACCAATGTCCTTTCTATTATCATCCCTGGAGACTGTAAATACATCTATTCCGGAAAGCTGGTTGTTTTCTTGAAGGTATTTATAGCGTTAAAATCACTCTTCTTTCTTCAGATTTCTGTCTGCTTTTGTCTGTGTATAGAAATTAAACCCCTGGATCCAATCCAAGGAAAAAACCACGTCCTGTTCACCAAACAATACCAGACCAAGAGCCGACACTGCCAGCACTGGCTGGGACTCATCAGACGCTGCCTCACTGCTTGGAGATACAGAGATCTCCAATTTTTTGGTGGTGCCTTCAGGAAAAATGGGATATGATACTCATTTGAGACCTCAGTTTCCCTCCAGCTCCCAACATATTTGGCTTTGTATCAGCCAACCCAGAAACCAGGAGGGTGAAGTGAGACCATGGGCAAACTTTAAGGACCCCATCACAAAATGTCCAAGGCATTTTGGAACCCACCCCCTCAGCTCAGCCCCTTGCTACAACCTTTCAGCCTGAGGTAAGGCATAAAGTGGAAATTTCTCTGCCATGAGTTCTGTGATACAAATATAGTAGGATATTATAGTTGAGTTCTCAAAGCATTTTGAAAAGCTCACAGAAGTGGCAAATATTCCAACATCTGCTTTTATCCTTGGGTAACACCTACAAAGTCCAAGCCAGGGTAGATTTAACCTGAAAGGGGTTTGGATCTGGACAGCTCTGAATTTGACCCTCACTTTTAGGGCTTTTTGGAACCCTATGGGACGGTGAACATCCCTGGGTGTCTCTCCCCAGGTCAGCTTCCCTGGGGAAAACCTGAACCCATCTCGACCAGCTCCTCATAACACGATGCTGCCTTGCAAACAGGTTTGCAAAGCCCTGAAGGCACCGGGGAAATTCACACACACCCACTTGCCAACGTTGCTCCTGCATCCCTCCCTCCAAGCATCCTCCTCAAACATCCAGATCCTCAAGTATCCCTCCCCCAGGGTTCCCTCCTGCATCCTGGCCACAGAACATCCCACTCTCTGAGCATCCCTCTGGGAATCCTGACCCCTGAGCATCCCTCCAGAACCCTTCCCTTCAAGCATCCCTCCCTCAAGCATCCTTACCCTCTAAGCAGCCCTTACTCCAACCATCCTTCCTGCAAACCCCCCTCCAAGCCCTCTCTTACATCCTGACCCCCAAGCACCCCTCCGAGTAATCCTCCTGCATCACAACCCCCAAGCACCCCTGCTGCACCCCTTCCCCAAGCACCCCTCCCTCTGAGTATCCCAGTTCCTGAGAGCCCCAACTGCACCCCGACCCCCAAGCATCCCTTATTCCCAGATCCTTCCGGCATCCCGACCCCTGGACATCCCTCCTGCATCCCAATCCCCGAGTACCCTGACCCTGAGTATCGCTCCCCTTGAGCATCCCTTCCCCCCTGAGCATCCCTCCCTCGGAGCAGCGCAACCTCCAAATACCCCTCCTGTATCCCTTCCCTCAAGCATCCCTCCCTTTGGACATCCTGCACCCCTTTCCCCAAAACTTCCCTTTTGCACCCTGACCCCAAGCACCCCTCCCACTGAGCATCCCGACCCCTGAACACCCCTCCTGCAGCCCTACCCCCGAGCACCTCTTCTGCATCCCGACCCCCAAGTTTCCCTCTTGCAT